>JARFXV010000410.1:0-358498 GCA_031761425.1 Cosmopolites sordidus | reverse complement strand
ATGGAAAGGTGTATGTTGGCATAACAAAGCGGCACAGAAAGACCTGAATATAGATCAAAAAACGAACGAAAGTATGTGACATTATTGGAAGTGTGAAAGAATTGAAATGGAAGTGGGCAGGCCATATAGCGAGGCAATGCGATGACGGACCAAACCATCTTGGAATGAATACCACTTGATCATAACAGTACACGAAAAAGCCAGAAAACACGATAGACGGAAGACACCATCCACTATATTGGACCCGAAATGGTAGAGGATAGCTGAGGATTACGCAGGTTTGGAAGTATACTGAGGAGGCCTTCATCATGCAGTGGATCGATAATGGCTGAATAATGATGACACACACACACACACAAATATTTTAATTGAGAAACTCGTCTGATGTTACCGTATTGTGTTTTTAGAAATGGTGTTCTTAGTCTGTTGCGGTCATGTATTGTGTCTTTTCAAAGGAAATTTGGAGTCCTATCTTTTCTGCTGTTTCTTTTAGGATTTTAATCTGTTTTTCTGCCGTTAATATATCTTGAGCCAAAATTGCTAGATCATCAGTAAACGCCAGATATTCAATTTTGATGCTGGTTCTCCCCAGTTTAATTTCGATGTCAATAATCAGGGCCGACATTTATATATATATATATATATATATATATATATATATATATATATATATATATATATATATATATACATATATATATATATATATATATATATATATATATATATATATATATATATATATATCGAGTTTTTTTACTTCTTTGGACACTCGCACAACAACCTTATTATGGCGGAGACGCAGGTATCTCGTTGGACGCTATCCAGAGAAGTCAAAAAGTCGATTTATAAGCAATCCGACGAGAGGTCGGCGAAAATATGGGTTGTTTGATTGTGGAGAGGGACTCCCAATTCTTGGGGAGAGAGCATATGTCGATATCCTGATGAGTCCAACCACCAACAGACGAAACATGTGTCCTTCAATGTAAGGGATGGGTGGAGCTTCCTCCCGGTGAAGCAACTAACCATTGGTTATTATGGCGGAGACACAGTTTGTTGTGCGTTCCACATGAGATTGTGGAACCCAACGGTCGGGGGTGTATAACTCCTGACTACTGTTGTCTCGTTGGACGCTGTCCAAAGAAGTTAAAAAACTCGATCTTTAAGCTATCCGACGAGAGGTCGGCGAAAATATGTGTGGTTTGATTGTGGAGAGGGACTCCCTATTCTTGGCGGTATATATATATATATATATATATATATATATATATATATATATATATATATATATATATATATATATATATATATATATATATATATATATATATATATATATATATATATATATCGCACTATTAAATTCTACGTGCCAATTAAGTTTATTGGTACTTGATGTAAAAAAATACTTTTCCATATGTTTTAAGGCGGTTTTTAAATGAATAATTCTCTCTATACTTAAATGTGCAATGGGGACAAATATTTAATCCCATATTTTAAATCAAGGTAGATGTAAAGACTTGATGACTGTGATATTCTCTGAAGATTTTTGCAGAAATATGCCACCAGATGTTACATATAATAGATTTTATATTTTATTGCAATTTTTCTCACATTTATAAAGAATGGTTTTCAAACGTTTTGAGATATATCGAGCTTTAACTAATACTGAGTTCTTAGCACATAACTAGTTCTTCATCTTTAAATAACGATTAAGTTTTTGTCAACTCGTAAATTTTCAGGGTGAATCATCGAAAACTTAACCCTTATCAATTCTACGAACCCTCGAAACAATCTCCTACCGAACTTCTGTCGTCCTCCCATTGTCCCCTTTTCTCTCCCACGATCAATAACTCTTATTAAACTAAACTTACGAGAATCGCTTTGTTTTATCTTAGCAGTCGCCGATATCGGAAAACAAATCGCCTGTGTTTTTCCATTGCAACCAACGCCGCCGCAGCCACCCCCCCGAGGCAGAAAGCCGCTTCCCAACTTTGAAAATTAACTTTCTGATGTTGGCAATAGCTCGCCTGTCACTGCGACGCCATCCAGATAAAAACCAAAAACGGTTTCTGCTTTTTGTCGGGGACGAAGTGAGAGATAAACAGTAGAACGATGCAGATGGGGCAATTTGCTTATTGGGAAACTAACTGAGACCATACTAATTAGAAAGTTTTCGCAACAATGGTAATTCCTTTCAGATTGAACATTTTCTAGGTATGTGTTGTATCCTTAATATTGAAATGTGCGCGAGTGTGTGTGTATGTATGTGTTAAAAAAGTAATGAGACAGGTTACATTGTTGGCTTTCTCTTTGGAATATGCTAGTTTGGACTTCAGTATGAGTTTCAACTCCCTAGAGCCACTTGGTGGGCCATATTAATTATGTTGGTAATAGTATTTTTCTGTAGACGGTACGCTTGGATATTTTTTCCCATCCACTTTACTAGCCGAACACCGCACCGTATTTTAAAATGGAAGAAACCGTGAAAATCAACCTGTTGACATTTATGATTGACATTTTTGGCAATAAAGATGTTAATTTTTGCAAAACCTGCGTTGATAAACAAAAGCTACAAAAATAACAATGGTGATTACATGATAAATTAAATAAATATTTACTTCAACTGTACATGCTATATGCCTTTACTATGTGTACTATTTCGTACACATAGGAATATATGCATATTTGCGTACAAAATAAGAGCTTGATTTAGGATTTCTGAATCTCTTTTGATATATTTGGTTGCACGTCTATCTTTTACATGTGGATCCCGTGTCGTTCTACTCCAGGATGAAGACTTCTTCAGCATGTTTCCAACTTTCTTTTGCCATTCAGTTCCTATATATTTAACGATGTCATCAGTCCATCGTGCTTTTGATCTTCTCCAACTCTTTGGACGTTTGCGATCACGCAGTACCCATCCCAAGATTGCCTTGGTTCATCGGTCGTCCCCATCACGTCACTATATGCCCTGTCCACCTTCATTTCAAGTTCTTTTACTCTTTCAATGATGCCAGATTTTTTCCCAGTTTGTTCCCTGATCCATGGGCAGGTCTTCCTGTCTCGTCTTCTAAATCTCTCTATTCCCTTCTGTACCTCCCGAAGAACAGGCAGGATGCACAGGTCATAACAGGATTAAAAAATTTTCTTTCCAGGTAGAATAGGAGTTTGCTCTTAAACACTATTTTGAGCCAGCCACATTTAACATTCCGTTCCACTTCCTGGACGGTATCCCCTTCATTAAAATTCTCTGCCCGAGATTGTGGCCCACAATCTCCAAATCTCTTCGTAAAACTGAACCGAACTGAAGATCATGTAGCCTCTGACTACATTCATTGTGGACTGTTTTGAGATTGATTCAAATGCTTTTTCGTAGTCAATAAAAAACCAAGCACGTTGGCATTGTGTATTTATTGTGCTTTTTTATGACCTGCGGTATAACCTGGATGTGATCCATTGTACTGAATCCCTCTCTGAATCCTACTTGATCCATCTCTTTGTTGTGTCACGTTCAGTTTTCTTAATATTCTTTTAGATATTATCTTGGTAAAGAATTTATACACTACTGATATGAGTTATTGTTCTCTTTTTTATATAAAAACATCACTTCTGCATTATTCCAAAAGTTGGGTACTTTTCCTTCTTTAAGGCGTTTTTAGTATAATTCTGCCAAATCTTTATGTAAGGCCTGACCACCAACTTTTAGCATTTCTACAGTTACGCCGTCCTTTCCTGGAGCCTTGCCGTTTTTCGTCGATTCTATAGCCTATGTTACTTCTACCATTATGATATCTGGCATTTTGTTCTTCCGAGGGTATTGTTATCTAACAACCATTTTTGCTTTCTTTAATCTTCATATATGACTATATACTTCTGACTAGATACTTCAGTATGACTATACTTTCGCCTTCTATATTTCAGGCCAATAACTTTTTAAACGAACCTTATTTATCTTAAGCTATTGCAATTGAATTAAACAGTTGCAAAGTTGGTATAAAACGCTAAGCTTAAACAGATTTATCTTAAAAAAACGAATCACTTGTCCATAAACTTTCGACCCGCGATTCGCTAACCATGTTGATATTATTATAAACATTTCTTTAATTTCATAAACAGTTTATTTTATATTATTATAACTAATATTAAGACAGAAAAATGCAGTGGTTTTATTCCTCACGTACTTGTAATCAACTTGTCAACAGCTTGGAATATATTTCTTCTTACATTCAGATTATACATGAAATAACATTTGTAGACACATAAGGTAAAACATTTAGACATATGTAAATGTAGTGAAATTGCTCCAATTTATGACGGGTCAGACAGGCCCGACTTAGACGCAGAACGAGAACAGTGCTGCCTCTCTCACTCCCGCCCAACAATGGTATTTTGTTTGTGTACGTAAAACTCCGAGCTTAATTCTAATTTTTAAGTGCCCAGAAGTGATGCTGAATGAAAAACACGACTTAGAGAGCGGGGATTTGTATTTTGGTGTTTTAATTAGCCAGAGAGGGCACTGGTGGCAGATAAGAAAAAGTTTACGAAATTTAATTATGCTTTTGCTGATATGGGTTACTCTTTCCGTTGTCAAAGTTATTTAATACGTGACAAAATTTAAATTTTTAAGTTCCAGGTTGATATGTCGAGATGATTTAATGCATTTGGGGATGTAAATTTTTGTTAAGCGTGGTATTTATTGGAGCAGCAAAAAATTGTGAAATTTCTAAATAAATACAACTGAAACCTTAAATATAACTTTTATTATCTTCAGGTCCTTTTGCGCTCTAAAACTGTTGATGTTCCTCTTTTCGCAATGCCATTGAAAAAAGCAGTTTGAAGTCTACTCCACCAGTTAATGTCAGTTATTGCCATGGGAGATTAAATTTATCAACATCAATGGGATCTACTTGAACCATCTGCGTTGTGCTAGTGATATTGTCCTAATAGGTATTGTCCTAATAGGTAATAATATCCAAGAATTTCTAAGCATGTTAGAAAAACTGAAACCAGCGTCAAAAAATGGTTTTTTTAGCAGTAACCCTTTCCAAACTTTCCATGTAATAAGCAATACTAAAGGAATTCTAAATATAGACAACATAATATTGTAGAACCTAAAATAATATGTTTATAGGGCTGGGGTCACCAACCTGTCGATCGCAAGTTAGCGATAGCTCGCGTACACAATTTCGGTAGTTTCGGTATCTCATAATCTTTATAATGTCTTTATAATCTCATCATCATCATCAGTCCGTGTCGATCCACTGCAGGATGAAGGCATCTTCAGCATATTTCCAACTTTCACAGTCCTAGCCTTTCCTCTGCCACTCTGGTCCAATATACTTAACGATGTCATCAATTCATCGTGCTTTCGGTCTTCTACGCGGACGTTTGCGATCAAGCAGTATCTACTCCAGGATTACCTTGGTCCATCTGTCATCCCATCGCCTCGCTATATGGCTAGCTCATCTCCATTTCAATTGCTTTACTCTTCCAATGATGTCACAGACTTTCCTTTGTTCCCTGATCCATGCGCAGGACTTTCTGTCTCGTTTAGTAATGCCAAGCATACATCTTTCCATTCCCCTATGTGCTACCCGAAGTTTTTGAATTGATTGCGATGTGAGTGTCCAGGTTTCACTTCCGTATGTCATAACCGGTAGAACGCACTGATCGAAGACTTTTCTTCTCAGGCAAAGTGGTAGTCTGCTTTTAAACATAATGTTGAGCCTGCCAAATGCCTGCCAGCCATATTTAACACGCCGTTCCACCTCTCGGGCGGGATATGGAGAGGAACCATATATATACATATATATATATATATATATATATATATATATATATATATATATATATATATATATATATATATATATATATATATATGTATATATATATATGTATATATACATATATATATATATATATATATATATATATATATATATATATATATATATACATATATATATATATATATATATATATATATATATATATATATATATATATATATATATATATATATATATATATATATATATATATAAACTTGAAACTGTTGTTACATGGCTCGATTCAACGTCTTCAATATCGGTTCACTTTTATTTCGTCGTATATATCTAATGGAAACGCCCATTGCTGCCGCAACATGTTATTGAACCTATAAATAAAATTCTAATATCAAAATCTATATCTTTCACTCGGAATTTTATATTGATATATCACAGGAACATAATAGTTAATTCATTGCGAAAATTAGACATTGAAAAACTTACCTTTTCGAAAGGAATAGTAACATCTCCAGCTACTGCTTTTGCTTGCATATAATTCAATACGTTGATACTTTGATACACTTGATACTTTGTTTTTTTGCTTTCATTGTAAACGGCATTTTAGAATTAACAACTTTTAATAACACTCATGAGAACGAATGAGCTCTCGGAAGTTAGACTATTGCGCATCCAAAACTCGGAGGCCTATGTTGGTTGAGCTGTAGCTGTTCTTCATGATAAAATAAAACTTGTACTTATCATTGTATGTCATTTTAAAGTTCAACCCGAAACTAATCGGATGCATCTAAACATTAATTACTTCTTGGTATTTTATTATTGATAATGTGGATGTAGCTTAATTATTTTTCAGTAAAGTGTTCATAAAATATCTGCTCTGTTCGTTAACACCATGAAATAACTAAACAACCAGACGTACAATCCAACTGTCTCTAAGCAAATAAAATAACGAACCAAATGCTTATGGCAATAATTTATAGCGACAACAAAATTTTCAAGAAAAATCCTACCGTACATCTCCTGTCATTACATGGCAATTAGAAATTTATGTCGGCCATAACAACGCAATGAATTCCGTCGTCTTTACATCCCTTTTAAAGCTCAAACACCATCGGATCATAATTCACCCGGTACAATTTAACAATTTTTTATTCTTCGCCCCACGGTACGAGGTCCGATGCGAGGAAATAAAAGCTAATTTACGCCTCAATAAAGTCACGTTTTATTGGTTGTCTAATTTTTGTCGACGGCACCGAGTTGCTTTATTGTTTTCGGTCGTAATTTCTAATGGTTTAATTCGGCCAATTACCAGAGAGACTGATTTTACATAATGGACAATGTAAAACTGCTTCCTAGAGATTATCAGTCGTTAACACAACTTGAATATTTCAAATGTTTGGTTTTGAAGATATACTATGAAACCGGAATTTGGACATAGATGGCCCTAGCTATCTTTGTAGTTACCATCAAACACCATTATTCACAACTTCAAGGTTCAAACAACAGTATAGCTTGAAATAGCGTTGAATATGTCGAATTTTTTGCCTGGAAACTACGATTTGCGGGCAGCATTGATTTTTTGTTACCATTTAAAGAAAACTGCTGCCGAATCACATTGAATGCTTGTGGAATGAAAAATGTGGAACACCACGGAAAAAATTTAAAGAAAGCGAATTGTAAGCATTGCTAAATGAGTATGACACTCAAACGCAACAATAACTCGCGGATCAATTAAATGTTACTCGAGAAGCCGTCTCTTTGCGTTTGAAACCCATGGGAAAGATCCAGAAGATGGGAAAATGGGTTCCACATGAACTGAAAGACAATAGGAAAACCGAAAAACCACTTGCGAAATGATGCTCGCTAGGCACAAAAGAAAATCATTTCTTAATTGAATTGTGACTGGCGATGAAGAGTTGATATATTTTGAGAATCTTAACCGTAAAAGATCATGGGTAACTCCAGGCGAACCATCGACATCGACATCGACTGCAAGGCATTAAAACCCAGAGTATTCGTGCAATATCTTTCTAAAAAGTATGATTTGGATGAGCTGTGGAAGTTACATTTTATTGTTTTGGTTAAAATTAACTGTTCTACATTCAACACGAACACCTAAACAAAATATGTTATAGTTACATGGGAAAAGTGCTTCCAAAAATCTAGACTAAACTTTGGAACTGTATGGTACAATGATTCTTATTAAATTTAAGTGAGGAAGTCGATACTGATGGAAATTCATTTTAAATAAATAAGCAAAAATTAATATGAGAATCTCAATAGTCAGTTTATTGTTGCTCTCATATACCGTTCTCAAAAATTCTACTGTTTGTCAAGTTGTATGCGATCTGGCATTATCTTTCTAAAAAGTAAGATTTGGATGCGCTATGGAAGTTAAATTTAATTGTTTTGGTTAAAGTTAACTGTGCCAAAGTTAAGTACAATGATTCTTATTAAATATAACGAAGGTAGCCGATACTTGATGGAAATTCATTTCAAATAAATAAGTAAAGATTAATATCTAAAAATGTTCACTATATTTCAAATTGTTATACATGCAATTTTAAATATAATAATAATAATAATATTCAGCTCTACAGGCCTAGTGGCCCTTGGCTTCGAGTTCTTTCACTCTTCTTTTCCAACTTTTTCTGTCCAAAGCATCAGTCTTCCAATCCCTCACTCCTACTTTCCTCAAATCATTTAGCACCTCATCCAGCCATTTCTTCCTCGGTCGCCCTCTTCTTCTCCTTCCCCCTTCGCCTCTCATTAGAATTCCTTTAACCCATCTCCCGCTGGACATCCTCGCTATGTGCCCTAGCCATCTAGCTCGCTGCGCTCTCACCACCTGAACAATGTTTGGTTTTTTGTACAGTTCTTCTATTTCTTTGTTTGTTCTTCTTCTAAATTCATTCAGAACTTTAACTCCTCCAAAAATTCTCCTTAATATTTTTCGTTCCCAGACTTCCAGCTTAGTTTCTTCCTTCTTCGTCATCGTCCATGTCTCGCACGCATAGGTAACCGTGGGCCTTAGTATTGATTGGTACACTCTTACTTTTGCTGCTCTTGTTATATTCTTTGCCCTTAAAATTTTTGAAAACATTCCTGCAGCTTTGCTTCCTTTCGCTAGTCGTTTCTCTATTTCTTTTTCTTCATCCCCTTTACTCGTTAGTGTTACTCCCAGATATTCAGCTTGTTCCACTTTCTCTATTGTATATTTCTTATTTACTGCACAATCAATGACTAAATTAGGGGAGAGTCCTCTGGTGCTATCTTTCATTACCATATATTTGGTCTTGCTCTCGTTAATTGTTAAGCCATATTCTCTCGCCTTTCTTTCCAGCATCTTGAAAACCTTTACTACTTCTTTCTTGGATCTCGCCATCAGTACAATGTCGTCGGCATAAGCCAAACATTGGTGTCTGGTACCATATATTAACCCCTTGGTATTGATGCCACTCTCCCTCAGAATCACTTCCTGCACCAGATTGAACAAAACTGTTGACAGTGGATCGCCTTGTCTCAGTCCTTTCTTTACAATGAACTCCTCAGACATTGCTCCATCGACTATAACTTTATTTACTGTTCTTCTGAATTTTTGCATATTTATTTAAAATGATTCTTATTTAGATTTCATTGAATGGGATGTTGATCAGTGGGTAACAGTCCCAACCTGGAAAATAATTGCTGCTACAAAACCTGATGTCAGGTGTTGTAAATAAAGTAATGATGCTGTTTTATTCAATTGAGAATATAATTCCATAATATCTCCTTCAGAATAGTTGCCTTGAGAAGCTACACAGCACTGAAGACGGTTTGTTCGCTCTTCATAGCAGTGGTGGGACTCAGATACTGGAATCGCTTTCAGCTGGTCGGTTAGAACATTTTCCTCCTGAAAAAAGTTTAAATTTATTGACGTGTTATTTATGTGTTTAGAAAAAAATCCTTTTTTCCGTGAGACTCACCTTGTATATAAACTTATTTTCTCTTATTACTATTACTGGAAAACCTATTAAAATCAAAGGGTAAAATGTCACGCTAAATATTTCCCCTCTATAAGATAAACAACAGCAACGGAAAAGTCCAATAAACAACTCATCGCGATGATTCTAATGAGACGATTTTCTCCCACTGCGTGGGAATATTATTTTGACGCAATTCAAATTTTAATAAAGCCCGTTTTGAGATTTGTACTTTCACGTGGGTTTCACCATAAGGGATTGTATTTGTCGTCAATTGTGTGGTAAAATGAACGTTGCTCCATACAATTCTGTTGATTTTTCGGAAACATTGTGTCACGAATTCTGGTTGCGGGTAGAATATTACGCTTTCGAAGTCGGAAACTGATTGTTACTGGGCGTAAAATTAAATTATAATTTGTTCTTTTTAGTTTATTTCAGATGAAGCGATTTTTTATAGTCTGAATAAATGTTTTTATAGTCTGTTTTTGAAACAAACTTTCTTCACAAAAACATTAAATTTTACGTTCGTTATCATTATTATTAGGATCATCATTAGCTATCAACTGTAGATGGGTTTTGGCCTGTTCACGAAATTTGTGGCATTGCTTTGGTTTGGTTCTTTTGCTTTCGTTTTCCAGTTTCACACGTTTAGTTCTCTTAAATTTAATCTATCTGGCCTTTTAGTCTGCCATGCGGTCTGCTTTTAGGTCTGATGCCCACCGCTTGGTAGTAATATATATGTTTTGTAGGCTATACCTGCTCTCTTCTCTCTATAGGCCCTCCTCTATATCAACCCAATAATTTACATAATTTTTACAATATTAGGCTCATTATATAAGTTACACAGTTCAAAATTGTGATGCCTGCGTCGAACTCTAAAATTTAAAAAAAAATCGGAAAACTTCCTTATATACACATCTCAGTGTCTCTCTCGAAACACTCTAACAGGTTCTCACAATACTTCGTCAATGTCAAAAAAAAGTTACTGGTGGGCACCTCAACACACACCAGTTAATAAGCGTTTAATAAATAGTACATTTTGTACATCACCTTGGCATGGGTTACAAATATCCGTGATATGCTGCTATGATTCTTAACTTTAAATTGAACAATACCGAATTTCTTTAATGAATCTAATCAAGTATAGGGAGATGTTAAATTATTTCCTCGATGTGTACAATGCATTTTAATCTATGCTCTCTACGCACTTTTAAAGCCTATGCAGAGCTGGTGACTGTCCATATCATATTTTTAAGTTTTTTCCAAAGTTTGACGAAGTATAAAGATTAAGTCTATTGTTAATTATATATTATATATAATCTCTACAAAAACCACTCCGATATTTTCCAATGACAGCTCAATATTATATAGGCCATTGTAATAAGTGTGATCCTTCTATAAAGGGTCTTTCAAATGCAGCGTTTTTTTTTAAATTCTTGAATAAAACACAGAATGTACGTCAATTAACAAAAAACTGTTGATATTTGAGGCTATCAGAGGAAGAGTGGAATAACCCACACCACACCTATCTAATTGAGATGAATGGATTATTTCTTTAGGCTATTTTTTAAGTTTTTACTGCATATGCAACTTTGTCGCAATTCTTCTTTAAAAACAATTTGTAATTATGCTGATCATCACTAGACTGCTCTGAGTGTATCAAAAATTGTTATTTTGGTATTTTTTTTGATTTTGTGGATTAGGTCACATTTACACTGATAGCCTCATTTGAAGTATAGTGTACGACATTTACACACAGAAATACAATATCTGCCAAATGACTACCTCTTGCAGCTTCACAGATGTTCACTTTTTTGTCAAAATTTTGGCTGGCATTTTGACATATCACCTCACCAATAACTCAAATATTTTCATCCGTTAGTTTAGGAATCGATTGTACATTGTTGTTATAGGCTTGGCTATTCACGTGACCCCAAAGAAAATAATGAATGTGTCAAATCACATGATCTTGGTGGCTAATTAACATCACAGTTTCTTGCAATAATTCATCCAGGACATGTTTTTCTCAATAAAACAATTGATTTATTAGCAGAGTAAGGTGTAGAATCGAACACCATTCACAGGTACAGCTTCACCAGCACCATTATCAAAGAAATACGGCTCAATTACATCTCCAGACCATAATGCATACCAAACACTGACTCGTTTAGGATCTAAAGGTTTCTCATGAATCGATCATGGATTTTCCTCACCCCAAATGTAGCAATTTTGTTTATTAGCATAGCCACTAATTTAAAAATGTGCATCATTTGAAAAAAATGATTTTTTGAGAAAATCATCTGGTTATGCTTTGATCCAATTGACAAATGTACGACATTTTGAATGATCCAGTGGCTTTAGTTCCTATTCCTGTTTAGTTAATGTGTTATTTGAACCTTACAGGCTTTCTCAGCTAAATTATTTCGTAAAATACGCCATGTTGGAACTTGGACTATTTCTTGGAAAACTTGGGGAACTTGGAAATTTTTGGGTCTTCAGCACTCTTTTACAACTATATATTGTTGTTATTTTATCTTTCATCGAATCAGTTCCTTGAAATGTTTGAACTATTTGATTGATAGTGCTTTCAGATGCTTTGCTTAATGCATTTTTATAAAATAATTCAACAATTTTAACGCGTTGTTATATTGTGTGCGATTCTATGTTTATAAATGTTATTCATTACACTTTTGAAATGAGACTAGACATAGGCAAATCTACAACGCCATCTGTGTTTTAATCAAGAATTAAAAAAACCGCTCAATTTGAAACAGCCGTTAGGTATTACATTCCAGTTGGTCGCCTTTTTTTGTGATTAAGTATTACCTAACATTTCAATCTTCTGGAAGTTTCACTTGTTTCCATATTAGGCTGATTAAATAACAGATACAGTGCTCTAGAGAACCTAAACCCTTTTTTAATAATCCTCCGTGTATTTTATCAATACGTAGAGCTTTATTTTTTTTTAGATTCTAATTGTGCTGCGAATTTCTTGTGCGGTTGGTAATTCTTTTTTATATCATCTATCATGTCCACCTCTACTTGCATATTTCTCAGGACTGTTTGTTTTGTTTAGTCGTTTTTCCAAATGTTCAGCCCACCGTTCTAAAATTGTTTCTAGATAGTTCAGTATCTCCCCATTCTTATTTTAATACATACTAAGACGATGTTTATAATCCCCCCACTCATTATTGAGTTTTTTTTTAATAATTTTTTTTTGTTTCATTTTGTGATTTTAGTTCTTCCAATTCTTGGAGTTGAGATTACATGCATTCTTCTTTGTTTCTTTTATAAAGTGTTTTCCTCTCTTCTTAATTCTTTACTTTATTATATACTATGTCGGTAAATATGAAACCGGAATTTGCCTATAGATAGCCCTTGCTGTCAATGTAGTTACCGTCAAACCACGTCATTAGCGCCATTTTCTTGTTGACATCTGACAAAGATTTTCAACTCAATACAAGTTTCATACAACAGCATAGTTTGTAATAGCGTTGAATATGTCGAATTTTGTGCCTGGAAACTACAATTTGCGGACAGCATAGATTTTCTGTTACCATTTGAAGAAAACTGCTACAGAATCGCATCGAATGCTAACGGTGAGCTTACGCTTAAGCTTACTTTCATTCAATTTATTGCAATTTTGACGTGAGAAAGGAAAAACGCGGAAGACCAAGGGAAAAGTTTGAATACAGCGAATTGCAAGCATTGTTGGATGAAGATGACGGTCAAATGTAACAACATCTCAAGGATCGAGGATATATATTTGAAAGCCATGGGGAAAGGCCAGAAGATGGGAAAATGGATTCCACATTGGCAATCAAAGAAAGTCAATTTTCCGTCGAATTCGTAAGCGTAAAAGATCATCGGTAACTCCAGGCGAACCATAGACATTGACTGTAAGGCCAAATCGTTATGGACGGAAGACTCCGTGTTTAATAGGATTTGAAGGGTGTGATCTACTAAAACCTGGAGAAACTGTTATAGTGAACGCTACCGACTGCAAATGATCGATTTGAATCAAGCTTTGCATGAAAAACTACCAGATTGTCAAAAAAGGCAACGCAAAGTGCATCATCACACACAGCAAAACTGGTCAAGGAAGTTTGAGAGAAGTCAAGAAGTTAGGAAATACTTTCGCATGCTTACTCACCAGACTTGACTCCGTTCGATTACTACTTATTTGCATCGATGGGATACGCACTTGCTGAGCAGCGCTTCACTTTTTACAAAAATGTTCGAAAATTGCCCGATGACTGGTTTGCCTCAAAAGAGCAACAGCTTTTTTGGCATGGCATCCATAAATTATCTGACAGGTAGGAAAAATGTATAGCTAGCAATGAGCAATAATTCGAATAAAATATTTTTTATCATTTTCATACAATAAACTTGTATTTTCTATGCAAAAATTTCAGTTTCATACCTGTATACCGATATATACCATATATACCGAAGAACTAGAACAACCATCCTGGGTTTATGTAATGATAAAGAAATCAATAGATTTTGTTTTCATTTTTAATACAGAATTTAGTAAGTGGCATGAAGCATCAAAGATCAAAGCACTATACTAATTTATACCCTTTATATAGAGAGCAGTCCTCGTATTGTTTGTAATACATATTTCGTCTTATCTTTTTCAACTTTCATAATTAATTTTCTGCCGACTGAAAAACAAATAATTCATTAATCGTTTCGAGATCACCAGTCCAGATAACGAATAACAAAGTTTCAACACATTAAGGACGGGGCAGCCGACGATCGAGAAACCAATCGAACTGATTTAAAATTGGAGGCGAAAAACGGCCCCGGACCCGATGGGCAAAATTTAATTACCAATCAATTAAATGGTACTTCTTCTTCAGCAACCCAGATGGATGCGCTTTAAGGCGTAGAGAGTAACCGAAGATGGTACGGTACGATATGGGTTAGATCAACTAATACAGCATGGAAAATGATTGACGGACAATGGGAAAAAAATGATGAGTTGTAACGTTAGATCTCCGCCAATCAATCGTTCAGGAGCGGACTAGTTGGGAATTCGCAGCCTGGAATTCATAATATACACTCCCTGACAATTTTACATGATATGTCAGCTTTAATATTCATGTAAAAAAATAAGTAGATTAAGGAATGAAGAACAAATACTAGTATATAAAAAGTTTAAATAGTGGGTTAGGTAAAATGAAAACAAATGATTATAAAGATGACCTATGGGAAAGTATGAAAAGAGAAATGAAACCTAGAGGAGGAGATAGAAGACAGTACATGGTACCGTAAGGAATATCAGGCAGATAGATGTCTAGAACCAGGAGAAAATGTTTAGAAATCAGAAAACAGAAAACCATAATAAACCCAGTACTTAACAAAAATTAAAATGGAGACTAGGTAAAGCATTGGCTGCTCGTGGGTTTTTAAAGTGGAAGGGCGTAGAAGAAAATAGTGCTGCTGAAGATTTTTTTGCTTTCCCCTTCCTCCTTTTTACTTTTCGTGCTATTGAAACCCTATAGAGGAGGTGACCCAGGAAAATGAGTTAAAGGAAAGAAACTGAACGGAAATAAAATATGATGTTTTGCTCTGAAAAAAATTGTTTACTGTGATAAATGCCGGAGGGGCGGCGCCCCAATGCCGTCCCTCACGAGTCGCTACTGAGTTAAAGAAAAAGTATGATACATTACTATTATCCAAGATCATAGAGGTTGAAACAGGTTGGTACCTCTGAGATTCTACATTCATATTACTATGCAGAGTTTTATAATTGCACTATGCGTTGATAAATATTTTCGGGTGGGTCGTCACATTTGATACAAGTATTCAGAATTCGAAAAAAAATTGTAATGATGGCTGATGTGTCACTATTAGCTGCATATCGTCCAGTTTTTAAACAGTAAACAGGATCTTGACCTTACCATCACTTTATATTTTGGAACTTTTTATCTTCGTCAGGCGAAATGTTACAATATGCGTAAAAATAATGATTTTCATTATTACGATACACGATACGAGGTTGTGATGATCTTGTTCCACCAGTACAGTCACCTTAAGATCATTAAAAGCAATATACAGGGTACGATGCCAAAATCAGGACAAATTAAACATTTTTTCAAATATAATTTTTATTCTAAAATATAGAAAAGTTTACAATTTTTTTATACTAAATTGTTTGTAGGGTCATAAAGAACATATTTACTCAATATCCTCCCCCAACTGCTTAAATGACCCCCTCCATTTTCAGTCTGAAGCGCTCGCCGGCTCGTTTTAAAGCGCCACGGTCTATATCGGCAAGTGCCGCTTTAATAGCGGCTCCCAATGATGCGACGTTTGGATATCTGAACTTGTTGGTGACCCTTTCAACCACGCTCCATACAGAGAAGTCCAAAGAATTTAAATCTGGGCTGTTGGGAGGCCACAATTCTTTGGACCAAAACATGTCGCCGTTGTTCGACAACCAATTTTGAACCAAGTGACTTGTGTGAGTGGGCGCACTGTCCTGCTGGCAAACATATGGTTTTCCAGACGACACAAATTCTATCCACGGCTTTACTACATTTGTCAGAATACATATTTTCCACTTTGTTAAAGAAATGCGGTGACATCACATCACCCTCACTGGACGCAACACTTAGCACGTAAACATTCGCCAGAAATTATGTTCTGGAAACAATGGGAATATCTTTAGGGACATGTGCGAGCCAGCGATTATTCCTTCTTTTGATTCTCGCATAGACAGTAAACATTTTTTCGCCAGACAAAACCTGAGGCGTCCGGCAGCAATGCTTCTTAAGGAACATAAAAGCAGGTGGCAGCGTTCAACTCGCTTTGTCCTGGCAGCTTCGGAAAGGATCTGTCTCACTTTAGTTGTGTAAGACTTGTAGCGGAGGTTCTCATCCAACCGATGACAATTTTCACATCGACTGCCCTGGATCCTCAAAAATCAGCTCCTGAGCCTATTGTATGATGTCGGGCGTTCTGACAACGCGCTTTTTTGCGTCAGTTTTCCTTGTCGGTATTGCAAAACATTCGTTGGACTTCTCCAACTGATTATACTTCACGACGGCATCATACACAGTAGATCTCCAATACATCAACACATCATACAGAATCAAATCATTTCTGTTGCAGAGCGCACGGCGCGAACACTTTCGATAATCGCGGCTCTTCGGTTATACTCCGCACTTAGTTTTAACATTGCGACTGTTTCGAAGTTATAACTGTTTAGTACATATGTCAAACCATTTGGACGCCAATCGCGATCTCTGCAAGTGGTATAGAACGGCAGGAAATTAAAATTGAATTTTGTCCGGATTTTGGCGCCGCATCATGTATACTACATAGCGTTTTTGGACTCAGTCATTTGAAAGTATACTCAATTTTATAAAGCACTAACCGAGTAAAATATTTAAAAAAAATGATAATATGATAAAGCTTACCCGAAAGGAAACCGAAAGTAGGGTCCGAATAGAAGGAAGTCACCAAGAAAGATTTAAAATTAGAGATAGTCTTAGAAACGTAGAGAAGCTGTCATCTACACTATTGAACCTTGTATTAGAGAAAATTGTTAGTTGTTTAGTTTGTTTACAGACGACATTGCAATTATAACGAGGAGAAATATATCACTACAAACAACCCGTACAAGGTTAAAAAAAATATCGCAACATTATGGATCAGTAATCAACCAGAAAAGAAAACGAATTATTTCACATAGGCGGAGAAGGAATATATAATTGGTGGATATTTGACAAAAACAATAGAAGGGGCGAAACGTATAAATTTGTGGATGTGGAATATTTCACTTTTCTTGGTACAATATTTAGAACGAAACCAAGTGTAAGAAGAGATACAAGACCGAATAATGCCAGGAAATAAAAGGATTCACTCTCTTAAAGGATTCACTTTCTAAAACATGTTTATAGTTAATTTTCATCCTTCTTCTTATATCTTGAAAACGATATAGAAATCATAACCACAGAGGGTATAATCGTATTAATGTGATGAATGGGATATAGACAACATAATACTTGTGAGCTTGTGCATTAATGTAAAAGCTATGTGTGTTAATGTAAAAGCTAGATGGGGTTTAAAAGCATTCTATACTGTATTTCAACAATGTTAGTTTCTAATTTGAGAGATGGACATCACTATTTTCTAACTCTGAGACAAAAATTAGTATCTTAAACCTCTTCTCTTGTAGAATATATTGTTTTTTTTTATATTGGTCGATTCCAGAGGCAAAAAAGAAGCTGTATCCTGGAGACAATGCACCCTTTTACATCAGTCACCAAGTAATCGAAATCATAGTAGACTTTTAACAGTGAAGATCATTTGGAATACCTTTTAATGTTTGACAAAACTAATCTCCAGTGGCGAGATTTGGCGTTTGCTCATTTCTTTGCAACAAGCTGTTAATTTTGCTTTTACCAGAGAGCTCGTAGATGGCCTCTTCTTCCTCATATTCTTCGTCTTTTTCGTATGCTTCGCTACAGAAAAGTCGTGACCAATGGAAACTCATGTGCGTCCTTTTCTAACTGCATGTTTGCGTCCTTTTCAAACTACTTCTCGTCAGCGTTCTCCAGTTCAGTCTTGGTTGGTTGCATATTGGAGAAATGTACCAGTTAGTTGTTTAATTTGTTCTGTCCATCTTTTTGATGGTCGGTGATGACTTGTACCACCAGTTTTTCTAGGATATTGCCATCTCTGTATACAATATGGCCGAAGATCAATCGTGCAGGACCAATCCAGCTAATTTCCACAACTTACAATACTCTTGATGCTACCGATGATCGTGGATTGGTTAACATTGAAATCGTCGGCCAATATTCAGATTAACAAGCTTTCATCCTCTTACACAGCTGCCAAAATTGCCTGATTGTAGAAATCCATGGATCGACCTCTGTCTGATTTGTCCTTCAAGCGGGTATCGCCTGATTTGAAAGGTGCAAACCGATCCTGACATTGTCTTTCGCTGATTTGCTGTCCACCAAAAATTGCGTAGAGTTGTCGCTGTGCCGCTTTCCATCTTTTTTCGAGGTGGTAAAGCATAATATGATGAACGTGAATATAATTTTCGGCATTCATTTTTATCACCTAACATAGAAGAATAATTTTAGGAAAAGGATGTAATCAAAATGACAATTTTCATAAGCAAAATTATATGTCAACTCAATATATCTATTTCTGTTTTCCCTTTTTCTGAATCATCTGATATAGGTTGAAATAGTACTCTGAATTGTTGATGAATTAATTGGCTCTCTAATATTTTTCGTTTCCGATTATAACTGAATACGATATTGAATGGGATAACGCTGTACACAAACTAAATATTAGACTTAAGCCGGTCCTGTAAGTTCGATAATATCGATAACTAAGCGTCTGTAAATTTAACATGCTTGGTAATCGACAGACGGGTATTTAAATCTATACAAGCAATTAACATTTTTGTTAAAAGAAGATGGTAAGTCATGCTGATACACTGCCTCTGAAACGATCGCCGAAGAAGATGAGGAACCTTTCGATAGTTCCATCCGTTCGTCGGATTGATTTTTTCTTCTCACCCGAGTCGATTTACATGTAAACTTCGTGATCAGATGATTTTTATTAGGTTTGTTATTGAAATCAGTATGTGAATAGAGAATTAATGTTGATATTATACTGGTCGACATACTAAAGGTTTTTCATAATACTGGTATGAGAAAAAAGTAAGGTCGCTTTTCAAAATTCGCGTGCTTTACGTATCGATCCAACTATTGGTTTTTTTTTGAGTTGGTGTGACTCTTTTTGATACCTGATAGAAGCTTCATCATTTTGCTTGTTAAGTTTATAGAAATTATAGCTTCTTTTGTAATTATTTTGCCATTTTTGTCTGGGATTTTTGTAAAGTAGAAAGAACCACGTCAAAGCAAGTCTAAAACCAAAGTCATATTAACTGTTCTTCGATTAGCATGGTATTGTCCACAAAGAGTTTCTTTCAGCTGATCAGACGTTTAATTATGAATAATATTTAAGCATTATGCGTCATTTGCGTGAATCTATTTAAAAAAAACGTCCAGATTTTTGGTAAAATCCATATTTTCCTACCACCATCGCCTCCCACAATTATTACTTATAAATTTTTGGTTAAAAAAAATCCGATCTGCGAGCACTCTATTCATCATGTATTGATCTCAATAAATGTATTGCAATAAGAAAGCCTTAAATGTTTAATGAAATACTGTTTTGTAATATTTCCACTTTATTATTAATATATGACGCCTTCGTCTATTTTCGATGTTAAAATAGGTATAAAACTACAGTTATATAAAACTAGAGTAATAGGTAAAAAAATACAGTTCACATTAGACATCGAAGAAGACAAAAAACTCCCCTTCCTAGATGTCCTAATAACCAAGTCCCAAGATGGATGCTTACAACACACAGTTTACCAGAAACCAACCCGCAGGAACAGATACCTGAATGAAATGTCCCATCACCATCCAGCACAACTGCAAGGGGTTGTCAACACCTGTGTGTCTCGGTCTCTCCGACTATCCGACGACATCAACCGAGAAAAAGAGCTCAAAACAATCACCGACGCTCTAAAGCAGAACAACTACTCAGTGTATAACATAAAAAAGGCTATTAACTATCAAAACAACCAACAGAAGCCAAATGAATATGAAAATAGGCCCGTAACAGTTCTGCCGTACATCAAAGGTGTCACAGACCGCATTGGACGCGTACTTCGAAGACATAATATATCAGCCGGTTACAAGCCACACAAAACAATTAAATCAGCCATTAGAAGTCCGAAAGATCACATCATTCTAGAAAATCCGGGCGTATAACATGGGGACTTGTAACATGGCATACGTCGGACAAACCAATAGAAAAATATCAGCTCGGCTCCAAGAATACAAATTGGCGGTTAAAAATAAACAAACCACATCGGCTCTGTTCCAATCGCAAATATCAGCATCCTCAGCAACTGCTGCCAACACCAAACCTGAGCCGATAGTCTTGAAAGACAAGACAGCTTTTCAAGAGGCTATGTGCAACCTCAAAAAATCAAACATAGCTTTCGGGCCAGCTAAGACGATGAGAAATGAAGTCCTTATGGTCCCCGTTATTGAAACCGACAGGAAAGCTCTGATAGAGCTTTTCTAAAAGAAAGGGTATGCTTACTCCACAACAGAATCAAGCAACAGGAATCTACACGTCTTAATCAAAGGCGTGATAGAAACCCTGCGGACTGAAGATATTAGAAAGGAGCTTCAACTCCTAGGCTACCATCCCATTGCCGTTACAAGATGACAAAATAAGAAAAGAAAACCCATTGCAATCGTACATGTAAGTGTATGCAATGAAAAATCTATCCTGAATGAAAAGCACCTCTACCACCAGCCCGTAAAAGTAGAGAGGCAAACCAAAAGAAGACCAGTTGCGAAGAATCAAAGTCCGCAACGTCAAAACAAAATGAAAAGAATCGAACCAAAATCAGTACCAGTTTCCGATCAAGACGAAAGAAACATCCAAGGGTCCGCCCACCAGGCGGAGCAATATCAACAGCCAGCCACGGCCATGGCCGGGTTTACTAACAAGCTTCAGAGAGTATTGGTTTTAATGCAAATGCAATTAGAACCTTTCGTTCTATACCATATTAGTGAAAATTAGTACCAAAACCGACGCCGCCAGCGGAACCCCAAATGAAGAATTGCGATTTCTATCGTAAAATCCACCAGTTTCCGGGCCTTGTGGCCCGGATCTGGAGCAGAGAAATAATACTTCACCAGTCAATTACCAGAGGTCAGAACCAGTGCACCAGTCGACACCGAAATATTGGAAATTTCGGACCCACCAGGCCTGCAAGAAGCCCCCAGAAAATCACCCTTCAACATCATGGAAGCAACTTGATTAGAGACATATAGGAGCCCCCGCGCTAACATAAATCTCTAGCTGATGGAAATGGGGGAAATCCACAGCTTTCAATCTTTAGACAAGCATTGAGAATGTCAAGTGTGACCTTAGCGAAACGTCTGTATGTTCCCAACAAACGGGACACAAACGATCGAAACACCACGAGCTAACATATATATATATATATATATATATATATATATATATATATATATATATATATATATATATATATATATATATATATATATATATATATACATTCTGTCAAAAAAGTACCAGGAATTGGTCAACAAAACACAAAATGTTTATTATTTATCCAAATTTATTGTATTGCTTTCAAAGTATTTTATGTCTTGTATCGACTGAAAACGGGTGAATATGAGTGATACAGTTGATTCTTCAACTGAAGTTAGCATCGCTAAAGTGAAGCAAACGGTGACTGAATATCGTCATTTTAGTTTGAGATAGATAGCCGCTGATCTTTCTATGCCTCACGAATCAATTCATACCATTTTAAGCGATTGTTTTGGCATGAAACGCTTTGCCGCTTGACTAGTGCCGAAAGACCTGTATTTTCTTCGGAAACGCAATCGCATAAAGGTCGCTGAATACATGCTAGAACGAGTCAATTCCGACCCAACATTCTTCAAACACATTGTAGCTGGTGATGAGACATGGGTATACGAGTTTGACATGCAAACCAGTCAACACGCTTCGGAATGGCGCCTTCCAATTGAGCAATTGAACCGAAAAAACCACGTCAATGTCGATCAAAAGTTAAAGTGATGTTGACTGTTTTCTTCGATTATCGCATGTTGTGCACTTGGGATTCTTGCCAGGTCAGACGGTAAATAAAGAGAATTATCATACATTTTACAACATTTTAACAAATAAAGGATAGCTGTTCAGGTTTTTTTTGTTTTCGTGTTTTTATTTAACGTTTCGGTCATGACTCGACCTTCATCAGAAAATTGCTTTCTAAGAAAATATTATTGCTGTTGGTACTCTAATGTACTACATTTTATTTTTTTTTAAACTTATCATCAGATTGCGATGGAGTTTACGTAGGACAAACAAGTCAATATTTAAAAAACCGTTTGAATGGACACAAGTATGACAAAAAAATTAAGGCTCACTCTAAAATCATGCCAACGAAAAAAATCACACTTTTGACTATGAGAGCACCGAAGACCGAACGTCACACAAAAAAAGAGAATTTCACGAAATGATGGAAATTAAAAAAAAAGGATTGTTTCAATTCAAAGACTGACACGGAACAGCTCAATAAAATCTATTATAATATATTAAAACAATAACAATAAAGCAATCTTCCAAATAAAATATAATAAGATAATAAGAGAAAAAAATAATAGAAAAATAATTAATTAAATTAAAAAAAATGTATACGCCCACCGTGGATCTAGAAACGTACAGTTGATACTGGACAATATTTTCAACCGATATAGGCCCTGATATAGGCCAAGCTGCTGTGTATATAGTACTATATAGTATTATTATTATTCACGTATGGGCTCTGGTCTTTTTTCCTGTCGTCAGACCAAGTTGTTCCAGTCTTCCTACATTTTTCTCTTTGGCCAATCTTCCAAACGTTAAGCTTGTGTCTGAAACAGCCTCTATCCTGAATTTCACTTTGTGTAATATTTGCTGATCTTGGGTCCTCTTTAATTGCAGCAATCCATTTAATTATTTCTACTTTAGCTTTACTCCTATTTTCATAAAATTCGACTATTTGTCTAGTTAGCCTACTCGGATTCATCCGTTTTATGTGTCCGTAAAACTTAAGTCTTCTTTTTCTCATATCGCTATGTATATCTGTGTATTGTTTGATTTCTTGGTTTTTTTCGAAGTCAGTATGTTGTGTTATTTATTTGTTTGGGGCCTAGGATTTTTCTTATGATTTTTCTTTCCTTCTTTTCAATGTCCTCGATGTCCCGCTTTCTATTCAAAATGAGCGTTTCTGCAGCATATAGACATTCTGGCTTAATAACTATGTTGTAATGTCTCAGTTTTGTGTTTTTAGATAGGCATTTTTTGTTATAAATATTTTGTGTAAGTCTCAATGCCGTTTCCATTTTTTGACATCTACTCTTATTAGCTGCTTTTTCCAACCCATTTTCAATGATTATTTCACCCAAATATTTGAATTGAGAGACTCGTCTGATGTTATCATATTTTGTTTTTAGAAATGGTGTTCGTAGTCTGTTGCAAGTCATGTATTGTGCCTTTTCAATGGAAATTTGGAGTCCTACCTTTTCTACTGTTTCTTTTAGGATTTCAATCTGTTTCTGTGCCGTTAATACATCTTGAGCCAAAATTGCTAGATCATCAGCAAATGCCAGACAATCAATTTTGATGTTGGTTCTCCCCAGTTTAATGGGCTGGTCAATATTCAGGGCCGACTTTTTTCACGCCACTCCTGTATTACTTTTTCTAGAACACAGTTAAATAAGAGTGGCGAGGGTCCATCCCCTTGTCTCACTCCAGTTTTAATTTCGAAGGGCTCCGAGATGTCACCCATGAATTTAACTTTTGACCTTGTGTTAGTTAACGTTTTCAGATCTAGTCCTTGTTCTTTCAAGATTCGGAATAAAGATTCGTGGTCAATAGAATCATATGCTTTTTTGAAATCCACAAATGTACAGACGAGATTTTTGCTGTACAGTTTTTGATGTCTTAGAATCAACTTTAGATTCAGGATCTGTTCAGGACAGGATCTGCCCGGTCGAAAACCAGCTTGATATTCACCAATGTTAGGTTCTCACTATCCCTGTGCTCTGTCTAGTAGCCATTGAGATAGAATCTTGTAACAAACTGGGAGAAGAGATCCCTCTATAGTTGTTTACATCCATTCTATCTCCTTTCGTAAGTAGTGGATGGATTAGAGCATCTTTCCAATCTTCCGGAATCCGTTCGGTTCGCCAAACTTTTTGTAGAATTTTGGTTATTTCCTTGATTGTACCTGGACCAGCGGATTTCAAAAGTTCAGCAGTGATTCCATCTTCACCAGAAGCCTTGTCATTTTTAAGCCGCTTGATTTGCCTAATTATTTCATCTTCATTCGGTGGTAATGAATCTGGGTTTGTTTGTTTAGGGTTTAGTGTTGCTAATTTGTTTAAGGCCTCAGGACAGTTTAGTATTTGTTCAAAATATTTCGCAAGTTCTGTGCAATTGTCTTGGTTATTTAGAGCTAATTGTCCGTTTTCCTTTTGGAAGCAAAGACTTTGCGGTTGATAGCCTGTTAATTTAGTTTTTAATGTTTTATAAAAGTTTCGGGTGTTATTTTTTGGAGATCTTTTTCTATTTCATTAAGTTGATTGTTTTCATATTTTCTTTTAGTTTGTCTAATTAGCTTCGATGTTTCTTTTCTTACTTCCAAAAAGATGTTACAGTTTATTGCTGTTTTTTGACTGTTCCCATCTTTGAATGCTTTACTTCGGCTTAATACTGCTTGCTCGCAAACTTCATACCACCACGGATGTTTTCTACGTTTTTGTAAAGGGGCCAACTTTAAGGCTGTTTTAATTATTTTTTTGTTTCAATTCTTGCCAGTTCTGTGCTGGGTTGTTTATCAAGCTCTTCTGTTAGGGCTGGTTTTATTTTCGTTGGGTCAAACTTTGGTATTAGCAGCCTCTTTTGATTAAGTTTTCGAGGTTTTAAGCTAAGTTTGATTCTACTCAGGTAGTGATCCGTGTCTATATTTGCTCCTTTCCTGACTTGAACATTCAAAATCTCTTTATAATTGGGGTACGAAATGGCAACATGGTGAATTTGAAATACACCCATGTACGTGTTTGGGCACCTCCAGGCCTTTTGTTTTGTTATTTTCTTCTTAAAATGGGTTGACATTATTTTTAGATTAAACTGCGAACATAGTTCAACCAATCTTCTACCATTATGGTTAGTCCATTTATGAGCGGGAAAACTGCCGACTGTTTTCCTATACTTTTTCCTTTCCCTAGTTGGGCGTTAAAATCACCCAATAGGATTTTTACATGGTTAGAGGGAATTTTAGAGATAGTCTTTTCCAGACTTTCCCAGGACTTATTTACTTTTTCAGGATTAGATTTATTTTCTTCGTTAACTGGGAGGTGTGCATTGATTAATGTATAGTTTTTGTTAGCACACTTGAGGGAGAGTGTCATAAGTCGATTATTTACTGGCTGGACATTTGTTATAGAACCAAGAATGTTTCTTGAGACAGCGAAAGCATCACCGAAATGTGGTGTATTTTAGAGTATTCTTTTGCCGGTTTTACTTTTAAAAAGTCTGTAGTTGCCAAATTCCAAGGTGTTATCATCTCTCAGTCTGGTTTCTTGCAAAGCTAAAATTTGGATTTTTTTGCTGATTTAATGTTCGCCCCAATTCGTGTATTTTTCCTGGACGCAGGAGAGAATTGATATTTACCGTTCCAAAGAAAGATTTTGTTTTCGGTTTCAGACGTTGGCCAGAGGTCTCCGACTCCATCTGAAAGATTTTGCGTTTAAGTCCGGACGCCCCAGAATCCGAAAGTCCGGTTTTACCAGCGAAGCTGGCAGATCATTGTCTACCTCCTGGGGTAATTTTGTAATTACTAGAACGCTTCATCTTGTACTTTGAATATATATATATATATATATATATATATATATATATATATATATATATATATATATATATATATATATATATATATATATGTATATATATATATATATATATATATATATATATATATATATACATATATATATATATATATATATATATATATATATATATATATATATATATATATATATATATATATATATATATATATATATATGACATCATTGGAAGAGTAAAACAGTTGAAATGGAGATGGGCAGGCCATATAGCGAGGCGATGGGACGACAGATGGACCAAGGCAATCCTGGAGTGGATACCGCTTGATCGCAAACGTCCGCGAAGAAGACCGAAAGCACGATGGATGGATGACATCGTTAAGTATATTGGACCCGAGTGGCAGAGGAAAGCCCAGGACAGTGAAGGTTGGAATCATGCTGAAGAGGCCTTCATCCTGCAGTGGATCGATGTGGGCTGATGATGATGATGATGGTATATATATATATATATATATATATATATATATATATATATATATATATATATATATATATATATTTATATATATATATATATATATATATATATATATATATATATATATATATATTCTATTTAAGTGGCCTTCAAACTAGTCTAAATAAACATAGTTACACCAATCAGTAGTAAACTAAAAATTTAAAAAAATAATATGTTTTAAACCAATTCAAGAGGAACACCTCGACACCCTACCATTTCCATCACTTTATCCATTTCCCCAAAACGGAACTCAAGCAAAGCGTCCTTAAACAAACACGAACTGGAGGAATCGACCCAAGAAAAAAAAACAATCAACTTAATCTCCATCTAACATAATAAAAATCTCGTAATTAAACCGCCTCGGGGGCAGAAGAATTCGATCTCTCTCGAACCGTGGCCCTCGATACGACTCTACCGGCCACGCTGAGGCCTTAATTGTTTAGCCGACTTCCCAAACCAGAATGTTTCATGACGCAGCTCGAAACAATGGACGTTCTTAAGAGCCACGAACATTTGTTTGCCTTTATACGTGCCTAACTCGCCGACAAACCATCTTAAAATGGCTACCAAACGCTAACAGCGGTATCATTATAGCTATTTAATATATTGTCTTCTGAATTTTTTCTTCCTCCTTCTCGCTCCCTACCTCTATCTCGCTCGCTATCTATTAGATCCTTAATAATGTTCAGTTTTCTAGGCTGAGATGACCGGTATTTTCAGTATAGAGGTCAAGTTATTGATATAACCTGGTGAATAACCCGTCATACTCTGTTTTAAGTCGATATGATTTGATTTAACTGAATAAGATTTACGATTGTGAAAAAAGTAAAGAAAGAATATTAGATATACAGGGTGTTACAAAAGTAGGGATACATTAACATTTAAATATCTTGCAGTGAATTGTACCGCCATCCTGCTGAAAACAATATACCTCAGCACCCTCTAATTAAGGCTCAACTCATTACTCAGCCATTGTCTATTTGTTCAGCATCCTTCAGCTGCTTCCAACTAGCCCAGTCCTGGGTTCTCATCTGCCATTCGGGTCCAATATACTTGATGAGGTCATCAGTCTATCGGGTTTCCGGTCTTTTTCGTTAACATTTATGATCAAATCAGGATTGCTTTGGTCCATCTGGCTACACATCGCCTCGCTGTCTATCCTGAATGAAATTGAGTAATGAATGAAAAGAAATGAAATTGAGGTGGGAATTTCATTTCTTTACTCTTCCAATAATGTCGTATGCTTTAGTCTGTACTCTGGTCACTGTGCAGGTTTTTATGTCCGTTCTTGTTATGGCAAGCATACGTTTTTCCATTCCTCTGTGTACCACCCGAAGGTTTTCAACTGATGGTGAGTGTCTACGTTTCACTTTCATATGTCATAATGGGTAGGACGGATCGATCAAATATTTTTTCTTCAAGCAAAGTGGGAGTTTTTTCTTAAACACTACGTTGAACCTACCATATGCATGAAGGCTACATTTAACACATGGTTTTACCGCCCGGGGGTTAACATCCCCCATTCTCTTCCCAAAATACTTGTAGTGATCCATAATATCCAAATCCAACCCTAAAACAGAAATTCTTCTCTTCTCGGCAGATTTTTTAAACATGATCGTTTAGTTTCAAGTCAAATGGCTTTCCCGCCTTTTGCAGTTCCTGTATGTGTTTTTGTAGCTCATCTGGGTCCTGTGAAAATAGGCACGACAAAGAATCACTGACTTTTTCAAATACAAACTATACTAAACTAACAGTGAGAAAAGTAACTACAATCTAAAGTATCCATCGACCTAATGATACCATAAAACATGATAGTGGGGAAATCCATTTTTTGTTAATGTCTAGGAGGGCAATATAAGTTTAATAACGGTGAACCATTCAAGTCCAGCTGGTCATTTAACAAAATATCCAATTTTTTTGTTTTCTAGGCTCTCTAAAAGATTAAACTTTTTGGATTTATTCTCATTATTTAACATTATAAAATTGTCATTGAAAGTATGCTTTTCTAACATTAAGTGGTTAGCATAATGAGAATTAGTTTGTTGTTTAGTATAACTTCTTTTATGTTATATAACCTCCTGTATAACTCCTGATTTATACAGTTTATTTGTTTGATTTTTATTGTTTTGAATGAGGCGTCCTAGACTATTGCTTGTTTTGAAAGCAATATTTATATTGTTTGCTTTGAATAAATATCTAGACCCTAATTTGGTAATTTTTCCCGTATATGTAACTGTTTTGAACGCTGCATTTTCGACATTGACCGGATATATTAAATTAATGGCTTTATTATAAGTTTTTTTATTAATTATTTTATTTATAATGTTTGCGTCGTATCCGTTATTTACTGCGATTTGTTTGATGACATTCAATTCTTTATTATATTTATCTATTGACATTGATGACATTTAATATTCTATGTATAAAAGAGTTAAATGCTGCCATCTTTTGTGAATAAGGATGACCAGATTTATTGTGTATAACTAAAACTATATGTGACGGTTTATGAAAAATTGCAAAATCGTGTTTAATATCTTTTAAAGTAATAGTTAAGTCTAAAAAGTTGATACTATTATGTTATACTATTAATAAAAGTTATACTGAATTAACTTAATAAAGTATGATGAACACCAATAGAAAGTGTGCAGTGACCTCAGAATCATCGGTTTGTTATTAGGATTGCAGGGTGGTTACACAAAATACTCTTGTTTCCTTCGTCAGTGGCACAGCAGGGCTAGAGAACATCATTATGTAAGAAAGGAATGACATATTCGGAAAGGGTATATTCCGAGCAAAACGAACATTAAATATGAGTCGTTGGTAGATCGAAAAGACATTATTCTACCACATTTACACATTAAATTGGGACTTGTGAAAAACGTTGTAAAGGTGCTAAACAAAATTACTGATGCTTTCCTCTATTTACAAAAAATCTTTCCAAGTATTATAGAAGCAAAACTGAAAGCGGGGATATTTGTTGGCCCACATATCCGTAAACTTGTAAAGCATCCTCAATTTGAAAGCCTTTTATCTGTTAATGAAAAAACTGCTTGGAAGTGATTCAAAATGGTTATCGAAGAATTTTTGGGAAATGAAAAAAGTGAAAATTATAATGATTGTGCTGATTTATTAGAAAATTTTCAACAGATGGGAGTGAACATGCCATTAAAAGAAGGCGAAAATTAGCCATTATAATTTTTTTTATTATTTATACTAAGATTTTTTTCCATTTTTAAGTAAATAAATATTTATAAAAGCAGACGTGACAGAATTTTTGTATTATTTTTTCTGGATAACAATAATTGACAACTTTCCACTGAGGTATAAAAACCATGTAAACTAGTGTAATTCTTTCTGCAGAAACTGTACACCAAACTGTGTCTTTCTCACGATGAAGAGACCTTTTATGAATGAATTGTAGATTTTCTGTGCTTCCGTATCGTGAATTTTGTTTATTAACAATTCCATTTAGATCAAAAATAGGCTTCATCAGACATCCAAGAGAGAGAGAGAATTTTAGTAGTTTAGGTCGCATCGATATCGAGATCATTTAGCGACCATAAAATCAAATTATGGGTCTATTACTCATGGAAAAGATAATGATAGGATATATATATATATATATATATATATATATATATATATATATATATATATATATATATATATATATATATATATATATATATATATATATATATATATATATATATATATATATATATATATATATATATATATATAAGCTAACTATGTACAAAGTATAAAAACATAAATGTATAAGTATAAAATGTATAAGGTGTAAATGTAAAATGAGTCGTAGATTACTATATCACAGATGGGTTGTATCACAAGTAGGAGAATCACAGATGATTATGTCACAATTGTTATTATCAGGAAATTGACTAGTTTGCTCACACTTTGCTACAATCATTTGAGTGAAAGCGAAGCGCTTGAAATGGCTATATCTGAGTAAAATAATTTATTTCTTTTAGGTAAGCAAATGTGTTGCACATGTTGGCAGAGCTAAGGTTTTTGGTAAGATCTTGGCTTAAGCCGAAGAAGGATCTGAGAGGAGATAAGACCGTGCAGTCAGTCAGAATGTGTTTGATTGTTAGAGAATCATTGCAATATTCGCAAAGGGGAGGGCCTTCTCGTTTTAGCAGGAATTCATGAGAAAATCTGCAGTGGCCTATCATGAGTCTTATCCATTTAACTATGGCTTTTCTATCCCGCAGTAGCTCTGGAGGGGATTGAGAGAATGAAGGTTTAAGGACTCTCAGTTTGTTTGGTCTCTCAGGATCATCCCAATATGACTGCATTGAGATTTGTGCAAAAGTTTTTGCAAATGAGAGATGGTCTTTTGGGTGGAAGCTGTGCATGTATGGTAGTCCGTGCTCTATTGAGCGCTTTGCGAGCTGGTCAGCTTCCTCATTACCCTTGATGCCCTTATGACCAGGGCACCAAACGAAAAGAATAGAAGAATCGTGAGACATGATGTCTTCCACAAGATCTGTAATTTGTGCAATAACTGGATGAGAAATGAAGCGATTTTAAATCATGAGCAGAGCATTTTTCGAATCAGAAAATACAATCCAGGAATTTTCAGGGTTTAATCTGATATATGAGAGACATTTTTCTATTGCCACTAATTCAGCAGTAAGTATACTGGTTGAAGTCGGCAGTTTGAATCCTGAAGTGGTTCTATTGTGTACAAAACCGCAGCCAACTCCTTGGTCCATCTTAGATCCGTCCGTAAAAATTGATTGGCATGGGGAATGAGAATCGAGTAAGGTGTTTATAATGGATTTATATATGGAGGAACTCGTGGATTCTTTATCATATTTTAATAGAGAGAAGTCTACCTGAATTGGATGAAGCAACCAAGGAGGAGAAGAAATAGGACGGATTGGAACAGGGACATGCAGTTGTATATCTGACTCTATTAACAATTGTTGAAAAGGGATTCTGGGGTCGTGGGCCAAATTGTGAGTAGATGGAAAAAGGAGGATGGGGGGGGGGGGGGGTGGAAGACATCCAAGACAATTTCTTGATACAATGTTCATATGCCTCTGCATTATTTAAGAATGCATTCTTAATATGAAGCTCTTGCAGTAGCAGGATTCTATATAAACGCATATGGAGTTCTTGTTTTACAATATGCTGTATAAATCGTTGTTTTATTCCTAGTTGGGCAGAGAGTCTTTGGGTTCACGTTCCTGGAGCTTCCCGAGTACTTAATGGTATGTATATCGTTAGTGCAGTTCGTTAAAGAATTAATTAAAAAATTACTTCTACAGATGATTTGTGACAACAGTTAAAAGTTCAAGTATACAGTCATAAGTACGACTTTTAAATAATATAATAAATAAATCAGATTTAACAAGGATATTGAAAGAAAGGAAAGGATTTACGGCTAGAGACGCATCAGCATCTACAAGGCTATTTAGCAACTGGACCTACAGCTTAACGTGGGTTCCGAACCACGGTCATCAGCCACCGACAACTCAGGCTATCAACCTTTGGTCATGTGCTTACCCATAAGTGTATCAGGAAGCCTACCTACTGGCGAGTAACCAACGTAGAACACTTCTCAGAAGGCATCCGGCCTTACCCAGCCTTTAACTGGCGTGACTGAGGGGTAATGCATTGTCGGATTTTACACTTTTGCCTAGAAACAATCACAAACATTTAGGAAGTAAACAGACAGAAAAAAGAAAGAAAAACAATCATCCGAGCGCTGGAATCGAACCAACTACCGCTCCAATGCGGTTTCCGCACAGCAGCAAACCATTTGGCCTATTTTCCTACAGTAATTTATCATAAGAAATGAAAATATGAGAAAAATAGTTTTCAAAAATTTCAAGAACTTTTCAGGAAAATAAAGGAAAACGATAGACATATAAAAAGCTATAAATAAATAATATAGAACTTTAAAAAGCTAAAAATAAGTAATAAACCTTTGTAATTAATCATCGTTAAATGAATTAATAAATAATAAATGTTTCAACAGCATGCGCTCTGAGCTCACTTCTGATTTCATTCTCGTAAAGGGCACTAAACTTGGAGTCCGGACACGAACAAAACTTTCCATAATCTACAAGTTCAATTCCAAAATTCACGTTTTGTCAAGTTCTTAATTGTGTTCAGTCATTATGGAAGTCGATGACTGCAACTTCCTCGTCAAATAAACCAACACTAACTCTAAAATTACGACCTATTGTCTAAAAAGACCCCGGTTTTTTCAACTCTATCCGACTGAAAGTTTTATCGAAGTGGGGGGGAGTGGGAGTTGCCCGGCTTCAACTTTAATAAGTAATGAAGTTGGCTGCCAGTTAACAAGCTCGGGACTTAATTAGAAGTCCGACTCGTTTCAATTATAGGCAAGCATGTTTTTCAACGAGTACCGATCGCTTTTTAAGGGTCGTTGAAAAGTTTGGAAGTAGTATGAAAAAGTTTCGATTTTTTCTGTAGTTTTCTATTAGAAAAAATGAAAAAAAGTGCCACAGGTCCCACCGAGATTTGAACTCGGATCGCTGGATTCAGAGTCCAGAGTGCTAACCATTACACCATGGGACCGTACTAAGAGTTCTTTCTTTCAGCTAGGTTTCGAATCAGGGATGACATAAGACCAAACTATTCAAGATAATTTTAAATGCCACAATGTTTTAGTTGTTTCTAAAATATATATACAGGATGTCCCATAACTTATCCATCATATAGCAACTAGTGATAGTAGAGATCAAATTAAGAGAATTTAGTCAATATATGTATTAAACTTAAAGAGATTTACCACTAAACACCAACAAATTTTTTTGAACTGCCTGACGCACGTTTCGCTAACCATGTTAGTATCATCAGGAGATGATTTAATCTCCTGATGATAAAGAAATTAAATCATCTCCTGATGATGCTAACATAGTTAGCGAAACGTGCGTCGAATAGTTCAAAAAAGCGTTTTGGTGTTTAGTGGTAAATCTCTTCAAGTTTAGTGTTTCACACCAAAGGTTTCAATAGAAGAATTAATATTCAATTATATTAATATTAAATTATATTAAAAAATTGTAATTTCAATTTAATAAATAAATTATATAAAATATCTATAAATAATGTACAATCTTTAGTGAAAACTTTTTACATTTATTATAAATGATAACGTTTTGATTGTAGTTATTTAAAAATAAGGGCGAAGTCCATGTTTACATGCAACGAGAACCGAAAACGAAACAAAACAGTATTTTAACTTACCGACTGTTATATTTTCCAATTCCCTTCTGGCATTTATTTAACCGCAAACATAATTATGAACGGAAAAATTACCGGTTTAACTTACCACGTGTCTGTTAGAAATGCCCTTTCCTTTCCGCCGAGGCACGAAGGCACTGAAGGGAAGACGACAGAACAGCTACGGAAATTGCACGCAAAGGCTTCACGAAATGCGGAAAAGGCAGACCCAATAGTTCTAAAAAAACCTTTTTTATTGGAACATTTTCCTTGCAAGTTACTGTACTTAGAACTACTTTACATGGGGAGAGTTCACAAATTATACAGGGTGGATCAATGGAACTGGCGATTAGAAAAATTTGTAACTCATCCAACACACTTACCATATAACATAAAAAAAATATTTTGCAAGTGTGTCAAGTTTTAAGCCAGTGGGCGAGAGGATCGACTCTGTAAGAGTGAGAGGAAAATTTCATTATATTAGAATGTTTTCTTTATATGTATTAAGAGAGAAGAAAGAGAAGTAGAGGAAGAATTTTATACACTGAAAGACCAGATTCCCAGAAACGACGTTGAGTTAGTTTTGGGTGAATTTATTGTTTAAGTTGACAAAGAATCGGGGCAGACTCCAATAGCAGCTAACTGCAGTTTAGAGAATAACACAAATGACAGTGGGAAAATACCAGTATTATTTGCTGCATGCAGATACCTGCAACGCAAAAACATCATCCATAAGAGAATAAGGGTTTCACCTGAGAAATATACTAAAAACATTTTTAGTATTTTGGAACAGTCCCTTTTTAAACTCCAGCAGTAATCTGCTATTATGTGCATATCCCATCTTCTTCGGTAGCGGTCCTCCATAGTTTTAATATTCTTGTGAAATCTTTTACCTTGTTCCTCACTGGTGTCTCCTAAATTTTGAGGAAAACGGTTTAAGAGGCTGTGTAAATAACGTACCTTAATGCTCATGTTACACCCAAGGGATCTGAAACTGTTAAGCATCTTGTTTAGCAGTCAACATAGTTTTCAGCTTTGTATTTGCCCAAAAAATTTTCGACATCTTTAACAAATGAAGTACGGGTTTTTCGCTCAGCCTAATTCATTGAATTTACCCATCCAGAATCCTTAATTAGTTGTCATATTTGTGGGCCGTGATATATTCCTGCTTTAATTTGTTCCGTATTCAACTGAGGCATTTTTTCCCTTTTCATATACAAAGCATGATACATTTTTATCAAAAGCCTTTACAAACGGCTTCGTTAGGCCCAGCTTGATATGCAGATGAATAAAGATGATTTTCTTTCTTTAATAATATTCTATATCCCAGCTTCCATATTTTCTCTCTTAGGCCACTCTTTGGCTCACACCCAGTGGTGTGTTTTGTCTCAAAATGCTCATTTAGGCCGAGACGCAGGTTGTTGTGTGTTCCACATGAGATTGTGGATCCCAGCAGTTGGATGTCTGATGACACTCAGCACTGTTGTCTCGTTGGACGCAGTTCAAAGGATTCTAACACTGAATATATATATATATATATATATATATATATATATATATATATATATATATATATATATATATATATATATATATATATATATATATATATATATATATATATGCAGTGTTAGAATCCTAAAAAGGATACAGAAATACAGAATTCTAAAAACGCACATAGCGGGTGTATGCGACAAACAGAAGTCCAGAAAATTTTACCATAACATGAAGACTATAAAAAGTTTTGACTCAGAGATATTTTGATTAAGGTTGCAGATGGCGAAATATTAATCAACATTCCATACTAGAGCATATTAGAGCAACATTGCATACTAGAAAGATGGAAGACATATTATGAAGATCTGTTTAACCGAACTACTACAGACCATTGCTAATAAGTCTTAAAAGAAAGAAAATATAGAACCCAAACCAATCTACCTGAAACACCCTCGTATATAGATTGGCTCATGAATCAATTAAAACAACCTGTTTACTTCTCTTAATATGTTTCTGCACGCTTCAAATTGAGAGGGCCATATGGTACATGTGAATAGTTGATATTTGATTTCTTTTTGTTTGGGGAATTTAGGAAATTAAGGGTGTATATCCGGCATATGTTAGCTAAAAAAAAATAAACCGAACAAATTCTAGACCAAGGAAAATAATTAGGCCAGAAATTTTTTGTTTCAATTAATATTCTGGAAAAGAAACCTAAAATATAGCTAACAAATGAACTCTTTGGTAAACGTAATAGAATCTATTAAAAATTTCTTCAAATGTTCTGATTACGTTTACCACTAAGATATTATTATATGTACAGTGGTTTCAGTTCAAAAGTAGCCACTCTCATTATTTCTTTTAGCAATAAAAATTAGCTCTAAACAAAAAAAAACGTCAATTTAGATATCGAGGGGAAGGTTTAAAATTAATGTCCGTTATATGTTATGTTTTACCCCTTACCTCATCACCTAACCTCTATCTAAAAATTTTAATTGGCAAGGTCTTGGAAATCCTAATTAAATTGCGCTTAAAAAACTGAAATCGGTCGATCTGTTCTCGTAATAAAGGGAAAAATAAATTTTATAATGAATATAACATAATCCTAACCTTGTGTTTACAATGTTTGTTTTTGTTTTCTTTTCCTAATATAAAAAGTAAAATAAGATACTTTTTATATATATAAATAAGTGCCAATTTTTAACCGTTTATCAAGTGGTCTCAGTTACAGTGACAATGACATAATTTAACGATGTACAGTTAATCAAAAAAGTACCCGTACACTAGACTCTTTTAAGATGTTTTTATGTTCCTTTTTTATTTAAGCTAAATTAGAAATATCTTTAAAGTATTTATCGGCAATCTCCTAAGAAACAATAAAAATAAAACTAAATTCGTTTCAAACACTTTATTTGAACAATGAGAAATAAAACTATGTTAGCATCAAAAAACTATGTCAAAAAAATCTCCATACAAAATGCTATTCAACATCATTAGTTATTAATACTTTATCAAGTTGGCCTGTGTCAAATTGTTCTTAAAACAAAATAATTAATACTTGTTTAAAAGTGTCACTTTTAAATATGTGTTTTGTAGCAAAATGAGTGATAAAAATTGCGAAATTCCAATTTCTGATCTCAAGTTCTCAAAAAATGGTAGTCCTCAAATAATTAGAAACTGCTTGCATTGAGCGGGTTATAACCGACGCGAGAAAGAAAACTATTAATCTCAGAAAAAAAACCGAAAATTAACCTTTTTGGGTCGGATGACCGGGATAAAGTCTGGAAAAAAAATACAGCTTTGAAAATTAAAAATGTTTGCCCTACAGTGAAACAGGGAGGAGGTAATGTTTTATTGTGGGAGTGCATGTCAGCCAATGGAATAGGCAATTGAGTTTTTATTGACGGTATTATGAACCAACATAGGTATTTAAACATTCTGATGAATAATTAAATCCAGAGTGTTCAAAAACTTGACCTTGAGGATCGTTATTTATTCCAACAAGATAACGATCCAGCACACTGCTAGACTTGTACGTGAATTGATGATCCATAATGTCTGCCAACAACTTCATACACCACCGTAATCCTCGGACATTCGAGAGAGAAAACACCAAGTTAGAAATAAGGATACACATTACACCAGAAGTTCAAGAAAGCCTGTATTAAGTCTTCCAAAAAGGCTTAATGCGAATGGCAAATAGCGATTGTACAAAATATTAGCGTTTAAAAAAGTTGCAATTTGCCATAAGAAATGATAATGTATGGAGAATTGATTGATATAATTTTTTGTTACTAATATCGTTTTATTTTTCATTGTTTAAATAAAATCTTTCAAACGACTTTAGTTTTATTTTTACTATTCGTATAGTTACTTTGAAAGATATATCTAATTAAAATTAAATGAAAAAGAAGACTAAAATAAAATATTAAAAAAAAAGACTAGTGTATGGAAACTTTTTTGACTGACTCTACTTTACAAGAGAAAACTGAAATTTTATTTGTGGTGCTGAAGATAAGTATATTCGCAAAACAGCACCACTTTTTATTGAAAGTCATCCGGACAAAAATATAGTATGTCAATACTAATTTAAAGAGACTGGATCCGTGTCTAACAAAGTGAATAAGCAGACGAGATATTCTTAAAACTCACACATATTGAAATTTTAAATCATTTCGCTGTTGATCCAACCACTTCAATTCCAAACATCGTTAAGTTAACAAATATTTTAATTGGTTCCATACATAATATTTTAATCTAGGCAAGAGTGTAACATCCGACACCGAATTACCCCTCAGTCATGCCAGTTAAAGGCTGAGTAAGGCCGGGTGCGTTCTAAAAAGTGTTCTAGGTTGGTCACTCGCCAGTCGGTAAGCTTCCTGATAGACTTATAGGTAAGCACATAACCAAAACAATATTTTAAAACAGTTTTTCCTTAAAAATTTAGTATTCTTTAACAGCTCACCGTAGATGATCATAAAAGAAGAATTCAATTTCCTGAATTTAATAAAGACTATTTGTTTCAATGATGAAGCCTCATTTTTCCTTATTTCAAAAGCGTCTTGGTAATGCTACATTCATAGAACTCAAATAAAAACTGTTGGAACATCCACAATATTAGTCAGATTAAACTGCATCTGACTGCGATATAGCAGCCTACTTCAGGGAAAGAATATAATTGTTAAAGAAGGATTGAAGTTATATGCTTTGTTATGGCTTTGAAAGTAGAAACATTGTTCATTATTATTAAATTAGAAGCTTTTGGATTTAAACCCCCAAACAATGCTAGACAGTTGGTGGATTCTTATCATACTTAAAAAATGATCAGTGTTCTTACATTCTAACTACATGAAATACAAAATTTTCTTATACTGAGTTTGGGACCCATTCAAATTAAGTCCATCCCAAAAATTTAAACCAATCAATTGAAATTTCTACGCTTTCCGCTACGCTAATCCTTCTTTCGGCCTTCAAGTTCTTTGAATAATACACCACCCCCTGTTCGGAAAGGGTTCAACCGGGTGAAACCGTCAGAATTTCTGGTTCCCATGATGACCGGTGCATCTAACTCCTTTATCTCCGACAGCTGCCACAGGTGGACAGAAAATCCAAGACGCTACCGTTTTTTTTTCTCCCGAACACAACCCACGAAAAGCTTTATTAATTAATTTTTTGTCTGTTCTAGCACCAATTTAATTAGAAAATTTCTTTGTTTGCTCCACTAAACATTAGATAAAGATATCTATTTAATTTTGATTGGGTGATTAATGATTTGATTTGTAAAATAAATTAATCTGTAATGGTTTCTTAAAATGCTGGTTTAAAATATAACTAAAGTAAAATAAGTTTTCTTGAAATAATAGTTGAAATAGTATTATTTTCAGAAAGCACACACAAGAACGATTTCTCTTTGCTTTCAACATATCCTTAAGTTTCGACAATTACCTTTTCAATTACATTGAGGTCTGAAAACGGGAAATAGTTGTTGGGGGAGGGGCTGACTGTCGATTTGACTGCGGAGTGTTGTGATGGATCCATGTTTCATACAATGTCACATACCGCATGAAGAAACCTTTTTATTTCGGTTAACGAGTTCAAAACATTGCTCAGAATCATCAATACGTTGTTGTTTTTGGTCGTCTGTGAATAAACTTGGTACTCATTTAGATAGTAATTTACGCATTTCCAAATGTTTGGGAAATGAGGTAAACAACAAAAACGGGGTAGACACTCCCTTTCAATATCTTCATTGTAAATTTTTCTGATGTTTGGAATAATCATCTCATTTTGACGCCCAGGGCGTTCAGCATCATCGGTGCTTCTACGATCACGTTGAATTCATCACGTTTGAATTAAGTATACCAATCAAGTATGTTTGATATTCCTGGGGCAGACTTCTTATATATACTTTGAACAGGCATATGATATGGTGCGTAGAAGTAACTCATGAAAGAGCAAATATTTAACAGTACATATACTTAAATCAAAATCGGCAGTTCCTTTTAGGATAAGTAATGAGGTGATCAGGTGGTTATTAAGTAAATGCAGAGATAATGTCTCTGATTCAGCTTAAAAAATCAAAAAAATATATTAAAGACAAAAGGTGAGACACTGCTTGCAAGGAAGAAGAAGTGTGGAGTAAATACCTAATAATCCATGACCCAAGGAAGCTTACTAATAGAAATCTCCAGGTAGATGAAATAGTGAAAAACCTTGTTGATTATGGAACTACAGATGAAGAGATGGAATCTGAGAGAGAAATATGCTCTAAACTGATAGATTTGGCTAATGGAAAGATAAATGTCTTGTCGTGTTGTAGTTACTTCAGTTGTATGTACTTTTATATGCAATCAACCGAATTCATAGAAATGTTTTTTTTATCTCGGAAGATAAATTTATACTTTTATACTCGAATTGTTCATATGATATAATTATTAGTTTTAAATAATGCTGTGAAAAAATATAAATTCATGGACATTTTTCGAAATGTATTTTTGTTAACAGAAATAAATAACGATATTAATAAATAGTATGAATGAAAGTAAAATTAATATGGCACTATTCTTTTTAATTAAACGAATGAAACAGAATTTTTTGTTTTATGTTAATCTAAATGAAAACATTAAAAATCACGTTGTGAAAAATTATTAACTCGCCCTTCTAAAATTGCCTATGGTACAGATAATACAATTAATATTTTGTTGTCTTTCCACGGCTTTTTATTACAGACAATAACCATCTAGGAATATTGTTTTTTAGATTTATTAAGGTTGTTTTTTTCTAGTTGACTTCATATTTGGGATATTCTTTCTTTGAGTTGCTTGAATTTGTGGTCTCTGAGGATCGTAAATATCCCTGGCTAAAATTCTCCAAACATTTTCAATAGAATTAAAATCTGGATTTCATGGAGGCAGGCTTTGAAAACTTTGGTCCCAAATTCTTGAAGCCATTTTTTGTGGTCCTCGCATTATCAGCCGGAACCTTGTCCTTTTGAAAAATTATATCATCTTCTTCTAAATATGTAATTAATGACAAAAGCTAATCCTCTAACACTTGATGAGACTTGATGCGATCAGCGGGACATGATCTTTTCTTTTCTTAAATCGTCCCAGTAGTAATAATTAAAACCATCCGACGCATCTAGATATTTATTTTAAAATCGCTAAAATTACGTGTGACCACATTTCAATGTCTTGAATATGCTCTTCAGCAAACTTTAACCTTTATTCTAAATGCCTCTTCTTAAGCCGTGGTTTTTCGTTTTATGTTATTTATGACTTGAGCTTGGGTCACATCTTCGATTAAATTTTCTTACAATTTGGCTAGATGAAACTCCTGTTTTTGAGATTTCGCGCCAAACAACCCGTTTCACTTCACCGAAAAACTACCGGTTCTCCAAAATTCTTTTCTTCTTAATTTTAGTTGTTTTCCCCTAGAAAAAAAAACTGTTTTTTCCTGGAAAACGTTACTATAAAACAAACTTTATAAATGTTTCGGTTAATAATGTCGATTTTGCTAAGAGATAGCGTTACTAATACATTTGTTGGTATAGACTAATAACGTCTATAGTGTTTTGGAGGGTAGATATAGGCCATCAAAAACCAGTTCGTTATTAATAAACATTGGGCAAAAAAGATAGATTTTTAGAAAAGATAGGTTTTACGGAGAAATTTTAATAATCTTTTATTTGAAGGAAACAGCTGCTAAAAGTTATCAGGTGCTGAAGCTTATGATGAACATACTCTAATCCAAAAAAACTTGTGAACGAAGGTTTAAACTCAGTAAAAATGGTGATTTTGATGTAAAAGAGAAAGAGCGTATAACATAGCCGAACAATTTTAAAGATGCAGATATGCAAGCATTATTGGATGAAGTTTCAACTAATATGTTAAAATAATTGGCAGAAACTTTGAATGTTGCCCAATCCACTATTTCCGAACGTCTACACGAATTGGGAAAGATCCAGAAGGAAGGAAAATAGGTTCCATATGAGTTGTAAGAAAGGGTTATTGAAAGGCGAAAAACCACTGAAATTTTGCTTGTTGGATAGAAAAGAAAAGGTTTTCTGCATCAAGCTGTGATATGTAATGAAAAGTGGATCTGTATTGGTAATCCAAAACACAAAAAAAAACATGAGTAGATCCAGGCTAGTCTTCAACATTATAACCACTTTGCAATATACATGAAAATAAAGATTTTCGAGGTACTTGTTGGAATAGCAGGGCATGTAGGCAATAGCATGGCAGCAGCATGTATTACAAACTATTGAAACCTGATGAAACAATTATCGCGAGCGATACCGATAACAACTGATAAACTTCAACCGAGGACTGAAGGAAAAACGACCGGAATGCGCCCAAGGACACGATGAAGTAATCTTTCAACATAACAATGCTCGGTCCCATAGCACTCCACGACTTAACATCTTCAGACTATCACTTATTTCGATTGATGCAGCACGAACTTTCAGCACAACACTTACATCCTTACGAAGTGAAAATCTGGTTTGATTAATTGTTGACGCCAAAAAAAAACAAAAGTTCTTTTGGCTCAGAATCCTGGAAAAAAGTAATAGCTAACGATCGCCAATACTTTGATTATTAAGGTAATTTATTTTGTTATGGACATAAACGGCCAAATTAAAAAAAAAGCGACATTATTAACCGAAATACATACTACAAAATAAAACCAGGCACTTGTTTTAAAGTGATTTACAATTGATAAATAGTAATATTGTACAATGAAGTGGCAACAAACAAAATAATTGGATTAAATAAGAAGATAATCCTTTTGAACTTATATTGATTCACTTTATTCACATTATTTATCGTCATTACCATTTTTCTTTCTTCTTTCTTATAAATATAGGAGCTTGGTAATTAGTACCCATGCGTTCAAAAATCCGTTAATCAGATAACGACAATTTGGTTCTTAAGTCTATATTTTTTCACCGCACTGTATCTATTACCTTTATATAAATTCAGAAACACGACACAGAATAAAGACATTGTTTTAATTTCTAGTCCGTGACTATTTTTTCGTAACCCTACATCGAAAGGAGGATTATTTCACCATCAAAGACCACTTCAATTCGATCTATTCCTGATAATATTGCCTAAGAGTCTTTAGGAATTATAATTAGCCAAGTTGAGGGTCAGTCGTGGTGTATTCTTTCGAATATCTCTCAGGATCTAGGCATTTCCGAGATATCTGAGATGGTTCATTGGAATTTGTGGGCGTTGAGTTGGAATTCTTTAGCAGTTTTGTACCTCTTCTCGTTTTTTTTCCGACGTGTGTGGAATGGCACTTCCGCCTCTGTGACGGTCTGGGTTATTGTTTTGTATTGAAGCTAAATTATTTGTTAGTAGCAATGGTATAATGTTATAATAGACTTTTAAAAAGAACCACTTTTTTAACAGTGTTTTGAACATGACATATTTTCTTATATTTGATAACTAATATTGATTGACATATATACAGGATGTAAGGGAAATAATTTTCTTAAATTTCTTCTTTACACTATGTTGAACAAAACGTTTCCTTAACCCTTTCCTATCTGAAGGTACTAATATGCACCACCTTCTTTTTCGTCAAATATACTGAATACGCAAATACTCTGAGCTTACACTCACTGATGATCCATTCTAGTACCATTCGCATGAGCCAATCAGGGTGCTCGAATCGGTGTTCCGCGCGAAACGTTCAATCAATTTCATTTACAAGTTACAACCTGTTGGGCAGTCAGCGAGTTTAAATGTAAATTCTTAAAAATTGTTTTAAAAATAATATATCTTATGTAAAGGATATTATTTTTCATTATTTAGTTACATTATCTAATCAATTAGATTTGTATATATTTGCATGGAATTTGTTGATACGGAAAATCTTCCTGAACGAAGTTCATCTCTAATAGTTTCTCTGCCATCACTAAAGTACTAGTTATAAACATTTTTTTAAGTTGCTTCATCGTCCTAAAATATATAAAACATCAGTTCAATAAATTTCGTTTTTTATGTAAAATTTAATGCAAATTTCCCGATAAATTTGTCCATTCCAAATATACAACAATTTCTAACTTAACAAATAAAGTAATATGAAGTTTCTAATAATTGTTATACCAATTTAAAACATAAATCACAAACTATAAATAATATATAATATATAAATAATATATAATATATAAATAATATATAATATATAAATAATATATAATATATAAATAATATATAATATATAAATAATATATAATATATAAATAATATATAATATATAAATAATATATAAGATTATTCTTTTAGATATTATCTTGGTGAAAACCTTGTAAAATACTGACAGGAGGCTTACTAGAGGGTAGTTTTTCAAATCGTCCAGTGTTTTACGAAGAAGAATCATCTCAGCCCTTTTCCATAGGTTGGGTATTTTTTGTTCCCTAAGCTATTTTGAGTACAATTTTGCCAATATTTTATGTATATTTATATAAACTCTTACGCTGTCCTTTCCTGGAGCCTTGCCATTTTTCATCGATTCTATAGCATTTGTCACTTCGTCCAACAGGATATCTGGCATTTGCTCTTACGTGGATTTTGCTCTCTTTAACTGATTCTAATCTTCAAATAACTTGGAATAAATTCTTCTGATAACCTCTAACATTTCCGTACGTTCCTTGCACACTGTAGTATCCTCACGCACTAATGTATATATTTGTGTCCTTTTATTTCTCAGTTTGTGTTTTGCTTTGTTTATTCCCTTGTTTTCTTCTAATGTTTGGCAAAAGCCCTAGCTGCATGTTGAACCAACGCGTTTCTTCTCGAATGCGTATTCCTATAGTTTTGCAATGTTCAACGAACTTGACTCTGCATTCCTCATTGTACGCTATTTTTTCATTAAATCAATTGTCTCATTGGAGATTTTTGACTGCTTGAAACTTCTGTCTGCTGGTGCTATTGCAGAAGCCGTTTCAAGCACATTGTCGCCATCACCATAACTTATAGTTGGTGCATAAGCTTGGACGATTTGAACCTTAAACTTTTTATTCAGTTGAATGACGCATTGGGTTACTCGGTCAGATATACTTTCAAATTTTACGACACTGTCCTTTAACTTTCGGATAATGAGGAATCCAATTCCACCGCTCTTTCTTCGTATTTCACATAGCCCTATGATGTCCCAATATATGTTGTCAAACTTGATCAACAGTTCTTGCAGTCGTTCATCCGTTTTCATTGTCTGAATATTAAGTGTTGCTATGTCAAAAATCCACTGGCAGCCTGATCTAACCCGGTGGTTCTTAGCACTCTCTGGCTACCCTTCCAGGAGCATGCGCTCCAGACGGCATAACTCAAAGATTTTGACTTAATGAAGCCCCTTTACCACGCCAAGGTCTAATCTATAAAGAGGATATATATATATATATATATATATATATATATATATATATATATATATATATATATATATATATATATATATATATATATATATATATATATATACACTATAATAATAAAATTGTGGTTCTTTTATTAGAGACACCAAATTATCACTGTAAGCCTTTTCTTCTGGTAATTTTAAAATTAATTTTTATCGCCATATGTCTCCCCAAACAACGTATCCATTTTTACCTGCCCAAAATAAAAAATAAATGAAATAAAATCAGGCCACTACAGGACGTCACCTTTCAAATTTGTAACGTTTTATCAGAAATTTATCAGCAAGTCACTGGCACATTTCAATTCCGATCCGGTCGATCAAACAAACTGTCGACAAATTGAAGTGATCCGATAAAATTTGTGATTTTAACCTGAATTCTGGTAAAAAAATGTTGAATGAAGTGGGAATTCTGTTGTATTTGTACAACTCCAAAGAGAACTTGGCTGAATGGGTTATAAACAGGAAATATCAATTACCAACCTTGATGAGATAATTCAGAAGTTGACTGTGTTAGGTAGTGTATATAAAGGGCGGGTGAAACAAAAATAAAAAACAATCGCGGAGTCGGTGGTAATGGTGACTCGGCCACTTGTGGGCTATTAATAATTTTCAGAACTTCCATTGGGTATCGGGGTCTAGACGAGATTTTTCGAACGGGACAGCGGAGAAAAAAAAACTGAAACGTCGAACGTCGGTCCAACAAAGTGAATTAAAATTGGTGACTTTATGTTTTCGGAAGGAAAAATAGAATGAAAAGACGGAGAACCTGAATAAGAAAGGGTTCTGAATTACCGTCGAGTATTTTGTCATTAAAATTTGTTTGAATTATTACGCGGAACAATCGTTTTGCTTATACTCAAGTTGTGAAAGAAAAAAAAATTAGTCTGCTAAAATTTGTAACATAATTTATTCATACTTATTTGTTATTATGACACATATCACCATATTTAAAAAACTAATGGCCAAACACAGTGTTTCCAATAATACAAGTAAAATTTTTTTTTTCTTATTATTATTCACGTATGGGCCCTGGTGGACCACGCAAAGTACAATTAGAGGCGTTTGTTGTTGTTAGCCTTCCTTTGCGCCCATATTAATTCCATTCTTTCGCTATGAGCTTTTTTCCTTTCGTCAGATCAAGTTGTTCCAGTCTTCCTACATTTTTCTCTCTGGCCAACCTTCCAAACGTCAACCTTTTGTCTGAAACAGCCTCTATCCTGAATTTCATCTTTTGTAATATTTGATGATCTTAGGTCCTCTTGAATTGTAGCAATCCATTTAATTGTTTTTACTTTAACTCTACTCCTATTTTCATAAAATTTGACTATTTGTCTAGTTAGCCTACTCGGATGCATACGTTTACCGTAAAACTTAAGTCTTCTTTTTCTCATATCGCTATGTATATCTGTGTATTGTTTGATTTCTTGGTTTTCTCGAAGTCGGTATGTCCTCGATGTCTCTCTTTCTATTCAAAACGAGCGTTTCTGTCCCATATAGACATTCTGGTTTAATAACTGTGTTGTAATGTCTCAGTTTTGTGTTTTTATATAGGCATTTTTTGTTGTAAATATTTTGTGTAAGTTTCAATGGCGTTTCTATTTTTTGACATCTACTCTTATTGGCCGCTTTTTCCAACCAATTTTCCATGATTATTTCACCCAAATATTTGAATTGAGAGACTCGTCTGATGTTACGATATTTTGTTTTTAGAAATGGTGTTCTTAGTCTGTTGCAGGTCATGTATTATGTCTTTTCAAAGGAAATTTGGAGTCCTACCTCTTCTGCTGTTTCTTTTAGGATTTCAATCTGTTTCTGTGCCGTTAATACATTCTGAGCCAAAATTGCTAGATAGAAACGCCAGACAATCAATTTTGATGTTGGTTTTCTCCAGTATAATGGGCTGGTCAATATTCAGGGCCGACTTTTTTTCACGCCATTCCTGTATTACTTTTTCTAGAACACAGTTAAATAAGAGAGCGATAGTTCAAAAAAGCATAGAATCATATGCTTTTATGAAATCCATAAATGTACAGACGAGATTTTTATAATACAGTTTTTGATGTCTTAGGATCAACTTGTTTACAGTTGTTTACATCCGTTCTATCTCCTTTCTTGTGTAGTGGATGGATTAGAGCATCTTTCCAATCTTCCGGAATCCGTTCGGTTCGCCAAACTTGTAGAATTTTGGATATTTCCTTAATTGTTGGACCAGCGGATTTCAACATTTCAGCAGTGATTCCATCTTCACCAGAAGCTTTGTTATTTTTAAGCTGCTTGATTTGCCTAATTATTTCATCTTCATTCGGTGGTAATGAATCTGGGTTTGTTTGTTTAGGGTTTAGTGTTAGTAATTTGTTTAAAGGCTCAGAACAGTTTAGTATTTGTTCAAAATATTTCGCAAGTTCTTTGCAATTGTCTTGGTTATTTAGAGCTAATTGTCCGTTTTCCTTTTGGAAGCAAACACTTTGGGGTTGATAGCCTGTTAATTTAGTTGTAAATGTTTTGTAAAAGTTTCGGGTGTTATTTTTTGGAGATCTTTTTCTATTTCATTAAGTTGATTGTTTTCATATTTTCTTTTAGTTTGTCTAATTAGCTTCGATGTTTCTTTTCTTACTTCCAAAAAGATGTTATACTTTATTGCTGTTTTTTGACTGTTCCAATTTTTAAATTCTTTACTTCGGCTTAATACTGCTTGCTCGCAAACTTCATCCCACCACGCATGTTTTCTACGTTTTTGTAAAGGGACCAACTTTAAGGCTGTTTTAATAATTTTTTGTTTCAATTCTTGCCAGTTCTGTGCTGGTTGTTTATCAAGCTCTTCTGTTAGGGCTGGTTTTATTTTCGTTGGGTCGAACTTTAGTATTAGCAGTCTCTTTTGAATAAGTTTTCGAGATTTTAAGCTAAGTTTGATTCTAGTCAAGTAGTAATCCGTGTCTATGTTAGCTCCTTTCCTGACTTGAACATTCAAAATCTCTTTATAATTGGGCTACGAAATGGCAGCATGGTCAATTTGAAATTCATTCATGTACGTGTTTGGGCACATTTCTTTTTTATTGCTTGTTTTTTCAACAAACGTCTTTTTTTAACAAACTTAACGTCTTGCCTAAATATCCTAAATATCGGCTGGTAAAAACCGGGCTATTCAATTATAATATGATCTTATCTATTACCATGATGTTTTGGAAATATAGCCGGCCATTATTATTATATGACTATTTCTTAAGGATTTTTTTAGTTCCAATATTTCTGGTAGATCTAATTTTTTACTTTTCTTTTCTGAGTGAAATAATTTAACATCGTTTATGTCTATAAAATGATTTGTTTTCAATATAATATGTAGACATTCCGGTGATTTTTATATTATTTAAGATTTTTTTGTCTTCTTTTATTATACAACCAATGCTTCTAACACTTTGACCGATATATACCGCTTCACAATCCTTACGGATTATCTAAAATATTCGTTTTATGCTTATTATTAAGTAACATTCGACCTGCATTAAGTTTATTTACACAAATAGTAATACAGTGCAAAATATTAAATAAACTAGGTATCAGACTAAGTTTAGAACTGTAATTAATTAATTTAAACGTTTTGTCTGCTTGCTTTTTAATATTATAGTATCCTTCTGTAAATGCAACTTTTGTTAAAAAAGTTTTGGGGATAGAGGCGCATCAGCAACTGAGAAGGCTATTTAGCGACTGGACCTACAGCTTAACGTGGATTCCGAACCACGGTCATCAGCTACCGAAAACCCCGGTTAGCACCCCCCTCAGACTATCAACCCTTGGTTTTGTGCTTAACCGAAAGTATCTCGAGAAGCCTACCGACTGGCGAGTGACCAACGTAGAACACCTCTCAGAAGGCATCCGGCCTTACCCAGCCTCGAACTGGCGTGACTGAGGGGTGATTCCTTGTCAGATTTTAACTCTTACCTAGAAACATTCACAACAATTCTAGAAAAACTTTTTTGCCTAGTACGGGATTCCAGCCCGCTCCACATTAACTGCCGTAACGTAAGGCTGACGCCTTAGACACCACAGTTAATGTAGCTCCTTAAAAATTTGCCAATTAATCCTTCGTTGCAGCCGTTGTTTTTTGCTATTTATAAACCTATGGTATAAAGCTATAGGGACGAAATAATGAAATAGGGTGGCTATTGGCATCAAAAACATTTGCCATCCCTCAAGCAACGCTCCGAAGGCATGCTTTGGGTGGTGACAAAACTTTGGAGTCCAATTCGAAAGGTCTTAGATGTTGGAAACTTACCGTTCCCTCTAATGTGAAAAGGTAATCAGTTCATCATTTGAAATTTCTTGAGTCACGTTTGTTTGGATTGACGCAATCATCGGTGCAAGAACTTGCTTTTGGCTTTAAAAAAAACACGGTTTCGCTCATAGATTTAATACCACAAAGATTTAAGACCACAAAACCAAACAAAGGTATATTTAAACTCAAAGAATTTAAACTGAAAAAACTTCTCGATGCATGTTTCGCTAGATGATTTAAAGGTTAAGATCAGATCAGATTAAATCATTTGATGATGCTAACATCGTTAGCGAAACGTGCGTCGAGAACTTTAAGAATGTGTTTCGGTATTTAAGGGTAAAGTTTAAAGATTAAGATCATATCAGATTAAATCATCTCCTGATGATGTTAACATGGTTAGCGAAACGTGCGTCGAGAACATTAAAAAATTGTTTCGGTGTTTAGGGGTAAATCTCTTTGAGTTTACTGTTTTACACCGAAGGTTCCAACAGAAAAATTAAAAGGTATATTTATTTAAATACAAAAATAATTTCATTAATCGTATTAATCCATAGCCCCCTTTGGACAGTTGGACAAGAATGGATGGAAGGATTTCTGAGACGAACAGACACCTCCTTGCGCAAACCTGAAGCTACTTCAGGTGCCCGTGCTCGGGTTTTTGATCGGTCGCAAGCCCAAAAGTTTTTTCAGCTGTATGGAAAGCTGCTGGAGTCCATAGACTTTAGGCCACATCGAATTTATAATGCTGATGAATTAGGCCTATCTACTGAACAAAAACCCCAAAAGATATTGTTTACTACTGGTAGGAAGCAATTTGGCTTTATAACCAGAGCGTGAAACAAACACCACTGTTGTTTGTTGGTACGTTTGTCCCGCTATAATGATATTTTCGAGGAAAAATATGAAAAACTAACTTGTGGACGAAGCTCCTCGTGGCACGTTAGATGTGGCTCAACAATCAGGCTGAATGACAACTGAAATATTTCTGAAATGGATGAGGCATTTCCAAAATTTTGTAAAAACATGTATTCAAGATAAGGTAGTTTTGTTTATTGATGAACATGCAAATCATAAAGGCATTGAAACTTTAGAATATTCGAAACAACACTGCTTCCACAACACTCCACACTCCACAAAATTTTACTTTAACCAAGAAACATCCAAATAGCTAAAAACTCATCCTGGACGTGTTACACAACTTCAGATTGCGTGCCTGTTCAACGAAGCATACGGCAAGGCAGCTACAGTGCAAAATGGTTGTCACGAATTTAAAAGCACTCTCTCGTATTTCGCCTCTAAATATTGAAATATTTTCCAGTTATATGCACATACCTGCCGAGACCACAAACATACCGTTGGAAGACACCTCCAAGACAGTAATAAGGTCTGTTACGTTGCATGGATGCGAACTATGGAGCCTGAAGAAAACCGAATATACGAAGTTAGAAGTGTGGGAGAGGAAAGTATTGAGCCAGAATTTATAAGGGAGAAAGAATGGAAGAGGAATGGTTCAGAAGAACGAATAAAGAAATAATGGAACTGTGGAACTATAGCAAAAACCCTGAATAACAGCAGATAAGAGTATAGAAATTCAGATGCCTTGGACCTTAACCAGCCTTAACAATCGGAGGGAGATTGCTGCAGACTGAAAGAAATTGTGAATTACCGAATTATTAAACAAATACTGATTATATATATATATATATATATATATATATATATATATATATATATATATATATATATATATATATATATATATATATATTGTCCGAAAATTTTATTCCCAGTTATATGAAGATCAGAACCAATCAAAGGCAACAATACCTACGGAAGAACAAATGCCAGATATCCTAGTGGAGGAAGTAACAAATGCTATAGAATCGATGAAAAACGGCAAGGCTTCAGGAAAGGACAGTGTAATTATCGAAATGTTAAAATCTGGTGGTCGGACGTTACATAAAACACTGGCAAAATTATACTTAAAATGCCTCAAAGAACAAAAAGTACCTGACTTATGGAAAAATGCAGAAGAGATCCTTTTACATAAAAAAGGAGCACAGGAAGATTTAAAGAACTACCGCCCAATAAGCCTCCTATCAGTAATGTACAAAGTTTTCACTAAGATAGTTTCTTAAAGAATATTAAAAAAACTGAATGACGCACAACCAAGAGAACAAGCAGGATTCAGAAGTGGATTCAGTACAATGGATCACATCCAGGTTGTACAGCAGTTCATAGAAAGGCACAACGAATACACCATGCCACTGTGCATGGCTTTTATCGACTACAAAAAAACATTTGAGTCCATCTCAAAGCATATGATAATGGATGCACTGCTTAGCCAAGGTGTAGAGAGAGCCTATGTAAACCTATTACAATCGATATATGATGGAGCAGCAGCCACAATTCACCTTGATGATCTTGAAGTGGGAATTAATGTAGAACGAGGTGTACGGCAGGGTGACGCTATATCGCTTATTCTTTTCTCGGCTGGCCTTGAAGAAGTATTCCGTAAACTGGATTGGGATCAAGATGGTGTAAAGATCAATGGTGCAAACTTAAACCATCTTAGATTTGCAGATGATATTGTTCTCATTTTACAAGACCCAGAGGAGCTGCAAAGACGCATACAAAAACTGTAAAGGGCTGGCGAACCATTTGGCTTGAAAATAAACCTGAAAAAGAGTCAGGTTATGTTCAATAACTTCGCTCAGGATAGAAAAATTTCAGTTTTAGGAAGGGATTTGGAGATTGTGGACAGCTTTATATATCTTGGGCAGAGGATTTCAGTGGAGGGGGAAGACCGCCCGGGAGGTGGAACGGCGTGTTAAATGTGGCTGGCATACATTTGGTAGGCTCAACATAGTGTTTAAGAGCAGACTCCCACTTTGCCTGAAAAGAAAAGTCTTCGATCAGTGCGTTCTACCCGTTATGACATATGGAAGTGAAACCTGGACACTCACATCGCAATCAATTCAAAAGCTTCGGGTGGCACAGAGGGGAATGGAAAGATGTATGCTCGGCATTACAAGACGAGACAGAAAGTCCTGCGCATGGATCAGGGAACAAACAAAATTCTGTGACATCATTGGAAGAGCAAAGCAATTGAAATGGAGATGGGCAGGCCATATAGCGAGGCGATGGGACGACAGATGGACCAAGGCAATCCTGGAGTGGATACCGCTTGATCGTAAACGTCCGCGAAGAAGACCGAAAGCGCGATGGATTGATGACATCTTCAAGTATATTGGATCCAAGTGGCAGAGGAAAGCCCATGACCGTGAAAGTTAGAAGCATGCTGAAGAGGCCTTAATCCTGCAGTGGATCGATACGGTCTGATGATGATAATATATATATATATATATATATATATATATATATATATATATATATATATATATATATATATATATATATATATATATATATATATATATATATATATCATATAATAACTTTAGAAGAAACGTTATGACGATATTTTTTTATTATTCCCAGGTCTTGAAAACCATAGCACAGACAATATAGTGTGTATCAAAATGGCGTAAAAGTCCTCAGCTCTTTTTACTTTCACCAATCCTCTACTTAAAAAGAAAAGATTACTATTTATGAGATTTTCTTTTTTTATTGTCGTTATTGTAGCACCATTTTGAAACCCCCTTAGTATATTTTTTACGACACATCGTAAAAAGAAAGATAGGTTTCATCACCTATTACAGTTGTAGAAATGATTCGGTGGCAATCATTACTAGGTAATTGTAGATAATCTTTAAAAAATTCTAATGATATCTGCATGACATTCACGGCATTTCATTGATGTATTTCAAAATCATTGCCCATTCTTAACATATTTTAACGAATTCCATTCGAATTGTATTCAGTTGTTAAGGTTGTTATTGATTCGAAAGAACTCTTCACGTACTTGTGTAGAAAAATAGTAACTCTCCCCATATAATTGCTGTAATATCTAAAAAAAGTTTTAATTTTCAAACTAGTGTTGTTTAATCTTGTAAATCAATGTGATTTATAAGATTCAATAATGTTCAATGTGACAATGTGTAATCTCACATTACACATTGTCACATTGAATAGGTAATAAAATTTACGTTTTTAACTAAATAACTCGACTCATGCTTTATATTACTGTAGTACAAAGGCAAAGTGGCTTTTATTTTAACAATTTGCCTGCTTTACACACCGACAATCATTTTATTTTCTCACTTTATATGACTGTCTTTGGCATCTGAGAGAAATTTCCTATTATTTTGTTTAGTTAAAAATGATAGTGTCTTACATAATTGTGTTGGGGTTTTTTTAAAAGGGATTAACATTAAATTTTGTAATAAAAAGTAATTTTTGTTCTGATATATTAAAAATTTTAAGAAGGTACTATGACAATGGAGCTATGTTTACAAGTGGTACATGGACTTTAGTGATGTTAGAAAAGCAGTTGAAGATGAACCCCGTTCAGAAAGACCTTTTACGTCAACCATTACCCAAAATAAAAGATCTTGATTGAGTAAACGTTGATTAAGTATTAATCATCCATTAAAAAAAGTCCAGTCCAAAGTCCAAAAAAATAACACGTTCCTCAAGACGATCTAAGTTTATTTTTTGATAAAATCGTAGTTTTTTGAAACTATCTCTTAAAGTATACGGATTTAAGGAAAAAGAAATAGGAGAGATTTGTAGGACATTCTTACAAAATAAACATGGGATTTTTGTAAATTCTCTACAAAAAAGGTCCTTTCCATTTTCTTCATAAAATTCATATTTATGGAGATATTCTCGATAATAAATTCATTAACTCCATATAGCCAACATTTGAAGACTTACAAATGTCATTTTTTCTGAAATATAAAAAATGTTGTAATTTAAGTAGAATTTACAATTATTATTAGTAAAATGTGGATATTAGTAAAATATAGATATCAATGTAAGTAACCCTAGATAATTTACCGATAGTGGTATTTCTTATGAAAGTTTTTGAAAAATATTTGGTATTTACTGATAACCTAAACGAATTATGATCAATAATACCGAAAATATCTAGAATTTAGTATAGTTTTACGAAATTATTTACATTTAAGAAAACATGACGTTTGTAGGTCTTAAATGTTAATGAATGTATTATCGAGAATTTTATGAAGAAAATGGAAAGGACCTTTTTTTCGAGAATTTACACAAATCTCGTCATTTTATTGTAAGAATCTCTTACAAATCTCTCCTACATCTTTTTCTCAAAGCTGTATACTTTAAGAGATACTTACAAAAAACTACGATTGTATCAAAAAATTAACTTACATTATCTTGAGGCACGTGTTATTTTTGTTAAAAAAAATTTCTCCCGTATTATTTCATCAAAAGGAAGGTTTTTTGGGACGTCGTAAAAAATTAATTTTTTAAATTATATATATGCATTGTCAGATTTCAGGCAACAGCAGTTGAGTGTCATCATACACCCAACCGTTGAGTTCCACAATCTCATGTGAACACACAACAACCTGCGTCTCCGCCTTAATGAGCATTTTTGTTGGGTGATGACTGGAGACGAGCCCCACCCATCCCTTCAACTGGAGGACATATGTTTCGTCTCTTGATGTTTAGACTCTTCAGGGTACCTACACATGCTCCCCCATCAAGAATAGGGAGACCCTATCCACAGCTAATAACCAATGTTTTCGCCGACTTCCCGTCGGATGGCGTATCCCTCCAGTTGAAGGGATGGGTGGAGCTCGTCTCCAGTCATCAACCAACAAAAAAAAATATATATATATATATATATATATATATATATATATATATATATATATATATATATATATATATATATATATATATATATATATATATATAGAGCGTAGTAGGGCCATGGAGAGAGATATTTGAAAAGCAGAAATCTTTGTTCGTTTCAAATCAGCCACCACCATCACGTCGAGACAAGTACCTCCCAGGATCGGTTTCTGGCCTCACAGTCGTCGTCAGCTAGGCTCAAGTTTAACGCAAGGATGCAGCTGAACAGAAATGAACAGAGCAAGACTAAGTCTGTTCTGTTTGGCTGGCGATATTGATAGCGGGTCGCAATCTTAATGCAACTCGCGCCATCTTAAAGTGAATGTTGGTATCAGTCGGAACTATGCGATATATTCTTTCCACAACCTTGGATGTCCTGGAGTTACTTGTCTCAACGTGATGGTGGCGGCTGAATTGAAATGAACAGTACTACGTGGAAGTACGGATGAAAGATTTTTGTTTTTTAAATATTCCTCTCCACGGCCCCAGTCGCTTGAAATTTTTGAACAATTCGATGATTATGGTTTCAAATGGACAATTGTGCAAACCGTAAATATCACGTAATTTTCTAAAAACATTGTTCTCTGAACGCCCATTTTTATAATATAATAATAATAAAATATCGTGTACGACTCCATTTATAAATGTCTTACATTACACTTCTGACATGAGATTAGAACTAGGCAAATTCCCAAAGCTATCTGTGGTTTATTCTATAATTCAAAAAATCGCTCAATTCGGAAGATCCGTTATATCTACTGACTGTTGAAATATACTCTGTGTTTACATTTTTATGTGGTTATAATTATTTGAATACAGCTGAAAATAAATAGTAGATGAATAGGTTGACATTTAATATATATTTTTTTATTAACATGTCTTGAGTTCGTATTATTTAATTATATTCGAGGTATTCTAATGTCAACCTAAGACAGGATGATTACCGAGCTATTTAGAACAAAACATAATGGAATGAAAATATTCTGACACCAGCACGCACACAAAATGATCCATTTATATTTCTCAAAAAAACAAAACGAGAACAATCACGAAACAACTAATCGCCTGTATCATTCTATTATAATCAGGTCCAGTTTGCATTTGAATGCATGGTAAAATCATTATAATTGTTTGATATTTCGCGTCTCTGTGGAAGAAATACGATATTTATCGAGAATTTCGAATGTGGAAAAAAAAGAGCCAACAAGCCAATTTCGCTGATTTGATTCGCCCTTGGTATTCGGTATGAGATTCAGATTACATGAGAAGAACGTATTAAATATCATTTGATAATGATAGTTATTTAGATCTCGAAAATCTCCTTTGCATGTTTGTTTTGCTACAAGATAATTTTTGCTGATGTTCTCTAAATATAGATTATTTGATCCTTTTTGGAAGGTTTTTCTCTAGTCTAGTTTGATTTAGACAGGATGGTGTAAAGTTAAAATATATATACATATATATATATATATATATATATATATATATATATATATATATATATATATATATATATATATATATATATATATATATATATATATTACATCTAATATTTTCACGGATGGTAGATAATGTTTCCAAATCGGGTGTCGATCCGTTGATTCTGTGAAGTCACGACGTTTCGTCAAAATCTCATTTAGTATTTTCAAATGTTATCCACTTCGACTGAAGAGTCTAACTGACGTGCACGGGTCGTTATGCTAGCTGTTATAGCCGGCCGGCGACTGCGCAGATTATATCGGAGTAGTTCGGGACTATTTGCGGCGCTCGACAATGCTGTCGGGTGCCCGTTTATTGATTTTTCTACCTCGCCGCCACGTTGCCGCATTGCTTCTTTTTTCAGACGGGATTTCCATACTTTTAGAATGTTGCAAGCGTCGTTTCGCGTATTTAGCTCTCCCCTTTCCTCTATTTCAAGGACTTCTCTGATTGTTCGGACCTTGTATGTCCGACTTTGTATACCGGACCTTGTATGTATTGTTTTCAATATTCGCTATTTCTTTGGCTCCTTCAAAATTGATTTTATGTCCTGTTTGTAGATGTTGCTGGAACAGAGCGGAAGTGATTTGTTTGTTTTGTAAGTTTTTTTTATGTTCTTGTATTCTGGCCGATATTCGTCTGTTTGTTTGTCCTATGTATGTTCTTTTGCAGTCGGAATAAGATATACTATACACCCCATGATTTATCAGTGTAACTTTGTCCTTGGGGTTTTTTAGGATGTTTGCGATAGTTTTGTGCGGCTTGTAGGCTGTTCTGATGTTGTGTTTCCTTAGTAGCCTGCCTATCCTATCGGTGATTCCTTTTACGAATGGTAGCAGGACCTTTGGTGTAATTGGTTCATGATCCTCTATTGTTATTCGTGTTTGGGATTCCTGACGGCGAATGGCCTTCCTGATACAATTTTTTGAATATATATTTTGTCTAAGAGCTATGAAAATGTTTGGCAGTTCTTCTCTTCGTGCATCTGGTAGTGTCAGTCGGAAGGATCTGGAAATCTAGGTGTTCGCTACTGCTTGGATTTGAGAAGGACGATGATGGGATGTAGCGTTGAGGTATCGATCGGTGTGAGTTAGTTTTCTATACACTATGTATTAGAGGGTTCCAGAAAGTTTCCTTGTTATAAGGACATCCTAAAACGGCAGTTTTCTATCCTGTTCGACTTCCAGAGTGAACTGTATTCTAGGGTGGATTCCGTTTAACTGGGTTAGGAAACTGTTTAGATTGTCGTTATCCACGTCGTATCATCCACGTAGCATTCCAAAGTTTATGTTTTAAAGGGGCGTTGGCCAATGCCTTTGTTTCGAAGTCGGTCATGAACAGGTTGGCTAAAACGGGTGATAAAGATGATCCCATTGGGGTACCGCCAGTCTGACTGTAGATCTGCTGGTTGAAGGAAAAATGTTTATTGTTCAAGAAGTGTTCGGAAAGTTCTCCCACATATGGTGGAAATTCTGCGTTCATCGAAATTAGGTCCAGGGCCTTGTGTATGGGGACGCTTGGATATAGTGAGACAATGTTCAGACTTGCCAATATGTCTGTATCCTCTAGTTGGTAATCTTTAATCATCCTTATCAAATATTCTGAGTTTTGAACATAGGACTCGGCAAGGCAAAGGCTCGGCAACGGCAAAGGCACTTACTATGGTCCTTAATGGGATTTCTGGTTTATGTATTTTGGGTAGACCGTAAAGTTTAGGACATCTGCTTGATGTTTCCCCTGGAATAATTCTTCGTTCAATGTCCGGTTCTAGTTTCCATGCTTTGATTTTGCTTTTGATCGTTTTTTCTAGATAGGTTGTTGGATCTCTATGTTGTATCTCTTCACAGAATCAACGGATCGACACCCGGAATGATTTGGAAATTGATTTTTTTGCCTTATCGATGTTTGTTTTTCAGTTTTTGAGTTGATACGTTCGTATTTACACCTCTGTCATATATAGTTTCCACAAATCTATTCTAGTCCTTCTTATTCTGAAATATTAGCTCCAGATCTTTCTGGTGAGGCCATACTGTGACTGAGTCATTCTCCTCCGAGTTATTTACTGGCGGCGTCTACATTTTTTCCGATATACCGAATCCATTTTCCATTTCAATTTTCCATTTTTATTTTCTGCGGGTAATTGGCACTTCTACTGGTTTTTGTTAGGTAATTCTGGTGTGTGATTTATTCTTCGAGTTTTCGAGGTTTTATCCAAATCTCCAAACTAATCCATGTTTGGTTTTCATTGTGTTTATTGCATTGGTTTAGGCCGCATTGCGTTTTTTTTCCAGCGAGCGGTTAACCGTTATAACCGTGAAACCGCTTGAGACACACACTGCGATTAAAAACCGCGAAACGGCCTGCAATTTTTACAGCTTGAAGATGGATTTCAAGGGAGCAGTTTTTATTGTTGCTCTAATATTGTTGTATTATTGTGTAATATTGTAGTATTGTTGCGCTAACTAAGTTCTATTGGTTACAAATTGTTTTTTTACTCGCAAGACATTTTGTAACATTTTGCGGTTTTAAAATCAGTCGCGGAAAAGAACTGCAAGTGCGTCCGCTTGTAATAGATTTCTAGACTCACAAAATCACTCGGTTAAAAACCATGGTGGTTTAGCTATAGTGCGGCCTAAGGCTTAGAAAGAGGAACGGGGAAACGGAGAATATTAACCGTTATAATAGGCCATAGAAAACGGTGAAGAATATGACGTACCTCTTAAATTGATATATGGGTTTTATCAATTCTTCTATTAGAACCTTCGGTGTGAAACACTAAACGCGAAGAGATTTACCACTAAACACCATATCGCTTTTTGAAATTTTTTCACGTACGTTTCGCTAACGATATTAGCATCATCAGGAGATGATTTAATCTAATACCGTTGTTGTTTAAACGATTTCGAGTCAGCGTCATTATATTTTTGTGTGGTAAACATGTTTAATTTCCAGCCAAACAAAGAGCTTAAGAAAAACACGAGGGAAAGTAGTCGTATACATGTGGCAACTTACGGTGACAATGTCCCAATGCAAGACGCTTGTGGGCGTCAGTTTAGACGATTTAAAAGAGGCGATTTCGACTTGAAAGACAAAGAATGCCCAGGTCAACCGAAAAAATTTGAAGATACCGAATTGCAAGCATTGTTGGAGGAAGATAATATGCAAACTCAACAACAAATTTCAAATAGATTAAATATTGGTCGCCGAACCGTTTGTGATCATCTGCACGCCATGGAAAAGATCTAGAAGGCAGGAAAATGAATACCACGTCAGCTGAACGACAGACGGATGGAAAAACGAAAAAAGATGTGCAAGGTTTTGCTTACTTGACATGAAAGAAATACTTTTTTTTGCATCGGCCCGGGACTGGAGATGAAAAATGGGTATATTTCGAGAACCCAAAACGCAGAAAATCGTGGGCTGACTCAAGACAACGTCAACCATGAGCTTCTGAAACCAGCTGAAACAGTTAATACCGTTCGCTACAGTCAATAAATGATCATTTGATCATGCGTTGATAGAATAGCGACCAGAATGGGCTACAAGATACGGAAAAGTGATTTTGTAGCTCGATAATGCCCCATTCCATGCATCGAAAGCAGTCAGAAACACCATTTCTGCACTTGGCTGGAAATTCTTGCCCCACCCGCCGTCCCCACTACTTACGTAAAGTACAAACACAAACCAACCAGTATCATGGCAAATTAATAAAACTTGAAAAACAGTAATAAACAAACTGTGAAAATAAAAACAAGTTCTTCACGAGATGTGCCATAACACAGACGAGACAACCGATACAACATGAGCTGGATTCACATCTCTGTTTGTACATAATCAAAGTTTACAACCTCCGTGTGGAATTCCCCGAATCGCGCCGTTCAGCTATACCGTATCGTGTATCAAAGTAGGTGCGGGAACCCGGCAAAATCCGACCACGTCACGACGAAAGAACAGTATAGGAAAAAATCCCAGCTGCCCAATACTATCTCGCATCTCGCAACATATTCTCACATGCGTTTGATTGCATTTTGACATTGAACCGATAAATGGTCGTATTTTATTACGATAGATGATCGGTATCGATAAGTGAACCGAGGACCGTTCGGACTTCGAACTGCGAACGGGACGATTGTCATTTGTTGCCGTAATGGAGGATGATGGAGTGTGACGGTGTGCTGATGACGCTGACGGGGCCGGTATTTTAATTGATGGACGGTAACGGAGCTGCGAACGAGCAAATCTGCGATATCAATCACTGAAAAGACGATTTATTGAAATTACCTTGAATACAGTAAATATACCCAAAGCAACAGTAACAATTTTTTTTTTAAATAATATACAGAGATTATTGATGCATAGATGACAAAACTTAATTTCCGGGCTTTTTTGTACTACCTTTGACAGTTATTTACGAAAAAAATAACACAAATATAATCTTTGAAATAAGACCTCTCACTTTCTATACGCTTTCGCCACCTTTCGGGCTACTGTCGATTCCTAGATCGAAAAAAACTTGCTAGTTTTAATATGTTAAAGTCATTGAGGGTATTTTCGAGCGTATCGTATTCAGAGCGTCATTAATACCATCAGCTGCTGCTGATAATGGTTAACAGAGACAATTTGATTAGTTTGTATCAACTCAGAATCCACGACACATATTCATATGGAACCCATTTTCCTATCTTCAGAATCTTTTCCAATGTATGTAGACGTTCGGAAGTGGTGGATTGCGCAACATTCAATGTTTCTGCCAATTATTTCAACGTATGAGTTGAGTTTTGATCTAATAATGTTTGCAAATCAGCAGCCTCACACATTTTCGGCTGTCCTGGACTCTCCTTGTCTTTAATTTTATAATTATTATTTTTAAAACGTTTAAACCATCGTTTACAAGTTTTTTTTTGACGTTTGAAGAGAAGTAAATAAAATTTAAATTTACATCAATATAAAAAATATTTACAAAAAGAAAATATATATTTACTAAAAACTATTTGTTTTAATTTAATTTTTAAATGGATATTTTTTAAAAAGTAAGTAAAGTGTCTGGGTTAGAGGCGCATCAGCAACTAGGCTATTTAGCGACTGGACCTACAGCTTAACCTGGGTTCCGAACCACGGTCATCAGCTTCCGACAAACCCAGGCCAGCACCCCCCTCGGGCTATAAACCCTTGGTTATGTGCCTACCCATAAGTCTATCAGGAAACCTACCGACTGGCGAGTGACCAACGTAGAACACTTCTCAGAAGGCATCCGGTCTTACCCAGCCTTTAACTGGCATGACTGAGGGGTAATTCGTAGTCGGATTTTACACTCTTGCCTAGAAACAATCACAAACATTTAGGAAAGATAAACGGACAGAAGAAAGAAAAATAACCATCCGAGCGCTGGAATCGAACCAGCAACCGCTCCAGCGCGGATTCGGCAAAGCAGACGCTCTTACCGCCGCACCAACGCGACCGGCGGATATTTTTTGAGCTAGATAGAAATGTTTATCTGCGTGGACAAATTCATAATATCATTTTTATAGTAAAAGAAAGTTAGTTGCCGGGTAACTTTTATAGATTTGCTGACGCTGGGAATTTAATCTCTCAAGTCTCAATTGTCTGGAAAATTAATGGCAGAAACTTAATTTTTTTACAGGTGTGTGATTGTAAACCACACGTTACCTTCTCGCGTTCGGTTTTATACATACATTTCATTTATTTTGATGCCGATAGTTAGGTGTTCATTAGGTGTTCTTTACCACTAAAAAAAAACATATCCTGATCCAAGTTTTTCCGTTTGATAACTTTCCGAAAAATTGATAACTGTGAGAATATATATATAAAAAATTAAAACAACTTATCGGTCAGAAATAATAGATTCTCCTCTTTTTTTATTAACAAGAACCGTTCAATAACTTTCCTCTTATCTAGTGATGATACAATTTATTGGTTAATGGCAACCATGCCCAAGTCATTTAATCTCTTTTAACTCATCGAACATCTTAAAGAACGTTTTACTCTTTTCAAAACGGAAAAATATCTTTCTGCTGCCGCTACCGTGACCAGTAAGTTTAAAAATATAACCAAAACAGTTAAAATTTATGGGTAACTAAATGTTATCGTGTCCAGCTTTGTATATAGAAGATTGAAGATCATAAGCTGAACTTAACTATGCTATTTCAGATTGTAGGCCCATTCGAAGTGAAACCAGTTCTAAATGTAGATTGGGGCCTATATCAGCTTTATATTTAGTTTGCAGTCTTTCAGCGCTTGACACAATATCATCTTCTGATAAAGCAAGTAATTTTTGAGGAAGTAAAACTGAAACATTTTCCAGTAAGCTTCAGATAAATCGACGTATCGTACTCTGAAACTCATCTGGTATTTCTTAGACAGATCTTGTGTTGTGTCAATTATCATTAAAAAATACTACGCTTTATGTATCTTCTGAATGAGTTCAGATTAAATATGAGAAGATATACAACTGATAATTTGATTTTGTATGTCATGACTTAAATACTTTGTATGTCCTTTTGGCGCCTTTAAAACTTGCGTCATGATAGGATCGTACTTGGCTAACAGCTGCACAGTTCATAAAAAAATCCCATCGTAGTTTTCACTATGCTCTTTTGAGCATACACGAGCATTTTTTTTTCGATTTAAAATAAAAACAGTTATTCTATGTGTTGAATGTAACGTTTAAAATTTAATTTGGGGCCACCATCGGGCCCCCTGGGGCTGTGGGCCCCCGCGCATTGCGGGGTCTGTGGGGGCTCAGATCCGACCCCGGCCCCAACCAACAATCGATAACTTACAACAGCCATTTTCTTCAAATGAACGAAGGTTATTAAACTTCCCCGCAAAACGTCTTTTTATGGTAAATAACTCGACATATTCAAAGCTAAGAAAAACTAGGTTTTCTGCACAGTAAGAATTAATAATGAACTGGTTTTTGATGGCGTATGTTTACTATCCAAAACGCCATAGACAACATTAGTCTACACCAACAAAGGTATTAGTAACACCATCTCTTAGCAAAATCGACATTATTAATCGAAACACCTATTAATAGAAAAATTATAATTTATAAAATATTTCTTGGCTTTTGATTTTTAAAAGTATTTAAAAATTCTCTAATAAGAACCATTTTTTTAACTATCTAACCTATCAGTTCAAAAAATTATATTTAGCCTGGCAACATTTACACCCCGTTTCTTACAATGGGAATTTTATTTATACCCCCCTATTAGGAGAAAGTACAGTTCATTTGGTTTTATCGACGGTCGTAACGGGCCGAATCGGTAAACAAAAATAAATCGACTGTGGGACATTTTCAATAAACCACTATTGTTATAGCAACACGTTCTTCCTTCTTGCTTCATCTGCTTTTGTTTTATTTTTTATGTTACAGTTCCATTCTGTAACATGGTCGATAGTAAAATATATCTACATAGATTTATGGATTCTGTGAAATGTTTCATTGAAATATGTCTTTATATTTTTCTATTTCACCATCTTAATAACATAAATAAAATGCACCCTTAAATTACGCCAGGAAAATAATTATAGTGTTCTAAGTTCAATAGCCTATAACTCGATACTTGAAGAAATTAAATGAAATACTTAAAAATCTAAACTCAATACTTTGAAATAAGCCATTATCAAGAGAATCTAGTTCATTTACCCCTATGCCAAAATCTGCCTACTCGTTTCACACGGGTTCACAACTAGAAAATGTTATGAATCTCCCCATTTTTCTAGTTGTGAATCCTGGGGAGTTGGCAGACTGAGGCCTCGGGGCAAGTCAGCTAGATTCTCTTGATAATGGCTTCAAAGTGAAAACCGAAATCATCATCATCAGCCCGTGTCGATCTACTGCAGGATGAAGGCCTCTTCAGCATGTTTCCAACTTTCACGGTCCTGGACTTTCCTCTGCCACTCTGGTCCAATATACTTAACGAGGTCATCAATTCATCGTGCTTTCGGTCTTCAAGCGGTATCCACTCCAGGATTGCCTTGGCCCATCTGTCATCCCATTGCCTCGCTATATGGCCTGCCAATTTCCATTTCAATTGCTTTACTCTTCCAATGATGTCACAGACTTTCGTTTGTTCCCTGATCCATGCGCACGACTTTCTGTCTCGTCTTGTAATGCCAAACATACATCTTTCCATTCCCCTCTGTGCTACCCGAAATTTTTTAATTGATTGCGATGTGAGTGTATATATCATCATCATCAGCCCGTATCGATCCACTGCAGGATGAAGGCCTCTTCAGCATGCTTCCAACCTTCACGGTCCTGAGCTTTCCTCTGCCACTCGGGTCCAATATACTTAACGATGTCATCAATCCATCGTGCTTTCGGTCTTCTTCGCGGACGTTTGCGATCAAGCGGTATCCACTCCAGGATTGCCTTGGACCATCTGTCGTCCCATCGCCTCGCTATATGGCCTGCCCATCTCCATTTCAATTGTTTTACTCTTCCAATGATGTCACAGACTTTTGTTTGTTCCCTGATCCATGCACAGGACTTTCTGTCTCGTCTTGTAATGCCAAGCATACATCTTTCCATTCCCCTCTGTGCCACCCGAAGTTTTTGAATTGATTGCAATGTGAGTGTTCAGGTTTCATTTCCGTATGTCATAACGGGTAGATCGCACTGATCGGATAATTTTCTTTTCAGGTAAAGTGGGAGTCTACTCTTAAACACTATGTTGAGCCTACCAAATGCCTGCCAGCCACATTTAACACGCCGTTCCACCTCCCGGGCGGTATTCCCCTCCATTGAAATCCTCTGCCCAAGATATATAAAGTTGTCCACAATCTCTATATCCCTTCCTAAAACTGAAATTCTTCTGTCCTGAGCGAAGTTATTGAACATAACCTGACTCTTTTTCAGGTTTATTTTCAAGCCAAATGGTTCGCCAGCCCTTTGCAGTTCTTGTATGCTTCTTTGCAACTCCTCTGGGTCTTGTGAAATGAGAATAATATCATCTGCAAATCTAAGATGGTTTAAGTTTGCACCATTGATCTTTACACCATCCTGTTCCCAATCCAGTTTACGGAATACTTCTTCAAGGCCAGCCGAGAAAAGAATAGGCGATATTGCGTCACCCTGCCATACACCTCGTTCTATATTAATTCCCACTTCAAGATCATCAAGGTGAATTGTGGCTGTAGCTCCATCATATATCGATTCTAATAGGTTTACATAGGCTCTCTCTACACCTTGGCTAAGCAGTGCATCCATTATCGCGTGCTTTGAGATGGAATCAAATGCTTTTGCGTAGTCGATAAAAGCCAAGCACAGTGGCATGGTGTATTCGTTGTGCCTTTCTATGACCTGCTGTACAACCTGGATGTGATCCATTGTACTGAATCCACTTCTGAATCCTGCTTGTTCTCTTGGTTGTGCGTCATTCAGTTTTTTTTAATATTCTTTTAGAAATTATCTTAGCGGAAACTTTGTACATCACTGATAGGAGGCTTATTGGACGGTAGTTCTTTAAATCTTCCTGTGCTCCTTTTTTATGTAAAAGGATTACTTCTGCATTTTTCCATAAGTCAGGTACTTTTTGTTCTTTGAGGCATTTTGAGTATAATTTTGCCAGTGTTTTATGTAACGTTCGACCACCAGCTTTTAACATTTCGACAGTTACACTATCCTTTCCTGGAGCCTTGCCGTTCTTCATCAATTCTATAGCATTTGTTACTTCCTCCACTAGGATATCTGGCATTTGTTCTTCCGTGGGTATTGCTGTCCCTGACTGGCTCTGATCTTCATATAACTGGGAATAAAACCTTCTGACAATCTCTAACACGTGGTAGGCGCCCTGCACACTGTGCCATCCTCACGCTTTAAAGCATATATTTGCGTTCTTTTGATTCTCAGCTTCTGTTTAGCTTTGTTAATTCCTTTGTTTTCTTCCAGGGTTTTTTGCACTAGCTGCATATTGAATCGGCGCGTGTCCTCTCTGATACGTTTTCTTATAGTTTTGCAGAGCTCAGTGTACTCGACCCTGCCAAAAGGACTACCTGTATTTCTCATTGCTCGCCGTTTCTTCATTAAATCAATGGTCTCACTGGAGATTTTTGTATGTCTGAGACATTTTTCTTCTGGTGCTATTGAAGCAGCTGTTTGAAGTACATTGTTGGCGATTTCTTCATATTGATATTTCCACCTCCTCTGGATCTTGTAACGCAGCAAACCGGTTTGACAAAGCAATCTCAAAATCGCTTCCTCTGTCCAGCAGTTTTCCAGATTCCACCTTGCCCTTCTTTGATATTACCATTTTTTCGCGCTCTTTTCGACAGTCAATCCGAACCCTTGCTCGTACCATTCGGTGGTCACTTCCAACATTAAAATTGTTAAGGACAGTACAATTGGTAAATATTGTTTTATCGTTGGTCATGATGTAGTCAATTTCGCTTATGAGCCCAGATGGACTTTTCCATGTCCATTTTCTGCTGATATTTTTCTTATAGAATGAATTCATAATATATAGTTCTTGGCCCATCTGTCATCCCATTGCCTCGCTATATAGCCTGCCAATTTCCATTTCAATTGCTTTACTCTTCCAATGATGTCACATACTTTCGTTTGTTCCCTGATCCATGCGCAGGACTTTCTGTCTCGTCTTGTAATGCCAAACATACATCTTTCCATTCCCCTCTGTGCTACCCAAAATTTTTGAATTGATTGCGATGTGAGTGTATATATCATCATCATCAGCCCGTATCGATCCACTGCAGGATGAAGGCCTCTTCAGCATGCTTCCAACCTTCACGGTCCCGAGCTTTCCTCTGCCACTCGGGTCCAATATACTTAACGATGTCATCAATCCATCGTTTTGAATTGATTGCGATGTGAGTATATATATATATATATATATATATATATATATATATATATATATATATATATATATATATATATATATGTTCGGAAAGACTTATATAGACTTAGTAAATATAGACAGACAATGACAAAGATAATATATTAATCACATCTAAAGAAGCACAAGGATAATAAATGGAAATAAAACCACCAGAATATCTTGATTTACACCCAAAGTTAAAAATCCAACTAATAATCGATAAACATCAAATCACTTTTTGAAACTTCTCGACGCACGTTTCGCTAACCATGTTAGCATCATCAGGAGATGATTTAATCTAATCTAATAATCGGTGTTTCGATTAATAATATCGATTTTACCAAGATAAGGCGTTACTAATACATTTGTTGATGTATACTAATGAGGTCTATGGCCTTTTGAAGGGTATACATACACCATCAAAAGCCAGTTCATTATTAATTGTTATTGTGCAAAAAAAATAGTTTTTCATAGCTTTGAATATGTCGAATATGTATTTTTGTTTTTTTGGGTTTTTCGCCACGATCTAAAATTCGAAAAATATGAAAAATATCTGTTCTCATGTAAGTAAAGAATCACTGAAAAAACCCAATAAAAGAAAAAAATATATGAACACGCCACAATCATTCAGACATTACTTATGTCGAATATGTACCAGAAAAACGGGAATGTTTAATAACCTTCTTTCATTTGAAGAAAAGGGTAGCTGAAAGCTATCGATTGATGGCTGAAGTTTATAGTGAACATGCTCAAATCCAAAAAGCTTGTGAACGATAGATTAAGCGCTTTAAAAATGATGATTTTGATTTAAAAGACAAAAAGCTTCCAGGAGAGCCGAAAAAGTTTGAAGATGCAGATTAGCAAGCATAATTGGATGAAAACTCAACTCATACGTTGAAGCAATTGGCAGAAGCATTAAATCTTGCCCAGTCCACTATTTTTCAACGTCTACACGCATTGGGAAAAGTCCAGAAGGAAAGAAAATCGCTTCCATATGAGTTGTAAGAAAGGGTTATTGAAAGGCGAAAAACCACTGAAATTTTGTTTGCCAGACAGAAAAGAAAAAATTTCTTGCATCGAGTTGTAATAGGTGATGAAAAGTGAATCTATTTTGACAACCCAAAGCGCAAGAAATCATTGGTAGGCCCATGCAAGCGTCAACATTACAACCAGTGTGCAATATACACGGAAAGAAGGCTTTGCTGTGTATTTGGTGGGATAGTAAGGGAGCTGTGTATTACGAACTGCTGATAGCTGGTGAAACCATTGCTGGTAATCGATACCGACAATATTTGATAAAATTGTTACACAGAATACGCCCAAAGACACGATAAGGTCATTTTTCAACATGACAATGCTCGGCCCCATGTTACAAAATGTGTAAAAAGTATGTGGAAAAGGTTAAATGGGACATAGTACTCCAACCACCATATTTACCCGACTTAGCCTTTCAGAACACCACTTACATTCTTACGAAGAAGTGAACATATGGCTTGATGAATGCTTGGCCCCAAAAGACCAAAAGTTCTTTTAGGGCGGAATCCATACTTTGACAGAAATATAAGAAAAATACTTTGATTATTAAGTAATTTATTTTGTTATGGAAATAAACTACTTACCTACTAAACTAAAAAAAGAAGAACTACCAAATTTTGAAATATATTAATAATGATAAATAATATATTAATTAATATATTTTGACTATTTTACAACCATTGAATGAGACTGTTCGTCTTCTTCTTCTTTTTCTTCTTCTAAGACTTCATTTGTCCCTAATAATGGTAGGAATGTTTCTCTTAAGTTTGGAGTTATTTTAACATTTTTTTTTACTTTATGGTTCAAAATAATGTAAAATTCGAAGAAAAACCGTCTCGAGACGTCAAAAATAAAAACAATGTTGATTTATTTCTACGATTAGGAGGGAATTGTGTACAAGAAATTCGTTCCATCTGGCAAAACGATCAATGCTGTGTTTTATCTTGTTGTTCTTTTTCTTGTTTCTGTGTTTTATCTTGTTTGTTTTATCTGTTGGTTCAGCGATTAGATTAGGCTCCGTACTAAAGGAGCTATGAAATTATATTCTTATTCTACTTTAGTTCTTATTAAAAAAAGTAGATTTTAAGCAGATATTAGCTAGCTGACAATATAAAACACAGCCCCTTCTAATAAAACAAAGATATTTTAAGACATTCTATTTTTTTTTGTTGAATAAAACGATTTTGATAAAGATCACAAGACAAATTTGAAATCTAATAAAAATTTCTATTTTCTCAATTCAATTAGCATAAAAAAGAAACCCTCGCTACAAAGAAAACACCACCCGATGCGCCAAGACCATTTTTCCTCATAAAAACAAGTTTTTCCCATAGCCGATTGCGACAACTTAATCCAATCCCTACTGGAACAAGAGAAAAAAAAACAAAATAGGTTTTAACCGTAATATATGTGATCTCGATGTAAAATACTGTAAAGTCACTCTACCACCAGTGAAGGCGCATAATGCAATCTACAGGGGGTTGAAAGAATATTGTGACATTCTTCAGAGGGGGTCAGAATCGTGGTATGCAACGCGGGGGTAAACGGGCAGATGGCACATCGGTGGTTGGTGGATGATGGGCGTGTTACATGGGCGAATATTATGGTGGTAAATAAATTAGGGCTATAACAGAGTGGTCAAAAATATTCAGATATTATCGAGTGTAGAAAGATATCAGTTACATATAATTTTCTTGCAATTAGAATGATCAATCAGCATTCAGAAACATTAATGAATGAAGATGTAGCATGTAATGCTTACATGTCATATAACAATGTCACAGTATATATTATTATTAGATGCGTATAGACCCGGTTGAATCACGCAAAGTATTCTGACTCATTTTGTAGTGCTCTTTCTGATCTTCCACACCTCTCTCATCCATTCTTCGTGGATTCTCCTTCTCTCCTCCGTCCACTTTGTCCCCGATCTCCCTGAAACTTCGCTCTCTGACGCGACGATCCACCTATTTCTCTTGTTTCTGTACGTGCTTCTGTTCTCTATCTCTGTTGGATCTTTTTGTGACTTTCTCAGATCAGTTCTGACTTGTGTGATACGTGGTATTGTTGACTTGACCCCTTGTATGTATGTAAGAATTCTGTTGATGAGTTTTATCGGTGGGAGTTTACTGATATGTCCATAGAATTTCAACCTTCTTTTTCCGCCGCTGTCGTTGGACATTCTCCCTGTGGTTTTCCTGGAATTTAGTCTGTATCCCTCCTCTGTTAGTTTTGGGCTGACAATGTTCCTGATAATTTTGCGTTAGTATGTTTTCTATGTCTTCTCTTCTCCTGTGGGTTCAAGGATCTCGCCCAGGTATTTGAAGTGTGAGACCCTATTTATCTTGGCGTATTTTGTGTTCAAATTGTGGACATCTAATTTAGAGCAGAATTCGGTTTTTTGAAAGGAGATTTATAGGCCGACTTTTTCTGCACATTTCTCGAGGACTTCTATCTGTTTGGTTGCCCTTGTTTTACTGTCTGCGAGTATGGCTAGGTCGTCTGCGAAGGCTAGACATGAGATATCTGTGTGGTTTTTGGATCGTCCGAGTAGTATTGGTTTCTAGTGGTCTTGATTTTTAGTGGGGCGAGTGGGGATAACCCATCTCCTTAACGTAATCCGGTTTTAATCAGGAAGGGTTCGGAAATATCTCCCATAAATTTCACTTTAGAGGTTGTATCGGTCAGTGTTTGCTTGATCAATCGTAGTGTTTTGGGGTCGAGTTCTTGTTCTTCTAGGAATATAGAATAGAGATTTTCGGTCGATGCTCGTATACCTTCCTGATGGCTTTGTATTTCACTATTGTTTTTTTAGTTAAAAATTTGTTCAGTGTATGAGTGACCAGAGCGAAAGCTTGCATGGTACTCGCAAATTTTGTGTTCTCGTTGTTCTTGTGTTCTTTGGAGAAGGCATGCTGAGAGGATTTTGTAGGTGACTTGTAATAAGGATATTCCTCAGTAATTTTTCACATCTTCACATCATTTTCATGTATATATATATATACATATATATATATATATATATATATATATATATATATATATATATATATATATATATATATATATATATATAGAGAGAGAGAGAGAGAGAGAGAGAGAGAGTGGGTCCGTAAAAATGAATGTTAAAAAGCATAGCAAATTTAATCGCCACCAAAACGTCAGTAAGTGTCTCCCGATACAAATTCTGGGCTCGAGCTGAACATCTGAAGGAGTGATCAAAATTATGACCATATAAGCATGACATACAATTTACGCCATCCTGCGACGACAAATGGAATGTTCGACAACCGGAAGAACAGATAATAATAAATTTTAGAGTTATTCTTCCGAGTGTCGATCCGTTCGCTTGAAATGTTTTCTTTTCAAGGATCTTTCACCAAAATCTCATTTAGCGTTTTCAAGCCTTGCTATACAGCTTAGGGCTTCATCGGTTCTTGAAAAATCATCAGTCTTGAAAATGGCAAAAAAAAAATTGAAAATGCCGTTTTGGCGATACGTCGTAAAAAATTAAAATTTTTTCAAACTAACGGATTGACTCCCCGAATAATAAACTTAACATTTACCCCATCCTTGAAAACCTGCATTTTATCTGAACGTTTTTTTTTTCGAATGGACTTTAATATTTAATCAGCGATTATTCAGTGCAAGATCCTTGCATTTGGTAAAGTTTGCTTCGTTCGTTGACGCGGAAGATCGTCTTGAACGAGGTTCATCTTCGATTGCTTATCTATCATTCTAACTTCTAAATATGAAACTTATGTGAGATGTTATTTCAATCACGATAGTTATATCAATTAAAACAAAAAATGTATTATGATTATGATTTGATGTATTATGATTTGGTCCTGGAAAAGTATAATTATCGATAGCCTCAAATTATCTGACCTGAAAACCTTACCTTATCGGGCCTCTAAAGTACGTTATCATTGTGGATATTATGCTCTTTCAATGACAACTGACTTTTCAACCTTCGAAAAAAAGTACGGACCAGTGACTGCTTACGACGATAAACCACAACTTAACTGTACCTTTTGAGGATGTGATGATCCTCACGGTATTCTAGCTCAGTTTCGTTTCATTTTCGTATCTATTTAAATCAAATAAGGCATTATCAATGAAGAAAATGTTATTTAAAAGTCCAGCTGAGTTCAAGAGTTGACCAGTTGATTAATAGAAAAATGTCTTGTTGCTTTTCTACATGAAAATAAAAATATAACAGATATCAAATAGGTACAATAATGGCAATTAAGAAAAACTCCTTATTAAAATACCTATAAAATAATGCAATTCCTCTTATAAATTCATAGAATGCGAAACCATAACATTTTGAGACATTTTGTTTTCAAAACACACCATCTAAATCTGCATTTCTTGTATTTTGTACATAACTAACCTTGTCCACCCTGTAGGCGAAAACTATTAATGGCAAACCCACAATAGATGTGTCGCTGTCGAAAAATGCTGTATCGTTTGATAAATATCGCACCCAAACAAGGCAAAACGGACGGTTTTAGGCAGATGTTTGACAAACAGTAGTTACGCGATAATGATCGACACTACAGGCAGTGTCAAAATCGAAAGTTTACTTGGAATATCTCTTTCAATATGTTATTTGAAGTATGGTTTACATTGTACTCTCTATTACTTTTTTTGCTTACAAAAGGAGTCGAATTTTGAGACGTTTAAGATTTTATAAATATCTTGATAATATATATATAAATATATATATATATATATATATATATATATATATATATATATATATATATATATATATATATATATATATATATATATATATATATATATATATATATATATTTGGGCCAGAATTAGTTTACAAAAAAAATCCCAAAAGTGAATGGTCTATCCCAAGGGGTGACAAAAGTATTCAAAGACTTTCCTCACATAAAAATCAGTCAATACAATCAACTAACGATCGCGAATCTGTTCACCAAAATCAAAGATACCATTCCAATCGGTCTACAATCAAATGTCATTTATAAACTGACCTGCAAAGATTGTGAACAGTCTTATATAGGACAGACCAGTCAGTGGTTTAAACAGAGAATGACATTGCACAAGAGTGACTGCCGTAATCACAACAACAGATGTGCTGTGGTTGACCATTTCCTCAATACTGGACATAATATGGATTTCGACAATGTAAAAGTCATACAACAGATGAATAACTACAAAAAAGACTGTTTTTGGAGATCTGTCATATAAGACAAAATAAGACCACGATGAATTTTAAATCAGATACGAGTGGTCTTAGCAGTATTTATTGCCATATTCTCAAATAACACCAAACAATGGATGTTCGTGTTGAAAGTGCTCCAGTCTTTTCAACCTCGATGGTTGTAGGTTGAAATACCTTAGTGTTTAAAAAAGATTGTTAATTCCTGTTTGGGCCCGTATCGTTCAAGAACGTTATTTAGATACACACGTTTTAAACCATAGTCATTAATTGTACGTTTATATATTTATTTTATGTGAATTTATATTTTAACATGTTGGTGTTCTATACTATTTCATTGTTTATTAAATAATAAAAGGAAAAAAATAATTTTAGAGTCTCCTGATGAAGTCATCAAAACAATGACGAAATACTGAGACGATTAAACACTTGTTTTACTGCTGACCGCAAACCCGAAAACAACCAATTTCCCCAAGAAAAAAACTATATATATATATATATATATATATATATATATATATATATATATATATATATATATATATATATATTGGACCCGAGTGGCAGAGGAAAGCCCAGGACCGTGAAGGTTGGAAGCATGCTGAAGAGGCCTTCATCCTGCAGTGGATCGATACGGGCTGATGATGATGATGATGATGATGATATATATATATATATATATATATATATATATATATATATATATATATATATATATATATATATATATATATATAAATAATATACGAAATATAAATACGATTTGAACTAAGGTTAAAATACTTCCATAGAGCCAGAGAAAAAAATCCAATGAAATTATATCTCTTGATTTTGGTGGCCATGTAACGTCAACATTCCTTGAGAATTCACGATCATTAAAGTTTTCTCTCAATTACTTGATTGTGTCACGAGATCTATGATACGTTATACCATATTGTTGAGATCACATCTCGTCGAGATCGAAATCATCATCGAACTCATGCCCGAAAAAAATCAGTAATCATGTTTCTGTAGCGTTCTCCATTGACAGTAACTGCATTTCAATTTTCCTTTTCCAATAAGCACGATCCAATTGCACCTCCAGAACATAAACCATACTAAATTGATAATATTTATGGATGTAAAGATGTTTCAAGAATAACATATTGGTTTTCTTCACTCCAAGTGCGACAATTTTGCTTATTTACGAAGCCATTTTACCAAAAATGAGCTTCATTATTGAAGATGATTTTTTAATGAAATAATGGATCTGTTTCAAGTTGCTCTAAAACCCCAATGGTCAGTTGGTTGAAGTTCTTGGATTAATTGAATTTTATACAACTTAAAATGCAAATCTTTATAAAAAATATTCCATGTAGTGCCATAAGAAAACCAAAGTTGTTGAGAACAACATGTAATTGAATGTTTTGGATTTTCATTCACACTTTGGTTCATAGCATCGCTGTTTTCAGTAATGCCTTTCAGTTTTTGACGGGTTGCATTCTTAACTGCACAAACACTACCATTTGATTTCAATTTTTTAATTAAATTACGAATGGTAAGCTTTGTAGGTGAATTATGTTGAGCATAAATTTCACGTAAGACGCGAAACGTAGCTTCATTAGTTTTGTAGTAAATTTGGACAATTTGTATACGCTGTCCAACTGTATATCCATTTATGATGAGCTGTCAAGCCACACTAAACATAAATGTCAATTTTGGTGGGATTAAGAAGACAAAATTGTTTGTAACCCTTTACGACAAGCCCAAGATCTGATACATCCATATCGTCTGCAACCTCTCTTGATTAATGAGTGTGTACCAGTTAAATTGTTACAAATTTTTACCATTTATAATATTTTATGCAGATGACTTTATTTCCAACGAATACAACTTACAAATTCATTACTAAGTCAGTCAGCATAGTTCTTTTTTCCTAGAGTTATTTTTTTATCAATTAGTTTCTGTAATAAAAACACGATTCGTCGGCCCATTCGATATTTTATCTCATTAGAACCACTCCGACGATCTTTCTAAAACTAAACATTATTTTTAGCATTGTTAGACCGTCATATAAACTCTTAGACTGAGAAATAAATGTAAATTTTATTGCTCGGACACACAAAACGGACAGAATGTCATAAACGGCGACGGAAAAAGCTTTAAAATTCCATAAAGAACGTATGGAAAATAGGTTTAAGTTTTGTGTGCTGCGGTACGTAAAAGGCTCGTTTATTGTTAATTAAATTAGCTTTGTTAAAACCTGGACGAGGCTTTAAGTTTCGACCGAAGTAAAGGCTTTGTGTCTGCTCCATTATACGTTTCTTCTTTTCCTTTAATATATGGTTTTATAATTTATTTTTACTTGTGTGTCTTGTAATTAAAGAAAATTATTAAGTGAGATAATTGTTTATATACAAGGGAAATAAATTTTGTTGGTATATTTCATGTTGAGAGTGTTGGTTTTCTACTTGTTGGCATGTCTTAGGTGTTTTAGATTAGTGTGCATAATGTTATTGATATATACCGAGAAACAACATGGGCAACATCGATCTCCACACGAGGTATATTTTTTAAATAAGGTCCGTTTTTTAGTAAGAAGGGAAATACTACAGATATCATATTTTTATTTCTATATTCTATATACTTTTGTCTAGTTTTCTACATAATTTCCATTTTTGTTCAAACATTTGCCATACCGTTCAACAAGTTTTTGAATTCCGACTTCAAAGAAATCTGCCGCATGCGAAGTCCAATTCATGATAGCAGTTTTAACTTCTTCGTCGTTATTGAACCGTTGACTACCAAGGAACTCCTTTAAATACCGAGACAAGTAAAAATCACTGGGTGCAAGATCTGGACTGTAAGGTGGATGATCCTGTTCTTCCCAAATCCAAAAAACCTGATTAGACCATCACAACGGGAGACAATAAGCCATGCCGCTTGTTTTGTTTGGCACACCAGAATTTTCTCAAGGTGACACAATATACATCCGAATTGATTGTTGTGCCTCTCGGCATAAAATCCACTATCAAAATGCTTTTCCTGTCTCAAAGTGCAGTTGGTATGATCTTTCGTGCTAAAACTGTCTGTTTGGCTTTCACTCCGGTTGGCGACGATGTGTGTCGCCATTCCATTGACTGTTGCTTGGACTCAAAAGTCATGTGAGACACCCAAGTCAGAAAGCAGTCTTGGAATCCACCAAAAACACAATTTTCAATAATTCAGTTTCGCCGAAACAATTGACCTTGAAACCTCATGAAAATTCACTTGATAACTCTGAACTTGTGAAACGTCGGTCATCTCAAATTTTGTTGTCCACATCATGAACCAAACCTTCAGAAACCTGAGAAGGTTGGCCAGAGCGTGGCTCCTTAACCCGCCCGTCCTTGAACATTCTCATCCACTTTCGAACTCATCCACAGTCGGCGGGCGACTCAATTTTCGTAAACATTATGAACTTCTACAGCTCAGCACACAGACGGACGATACGGCTTCAATTGGCACCTAAACGCTCACAAAGCATGCTAGTAGAAGATGCGCAAGTAAACTGCGGCGATTGCGCATCAATCTTACTCTCATTCACAAGCTGACCTTATTATTTAAAAAATACCCCTTGCATTTCAATTAAATTGAAAATAAACTTGGAGAAAATTTACAATTGTGTACCACGTCGACGAATCGACGTTTCTGAAGAGTTGGACCTCTGTTGCGGGGCCTAACCCCAACTGTTTCGAATTTTTCAAATTTTTTGAATAAGCGATAAATTGTCGTTTTATGAGGCGCCGGGCGATTAGACTATTTTCTCCTTAAACTCGAAGAGATTTACCACAACGCCAAATCACTATTTTCTTGTCGACTTCTCGACGCGCATCTCGCCAGCCATGTTAAAATCATCAGGAGATGATTTAATCTAATTCTAAAACTAAGCTATGTTCTATTTATTTGACAACCCTACCTAATGAAGGGTGCAAAAAATATGAATCGAGAAGTTACTTCAGCGTTACATTAATAATTGGAAAAGTTGAGTGAATGGAATAAGTTTCACGATATCATTATTCGTACATGTTGCTATTTGAATGCGTTCATACGCATTTAAAGCCCTGTTATTATTATTAATCTTAGCAAGTCTTAAGTTACTAATATCTATATTATGTACATGTTCAAGTGAATGTTGGTCAGCACAAGAGTTTTATTTGACTTAAATGTTTAATTTAAATATACCTTTTAGTATGCCCAATATACCTTCGATTAGAATCTTGACAACTAATTTTGTAAATCCCCGACTTTTCATGTTAATATTCACTTTTTTCAAAATCTTCACTAGCCTTCGCATTAATTGGACATCAAGCGGTATTACCATGAATTCGTTTTTGTTCTGTTTCTTTCGAAAACTCGAAAATTCTTTCAATAATTTTCTAAACTTATATTTTCTGATTAATTTATCTACAATATTCTTATATTTTTTTCGGTATTTCGATCCGATCTAAAACTCAACAAATATCAAGAATATATGTTCCTATGTAAATAAAAGAATCACTGGGTAAAAACATAACGGATACTAATTTCTCAGTGATTCTTTTGATATATTTATATACTGTCTTTTATATATAAATTAAATAAATAAATAGAAATTATTTTTGCATTCATCGTGAAAAGTGGAAGACCTCCCGAAACGTTAACATTCAAAAGTTTGTATTTATTTTACAAAATTTTATATTTTTTAAATTTTGGTTCGTTAGGCAAATTTATTACTGACAAAGAATCACTGAGAAATTAGTTTCCATTTTGTTTTTACTCAGTGATTCTTATATTTACATAAGAACAGATATTATTGATATTATTTGAGTTTTAGATCGTGACGAAAACCCCAAAAAAAAAGAAAAATATATATAAACACTCCACAACCATTTAGATAATACCTACAATATTCATATTATAAGCATTCAGTTCAGATACCTGCCTAATTAATGTTGTTTTTTTATTATAATTATCTTTGTTTAAAGGAAAATGTATTAATCTATTTACCACAAAATTTAAACTAGCCATTTTATTTTGGAAGCTGATTCGAATCGTTCGGAATGTGATGTTTTTTATAAAAGTATCAAAATCTAACCTACTTTTATTGTTTCCACTGACTAAAACATCTAAAAATGGCAATCTATAATTATTTTTAAGTTCATAACTGAATGATATGGTTTCGGATTTACTCTCTAAGTTCAAAATGTACAAAATCTTCTAAGTTTGTATTTTTTGAATCGAAAATTACGTCATCTACATATCTTAGCCACATCCTCGGAAAGTAACTGAATTCATCTTTCGCCTCGGTTTAAAATTTACTCATGAATGAGTTAGCTAAGAACAGTGACAGAGGATTGCCCATTTCTTCTTTTTCATAGAACCTATTATTAAACTGAAAACAATTTTGATTTATGCATAATCTCGTTGCGGGAATGTACTCAGAAACAATTTTGTTATTGAAACCATTTAACACGAGTAACTCGTTCAGGTATTTCAAGATATGCGTAATCGGTTCACTCGTAAACAATGATGATATGTCAAAGATGATACGAATACGTCTTTCTGTAGATGTGTGTTTTCGCTTTAATTCGCGTTGATTTATAATAATTGATTTTTTAAAATGTATATTACAACAATATTACGTTTCTTGTCGGATTTTACACTCTTGCCTCTTGAAATGCAGTACGCAAGCCTGGTCTCTCCTAGGAGGATCACCTGTCCAAGTATTGGAATATACACAGCTTATTTTGAATCGTTATTTCTTATTTTGGGAGAAGAAAATGGGTTTCATTCTAAGTCTAAAATTATCAAAGTGCTAATTTGGTCTTTATTTATTCCAAAGTTATACGACTATGTATGTAATTATAAACAGTAAATAATTGGATTAAAATTTGTAACCTAAAAAAAATACGAAAAATTTTCATTAAATGAAAACGACAGATAAATTTCTTCGAGAAGAATAAGTGTGAATATCAATTTTAATGTCAGTTTCAAGTGAGTTAATGCCATAGTGTGTAAACGTTTATATAAAATGCCTTACGGATTTTTCTCCCGAGAATAAGTGAATGTGTATTTCATTTACGGTTTTTGCACGGGGAGTGCACGTCAAGCAGTTAGGGAATACTTACATGTATATTCAAAGAGGCGATTCCTTTATTATAGAATATTCTGAATATTTAGAATATTTCTGTAAATTTGCCTGCAGATTTACAGGAAAAAGTGCTTGTTGCTGTTATTAGGGATCTAACATCAGTATAAGCGAAATTAGTAGGCAAGTTGAAATATTGTTTGACCTTAAATGAACCATACATGATTGTTTGGATTGTTCGAAAGGAGCAAGATTTGTTTCAGACAGATCATTATCATAGCCAAGTTTATTCTGTCTGGATTCATATCGTTTCTGGAGAAGAATCCTTTGTCAATCAAGCTTAAGTTACGGGACGTGGGTAAAATCAAAAATCTGAAAATCCTGCATGGATTGGAACTACGTAGCAATACGTACGCCCAACTTTTTTTTTTATAAACGTTGGCGCTTACCTACAGACCCTTATAGAGGAATTTCCTACCTTTTTAGAGGTTGCACCAGCACATTTAAGTATTACAATTACAATTAATAAAAATAGCCGTTTCTATGATAGTCTAGTTATACAGGAGTGTCGCTCTTTGTATCAGTGTTTTCTTGCTTCTTCTGTTATCCTTGCCTACTCGTTTCTATGTCTCGCCTTGCCCTTCAATTCCGGTACGCCCATCTCTTGTAGATCCTTCCTTACTCCCTCCTCCCATCTCGTCTTTGCTCTTCACTACGGTGTTTACCCCTCCATGCTCTTATTCAATATTCTCGTGGGTAGTTCATCCTTTTGATGTGGTCTCATCAACTCAGTCGTGGCCCCTGATTTCCTTCAGTATATTTAGACTATTAAAGATTGTTATTAGTTTTTCATTCGTTCTAATTCTCCAGCTAGGTAAAGTAGAGGGATGGGGGGATATACTTTCCTCGGTATTTTCCCAAGCATCTAAAAACAGTTTGTTCTTTCTCTGTTAAAGTCCACGTTTCAGACAAAATTATTCCTCTAATTGCTTTTTTGTTTTTTAATTATATCTTCATTTTTGTATTCCTCGATATATATATATATATATATATATATATATATATATATATATATATATATATATATATATATATACACACATATATATATATATATATATATATATATATATATATATATATATATATATGTGTGTCCCAGCCAAATGGACTCAATTCGTTAATAAATAAATAGGGGCGTCTTCGAAAAAAAGCTCGAACACGTCGATTGGTATTTTTAGATGCGCATTTTTTTCAACAAAATTTTTTTATACAGGGTGTGTCATGTAACAGTGGCCAATATCAACTTTCTTATTTTAAATATAACACCCTGTATATTATTTAATTTTTGGATTCTTCAGGAAATTCTAGATATATTTCATGTAAAATATCCTAGACTAATCTTCTACTGTTTCGGAAATATTAAGTGTTTTCAGATTTATTGCAAAAATTAACTGATTTTTTGATTTTTTTTTTTGAAAATTATTTGATTACAGAAATTCGCTACAATACACAATAGCAAGATGGTATTAGTCTCTGTTACATGACACACCCTGTATAAAAGGTTTTCGTTAGAAAAAATGCGCAACTACACTTTTTTTTAACACTGTAAACAATATTGTGGAAATTTCAAGACTATTTAGTTTTTGTATAAATTTTTTATTTAAAACATTTAATGTTACAAATGCTCGAATTGTGAACTCTGGACGTCCTGGCAACGCCCCAACCTCAAGTAAAACTGATTCCTGACATTATTTAATGTTTGTGGCGTAATTGACCTAATGCTGTCGGTAATGCGTCCTCTTAAATCATTCAGATCTTGTGGCTTGGTTTTGTATACGACGCTTTTGAGATATCCCCATAAAAAATCCAATGGAGTGAGGTCCAGGGACCTTGGTGGCCATTCCAGTGGCCTTCTCCTCCCAATCCATCGATTTGGAAACACATTATCGAGGTACTGCCGCACATTAACTTGATAATGGGGGGGCTGCTCCATCTTGTTGGAACCCAATTGTGTCGGCTAGCAATTGAGGATTTCTTCTATTAGGGTACAAATTTATAAGATTTGAAATGAGCTGATTTTGGAGAAAGTCTAAGTAATTTACCCCATTTAAATTTTGATCGAAAAATATTGGACCAATTATTTGATCTCCTGTAATACCTGCCCAGACATTAATCTTTTCAGGTCTTTGTGTGTGAATTTCCCGCATCCAGTGAGGATTTTCGCTCGACCAATAACGACAGTTCTGGCGATTGACATGCCCATGAAGAGTAAAAGTAGATTCATCAGAAAATAAAACGTTTTCCACTCTCAGAAGGTTGTTGTCTCTTCTGTGCATCATTTGTTCGCAAAACTCCATTCTCCTGTCGAAGTCGTCTTCACTAAGCGCTTGAGTAGTCTGTAGCTTATACGGATGCATTTTATTCTCTTTTAATATTCTGGCAACCGAAGAGCGACCAACATTGTTCTCCAAGGCAACTTGTCGAGTTGAGGTATGCGGATTGTCTTGGAATGCAAGCATTACATCCAATTTTTTTGTTATCGGTCAACGACACTGCTTCCTTATTAATTTGTCTCACGTGTCCCAGTTCTCTAAATTGTTTTTCAACTTTACTTACTGTACCTTGGGATATGGGTGGTAAGTCAGGATATTTTTCCCTAAAGAGACGAATAACTTCGGCTTGAGTTCGTGTCCTATCTCCATAACCTATCATCATTAAGATAGTTATTTTATGACTCTCTGATAAATACACCATTTTTAAATCAAATGAATCACACACAGAAAATTAATTTAAAAGGCACGTTGATTTATTTGACGTTTCATACAACAAATACCTACCTTTGAAAACCTGATTTTTTATCTTTGCCTATTTGCTGATAATGTTCGAAGAATTACTTAATATTTCCGAAACAGTTGAAGATAAGTCTAGGATATTTTACATGAAATATGTCTAGAATTTCCTGAAGAATCCAAAAATTAAATAATATACAGGGTGTTGTATTTAAAGTAAGAAAGTTGGTATTGGCCACTGTTACATGACACACCCTGAATAAAAAATTTTTATTGAAAAAAATGCGCATCTAAAAATACCAATCGACCTGTTCGAGCGTTTTTTCGAACACTCCCTCATTTATTTATTAACGAATTTATTCCATTTGGCTAGGATACACGGTATATATAGATGTTCAGATATATTTGAAGATTTTTTATAAAGTGAAAACGTTTGTTGTCTCTTTCTTTGTTTTGTCGACCTCATGTATCAATGGAATATTGAAACACGAATACCTCGCAAACGGCGTGAGGTATCGATAATGACCTAGGGTCCTTTTTTTGCGTGAAAATTATGACTCTTCTCTATTTTGAAGTCAAAATATTCCCAGCTTTATACGGTAAAAAAATATGAGCGAGTCTTCTAGAGAATTCCTCATAAAATATGTAGCAAGGAACTCGCCCTCTAGGAACTAGGCTCAAACTAGTACCAAAATCGGATTTGTCGCCTTTGAAAACCCAACTACCCCGATTTTTAACCTGATATCTACAATCGTTTTTAATTGACCTCAATTTTTCAAAAATTTAGTTTTACGTTCAACACCCTGTATCTTTTTAATGACTAACATTGGCCAACACATTGACTAAATTTTATTTTAATCTCTACTATCACCAGTTGCTCTATGGAGGATAAGTTATGAAACACCCTGTATTTGGTTGAGATCATATGGGGAGATAGAAATCGGGTTAAAAAAAAACATTTTTTCATTCAGCAATTATTCCATAATTTTCTAACAGTAATAAGTTAAATAGAACGACAAAATAAATAACCAAACATATAAAGCAGATACTAATATTTTCAATACCAATTTTTTTCAGTTTTAAATTCGCAATAAGGAGCATGTGAATGAATTTAATGATGAGGGTATATGACTTGTTTTATGTTAACGCAGTGTAACTATCTCCATAACAATAACCCTCTTTATTGTGCAAAGCAAAATATAATACAGTCAAGTAAAGCACAATACAATTTCAATCGGTCATCGACCGATGCCCGTCACCCACATATAATAGTAAATAAAATTAAAATGCTTTCTATAGAATTGTATAAATATCGTATCTAATGATCCTTATGTATGTCTAAAGTTACTGTCCTATCATTGAGAATGTTGTTTCAATAATGAATTTGAACATACGTTTAGTTGATTTCTTTCACGAGATGATTAAAATAATAAGGAAAATTCAATAAGGATTTCTGATTAAAAAGTTGCTTAATTTCGTATATTGTGAGGTAACGAGTTAAACTTAATTAAAATAGATATATATATATATATATATATATATATATATATATATATATATATATATATATATATATATATATATATATATATATATAACATTAAACAAATAAAACATCTCTGCAACAAGTATCCCCCAAGAAAGAGACAACCGATATACGGATAATTTCCCAGTTTACAGTCCCATTCCACAGTTTACTTGAGGACATCAGAAATTGCTGAATAGAGAAGACGATGCATAGTTCAAAGAAGATCACTTGTACGTTCTAGAAAACTAAGAGACAACAACGATTACACAAAAGAGCAGGCATATACAATAGCAAAGAATGATCTGAAAAAGCAATAAAAATACAGAAAAGTAAAATGTGGAAAGACTTAAGCGAAGGACTAGAAAATGACATCTGGGGCTAAAAAATTTAAATTGAAAATACATAGGACAATAGATAAACGCGAAACACAAGAACAAGTGGACAAACTGTTTCCAAAGCGCCCAGTAACTAAATGGCCAGACATAGATCTCCTGGAGAGAGCCATTACGGTTTTCACATCAGAACAAATTATAAATGCAGCAAACAAAATAAAGACAGGCAAAGCCGCAGGACCAGATCACATTCCTCCAGAGATCGTGAAGGTCGTTACCCTGCATTATCCAGATAATATTGCCAGTGTTATGAACACGTGCGTAGCCAAAAGCCATTTTCCAGATATATAGAAGGAAGCAAAGTTGGTACTAATTGAGAAGCCTAAAAAGGAACTGCTAAATCCCATATCAGATAGACCCATATGCCTACTGGATGCTGCCGGACAACTTCTAGAGGTGTTGATCAAAAACAGACTGGAGAAAGAAATTACAGACCGTAAAATCTTACACGACAACCAATTTGGATGTAGGAAAGGGAAATCAACTTTAAATGCGCTATCGAAGATTATGGAAACTCCTGAAGAAATAAAAACAAAGGCTTACAATAACCGAGAATTCTGCGCAATGGTCACGTTAGTCATAGAAAATGCCTTTAACTCAGCCCCCTGGGAAAAGATAGTGAATGCCTTACATCGGGCAAAAATCAGCCCGTACCTAATTAAAATCATTCAGTCATACCACTCAGACATATATATATATATATATATATATATATATATATATATATATATATATATATATATATATATATATATATATATATATATATATATATATATATTAACCCAGTGGGGGGACAAAATATCAATAACCTGCGGAGTACCGCAAGGATCGATCATCGGACCTTTACTATGGAATATTTTCTATGATCAAATTCTGAGAATCAGCACAGAGAAAGGAGTTACCATGGTGGTGTACGCTGATGACTTGGCGATGGTGGTAACAGCAAGGACCAGGTCTGTTCTGGAAGAAATGGCACAGCTTATGGTTAACAAAATAGCCCTGGAGATGGACCAAATGGGCATTAAAATATCAGCAAAAAACTGAAATGCTAATGTTGGCCAGGAGAAGAAAACCACAAACCTCCAAATCAATATTCAGTATCAATAACAGTACAAGAGCAACTAAATATATGGGGATTCTCATAGACAAAGATGCTAAAATGATCACTCACATTTAACTGACATGCGAAAAAGCAATAAAACATTGATGATACTAAACAAAATAACCCCAAAAACAGGAGGACCAAGGGCCTGGAAGAGGCGTATATTGGTGGAGGCCACTATATCAACCATTTTGTATGGGGTCCCTATTTGGGCAAAGGTCTTAAGGTACAAGCACTACGAGGCAATGCTCGAAAGAGTAAACAGAAAAATGGCAATACGCATTACAAGTGCATATAGAACCGTGCCCACAATAGTCAACCTAACCGTTGCTGGTCTACCACCAATAAGACTCCGAATCATGGAAAGCATATCAATATTCGAAAGGGGAAAGGAATCAAAAACCCAAGCAAGACAGAAATTACTGGAAGCCTGGCACAAAGAATGGAACGACTACGAGGGAAACGCAAAAACATTTATCCGAGACGTGAGAGAGTGGCACAACAGAAAATTAGGGGAGCTAAATTTCTACACAACACAAGCAATAACGGGCCATGGATCCTTCAGATACTATTTACACAGAATGGGAAAGTCGGAGGACAAGGATTCTCGCTATTGTGGGATGGTGGATACAAGGGACCACACAATCTTCCACTGCCCAAGATGGGAACCGCTTCGGATGGCTACTGCTGCCGAATGCAATGTAGAAGTGACGGAACACAACATCGGCGTTCTGCTTCTAGAAGAAAAAATACAGTGGGCAAGAATAATGGGCATGGTGGAGAAAATAATGAGGGCAAAAATAGAGGACGAGAGAAGACGTAAGGCAAATTTGGATTGAATCTGTTGTGTGTCCTGAAGTAATGCCTAACGGCGGTTTCCAGGCCACGTCCAGGAAAAAATATATCCTTGGGGGGGAAGGGTTTTAGTCGGTAGGCATGACTCCAACAAGGGCATGAATCCGACATTCCTATGTCACTGAACATCGAACACATGAATGTCTTTAGAAGATTTCCTATTCCGCTCAATAAAAAAAATAAATAAATAAATAAAAAAAATATAATATATATCATTATCATCATTATCATCATCATCATCAGCCTGTGTCGATCCACTGCAGGATGAAAGCCTCTTCAGCATGCTTCCAAATTTCACGGTCCTGAGCTCTCCTCTGCCACTCTAGTCCAATATACTTAACGATGTCATCAATCCATCGTGCTTTCGGTCTTCTTCGCGGACGTTTGCGATCAAGCGGTATCCACTCCAAGATTACCTTGGCCCATCTGTCGTCCCATCGCCTCGCTATATGGCCTGCCCATCTCCATTTCAATTGCTTTACTCTTCCAATGATGTCACATACGTTTGTTTGTTCCCTGATCCATGCTCTGGACTTTCTGTCTCGTCTTGTAATGCCAAGCATACATCTTTCCATTCCCCTCTGTGCCTATTCAAGTTTTTGAATTGATTGCGATGTGAGTTTCCAAGGTTCTCTTCCGTATGTCATAACGGGTAGAACGCACTGATCGAAGACTTTTCTCTTCAGACAAAGTGGGAGTCTGCTCTTAAGCACTTTGTTGAGCCTGCCAAATGCCCGCCAGCTACATTTAACACGCCGTTCCACCTCCCGGGCGGTATTCCCCTCCATTGAAATAATCTGCCCAAGATATATAAAGCTGTTCACAATCTCCAAATCCCTTCCTAAAACTGAAATTCTTCTATTCTGAGCGAATTTATTGAACATAATCTGACTCTTTTTCAGATTTATTTTCAAACCAAATGGTTCGCCAGCCCTTTGCAGTTTTTGTATGCGTCTTTGCAGCTCTTCTGGGTCTTGTTAAATTGTTGTGCGTCATTCAGTTTTTTTTAATATTCTTTTAGAATTTATCTTAGTGAAAACTTTGTACATTACTGATAGGAGGCGTATTGGACGGTAGTTCTTTAAATCTTCCTGTGCTCCTTTTTTATGTAAAAGGATCACTTCTGCATTTTTCCATAAGTCAGGTACTTTTTGGCATTTTGAGTATAATTTTCCCAGTGTTTTATGTAACGTCCGACCACCAGCTTTTAACACACATAAGGTGTTACTGAAATACTCTGCCAGACTTGTTTGCCAAATTTTAGGCCACAAAATAACACAAAAATGTTATACGCACATGAATCTGGAAATCTTTCGTTTTCGAGATACAGAGGGTTGAAAATTTCATTTTTTTATTAATTTACATCTTCCACATAAGGAAAAATATTGTAACCAAGTTTAATACACATCATCAGCCTTCCGGTTGCCATAATCCATAAGAGAATTTCAAGTTTTACAAGCAGCCAGTGGTGGGGAATTTTGCTACTAATTAATTAAAAAAAAAATTAGTGCTAGGTCGTGTTCAAAATTAAATTTGAATACATTTTTCAATTAGAATATTATTCTCTACAAAAAGTGTATTTTGACATTTTTTTTGTATCTGCCTCGGTTTCATGGCAAACTTGACCTAATGAAATAACTAATACAGTGGAATCAATTTACTTATGAAGATAAATAATTTACTTAAACGTTAGATTGACAAAACTTCAGTAGCACTTAGTTTTCGATGTGTTTGTTATTAGCAACGGAAATACTTTGGCGTTATTGTTGTTTTACAATAGGGGGCAAGGCAGAAATATGCATAAGTATACTAATGCAGAATTAGCCGATATTCACCTCTATTACGGAATGGCCAATTGTAATGCCAGAAGGGCAAGACTTTTGTACCAGGCAGCATTTCCACTACGCGTATGTCCTAGTAAAACTATGATTCCTGTTGTTCATCGGCGTTTAAGGGAACAACATATTTTCAAGGTGCAAGCCCAGGATAGGGCCCGAAATAGATATATTAGAACGCCAAATACAAAAGAACAGGTCTTAAACGCAATTATCGAAACTCCAAATGCAAGTACCAGGATCATTGCAGTGAATATGGATATTTCTCATGTCACCGTGTGGAATGTTTTAAAGGAATTAGTTTCTTACCATATTCAGAGGGTACATGCATTGCTTCGAATGGATTTTTTGTCCCGCTGGTTATTTCGTCAATGGTTTCTTCAACATACAGTTGACCCCAATTTTTATATTTCCATACTTACTGATGAGGCTCAAATCACAACATAATAATATTCTTTAGGCAGAAGACAATTCTCATGAAAGTATTCAAACTCGACGATTGATTGGACCATTTTTGTTTTAGCAGCAACACTAACTGGGCAGGTATATTTGAAATTTCTCCGCGAATATCTGATTATTATTTTTGCAAAACGGTGCTCCCGCACATTTTAGTCAACAGGCCTGAGACTTAATGGATGATTCCTAATTTCCTAATCGGTGGATTGGAAGAGGGATACGGTGGTGCCTTGGCCAGATCATCACACTGTAATGGAAGAGAGGGTACGGTGGTGCCTTGGCCAGATCATCACACTGTAATCCACTTGACTATTCTCTTTGGGGATACATTAAGTGATTAGTCTACAACACTGAAATAGAAAATATAGCGATGTTGAGGAGAAGAATTGAGCAAGCTTTTAACAAAATTCGCAACACGCCTGGAATTTTAAAACAAACGCGTGAATCAATGGTGCGTAGATATAGGCCGTGCATAGAGGTTGGTGGAAGCCATTTCGAGCATCTAATTTAAATATTTTGGTTTTTAGTTAATAAATAACACCTCATTTAGAAATATTTGCTTCACACAGAAAAGACCTTAAGAAGTGTTTTGGTTGTAAATTCCTAAAGGAGATCAACCACCTCCAGCAATGTTGACCTGGAAAATATGATATAATAATTTCATTTATTGTCCTTTATGTAAGCTTCTGTGTATGAAACTCGATAAAAACCGTCCTTCAGAGAGTTTTCTCATTTTTCAAATCCTTATCGAAAAACCGTTTGTGCTGATAGAAACCTGTAAGTGAAAAGGCAAGTTTGTTATGAAACCAAGACAGATATGAAAAAATGTCAAGAAAATTATTTGTAGAGAATAAAATTTTATATTGAAAAATGTATTAAGTTTAATTTTGAACAGGACTGTACTAATATTTTGTTAAATTATTTAATTTTTAATTATTTATTAAAAACTCCGCAACTGGCGCTGCTTGTAGAACTTGATATTCTCTCAGATTATAGCAATCATAAGGCTGGTGATGTGTATTAAATTTGGTTACAATTCCTTTCGTTATGTGGAAGATATAAATTGAAAAATTTTTAAGAAATGAAATTTTCAACCCCCTCCTTCTCGAACACGACTGATTTTGGGAACCATATTTGTATGATATTATTATGTTATTTTGTGACATAGAATTTGAAAAAAGTCTGGCAAATTATTTCATTAACACCCTGTATATATATAATAGAGTTAATATTGATGATCGATGTGATTTTTTTTTATTATTAATGAACTAAAATTTATTAAATTAAAAAAAAATAATCACGGACTACGAAAGCGTCACGATTGACTGCCATGTTTGTGACTTGATTAAGTTAGTGTGCAGTTACAAGTAGCAACGTCTTGTTGAAACAAAACGTCAAAATTCCGACATTCTAGTCAGAATTTTTTTTATTTATTTATCTAATATTATATTCCATTCTATTTTTATATTAATAATAAGTATTTTCGTCGTAAAATGGACGCACTATTTTTAACCATAATAAATGTAGGAATATCTTCTTAATTAGTATGTTATATATAACATTTCTATTGTTAATTAAAACTTATGTACATAAGGTATATATATATATATCTTCTTTCAGATCTGTGCCGTTCCAATTGAATTCATGACTAATGATATCTAAGGCTGACAACATAACGAACAAATTTAATGACGCCAACCTCATTAGTCATATTCCTCGGTTTGTGTTTCGGGTAAGTACAAAATGCACGTTGTTAAGCTTGTCTTCCATTTTTAACAAATAGTTTTCGGTTTCGTTTTAAATAGTGGTGGGAAGTTTCAGCTATCTGATATCTTCAATCTTTCCTAATTACAAAATTATTCAAATTAACCATCATTTATATCAAATAATATGAAATGGTAATGTTGGCTTGATTACCCATTTGATATAATAATATAAAGATCTGTTGTAATGTATGAGATTGTCTGAAAAGTACAATAATTGAATAAACAGTTCATAAGATAACCGACAGATTGCATTAGAAGGACTCTTGACGAAACACTATTGAAATGCATGTTCCTAAATACTTCTTAAGCCTTAATATTTAATTAGGGCCTAACTCTTTAGTCTTAGTCTGAATGCTTATAAACCCACATACATACTTATTAAGAATTATGGATTATGATGAAGATGTTATGAATAATTTAACTCTTTCTTTTTCCACTAATTATATAGGGATTTTCATAAAGGGTGCTCGACCTTTAACTGTGAATATAACAAGTTGTGTATTAGGTATTATTAATTTGTTTTTTATTTGAAAGAATATTTGATTACATTATGCAAGGAATATGAACAGCTTCGCTGGGCGGCACGTATCCGGGAGGTCCAATTTTCGATGACTCGACCGCTTAAATCGGGCTCGATATCATTGATGGCATTGGTTATGTTGACTATTACGGCATGAATCACCTGCAGTTTATTCGTGTAGACCCGTGATTTAACGTAGCCCCAACGAAAAGATTAATGGCGTTAAATCACTCGATATCGGTGGCTAGTTGATATCGCCGAAACGCGAGATAACCATGCCATCGAGTTTGTCGTGTAGAAGATCCATTGTTGCATGGGGGCATGCTGTGGGGTGTGGGGTGCACGTATAGGAGCATGCGCTATGGGGCACGTTGCGTCGTCTTGTTGGAAAAACATGTAAATGGGATTCATATCTTCCAATTTAGGTAAAAAATAATTAGTTATCATCGACCTGTACCTCTCGGCGGTGACGGTTATGGTAGCGCTAGCTTCATTTTGGAAGAAGTACGGGCCAATGCCCCACCAAACCAAAATCCATACCAAACAGTGACTTTTTCTGGATGCATTTGTAACTGAAGGGTCTCATGTGAATTGTTATCTCCCCAAATACGATAATTTTGCGACAATGAGCCTCGTCACTGAAGATGATTTTCCGTCCAAAATCAGGGTCCCCTTCCAACTGCTCTAGAGCTCAGTCAGCGAGTGCTGGACGTTCAGTTCAGTTTATTCTTCAATTCCTGGGATTTGAAATCTTCATAATTTTCACAGGCAGATGAAAATCCCCATGTAGTTACTGTCAAAGAAATTTAACATGAATTTTCGATTAATCTATGGGCTGGAATAGCGGGATATCAATATATAGGACCTTTTGTTTTACCTCAAAGAGTAAATGGATCGGAATATTTAAATTAAAAAAGACAGTCATTGAAACTTTGGAATAACTGTGTTTTTTTTTGAATTTTTAAAAATAAATTAAAAAAAAATTATAGAACTTTTCATTTTAAAATCCGCGACAAAAATACTATCTAGAAAATCTGTTTTACCACGCTACCAAGATAACTCCTAAGCCACCATGAAATATTCATTGCACGATGTATTGCAGAGATTAAATATTAGAAAAATAAATAATATAAAATTTTTCAACGCAAATATTGATACATATATTGGAAATATTCGAAAATAAATACTTTGTTTTTGCCATTGATTATTCTACATAAAAATATTAGCATATTAATTACTCACTCTTGTACTGCACAGTGATTCTACAATGAAACAATTAAAATAATGATTATCTAAAACACAATTTAATTTAAATCCAAACCTACCAAAAATCGTTGAAGGCGGCTAAAGAAGTTTTCACTTCAAAAAAAATTGTCAATTTTTTTCCGAAATGTGCCCGTTCAATTATGCTTGAATATGTGATGTATGCATGATGGCGCCCCAGTTCATATATGCCTTCAAACACTTAAATAGAATTTCGAATACAGATGGACTTTTTCAAAATGTTCAAGAAAGTTTCAAAAAGTTTCAATCCAAATGTATTCAAGAGAACATGAAAGTTAGGATTTATACAACACTCATTCGGCCGGTAGTCACTTATCGCTGCTGGACGTCGACCCTCACAAAGCGAACAGAGGAGATGCTTGCAGAATGTGAAAAAAAAAGTACTCTGAAGAATTTTTGGTGCTGTGAATTACAGTGGAATTTGTAGAATTTGTAGGAATATGTAGGATTGATGAGTTCAATCTTTAAAAATTGTACAAAGATCTGGTTATTATAGATTATATAGAATAAATATAATATATATTTAGCGACTCGATTGATGTCTCACCAAGAGAATGCCAGAAAATCGAGTTCCAAGGAAAATCATGAACGGGCGAATATTCGGTGTAGAGGCAAAGTTTGAACGATAACAACGCTCATTGACGGGCTGTAGCACTACTATAATAGAAATAGGAAGATGTTTTTGCAAAATTCACCATAAAGAACTATATATATATATATATATATATATATATATATATATATATATATATATATATATATATATATATATATATATATATATATATATAAATATATATATATATATATATATATATATATATATATATATATATATATATATATATATAAATATATATATATATATATATATATATATATATATATATATATATATATATATATATATATATATATATATATATATATATATATATTTATACAGGGTGTCCGGAAAAAAAGTTGACTCTAGAGATTAAAACATAAAAAAGTTCCTATGAACATACCCCCAAAATTGCTTCTTAAAGTGGGAACTCTAAAGATGGTTTTTTCGCAACATTTTCGAAACGGTTTACGATAAAGTCATGAAATTCAGTATACTTCAATAAGTTGGAATCGAAAAGTTGCTGCGAGCTTTTTGAAATTAACATTTTTAACACATGCCTATAGCATGAATGTTTTCGTGTGAATGTACTGTCCAATAGTGCACGAGTGTCAGATGATCTAAAACACTACCATTTTCTTCAGCATTTTAAACTAACTTGCCAATACAGCATTTAATTCGACCATGAATTCTATTGGATTTTGACCTTAGTATGTCAAAATTTGCGCCCCAAATATTTGAAAGATAAAAATGACTGTGAAACTGTAAAAATCGTATTGCTTAGTTTGTATAGCATGCTACCATAATATGTATGTTCTCACTTTTGTTGATAAACTTAACACAATGTGCCTAAAAAAGTTTTTTCTTTGTCCAAGTTTTCGAACTATTTTGACGGTACTAAATCGTTTTTCTCCAAAAAGCTCTCGCATGATTAATGTCGGTCATATCGGGCCATTATCAAAACCGTTCACGTCTTCAACCAAAACATCAAAGTTTTTTAATATTATAAGCCCCCATTCTTATCAGTATTTTTTCCGCTGTTCGCCACCGTCGCCCTCTCGCAGGAAATGCCAGAGATAAAAGGCCTTTCGGGAGATTAAACTTGACTTTTTGCCGTTCCCTTTTGTGGGAAGAAAAAGTTCAAGGGCAAAATCTATTGATATCACTATGTATAAATGAATAATAATGTCATATTTGACAATTTATGTTAAATAAATACGAGTTAGAGTAATTTAGTACAAAAGTCAGTTTGTTCCATATATACAGGGCGTACAAGTTCCAAATTTTGTAGATGACGCTTAATTTAATTTTGATTGATTGCGCGGTTGGCTCTTGGTGAAACATAGTAACAATGATAATAATTAAAACACTTGGTATTTGTTTCACAATATATTCAAGATATTCTCTAACATGTTTCGGCCTCGCGACCATTCTCAAAGAGAGTTATGTATAAACTAAACTAAAGTTTCAAAGTGCTGTCTAATGGAAGTCGTTTTTTTCTCGTTAAATTTATTACACTATCAATAATTGGAGTATTTCCGAAGTCTAGCTGGGTGTTTGTTAGGTTTTTGCCGTCGTATATGGCTTTTTTAATTTCGAAAATTTCCAGGTAATTGAACAGCCTGCTTTTATTGCAGCTATGTATTAATTTGGTATTATTAATGTTAAAAAAATGGTTCTGGTCTATACAATGTTCGGCAAAGCCCGTCTTTCTCTGATTGTGTAAAATTGAATATTTATGTTCTTTTAGCCTATCATTGAGCGATCGGCCCGTTTGGCCTATATAAATAGCGTCGCACATATTACATTTAATTTCGTATACTCCAGATTTGTCACAAAATTTTGCTCTTTCTTTGTTATTGTTTAACATCGATGCAAGATTATTCTTATTAACAGAGATAATATTAATATTTTCGTTCTTTAACTGATTTGTGATTCTTGAACTTAATTTGTGAATATAGTTTATAGCATGCCAATTTTTAGAATCTTTTTCGGGTGTTGCGGCATAAAAATGTTTGGTGTTGTTTTTCTTAATCGTTTCTTAGTCGTTTCTTATGTAAATGCTCCTGCATATAAACTTTGCAAACAACTCAACAGTGATCTACCATTATTTATCGATTTCAACTCGCCCAAAGCAATCAAAAATACAATAGAACTAACAACAAAATTAAAAAACATACAGATACCTCCCAATGCAAAGTTAGTTTCGTTCGATATAAAAAGCCTTTTTTCCTCCATTCCGGTACAAGATCTTAAAAATATCCTCACTGAAAGAATTCATGAATGCAATCTTGAAATCGTACACAAAAATGCTCTCATAGAAGCTATCAATGTATGTACCGAACAAAATTATTTTCTGTTCAATTCAAAATATTACCAACAAACGAATGGATTACCAATGGGAAGCCCCCTGAGCCCCCTCCTGGCAGAAATTTATATGGCTAATTTTGAAAACAATTTATTTAGCGACACTAATTATACAAGACACATACATTTTTGGGCCAGGTATGTCGATGATATTATTTGCATATGGACCGGTACAGAAAGACTATTGGGTCAATTTCTTGAATATTTAAACAGTGTAAACTCAAAAATCCAGTTCACAATAGAAACAGAGACGGATAATTCATTAAATTTCTTAGATTTAAAAATAATAAGAACACCGAATAAATTAGAATTCGAAATATTTAGAAAACCCACGTATACCGATACAATTATTCACGCAAGTTCAAATCAGTCATGGAATGTAAAAATGTCCACTTTTCATAGTATGGCCCACAGACTTCTAACGATTCCACTTAAAAAAGAAAGCTATGAAAAAGAACTTAATATTATCAAAAATATCGCAAGGAATAATGGATATCAGCCAAGCATCATAGATAAAATGATAAAAAACAAGATTAAGAAAAACAACACCAAACATTTTTATGCCGCAACACCCGAAAAAGATTCTAAAAATTGGCATGCTATAAACTATATTCACAAATTAAGTTCAAGAATCACAAATCAGTTAAAGAACGAAAATATTAATATTATCTCTGTTAATAAGAATAATCTTGCATCGATGTTAAACAATAACAAAGAAAGAGCAAAATTTTGTGACAAATCTGGAGTATACGAAATTAAATGTAATATGTGTGACGCTATTTATATAGGCCAAACGGGCCGATCGCTCAATGATAGGCTAAAAGAACATAAATATTCAATTTTGCACAATCAGAGAAAGACGGGCTTTGCCGAACATTGTATAGACCAGAACCATTTTTTTAACATTAATAATACCAAATTAATACATAGCTGCAATAAAAGCAGGCTGTTAAATTACCTGGAAATTTTCGAAATTAAAAAAGCCATATACGACGGCAAAAACCTAACAAACACCCAGCTAGACTTCGGAAATACTCCAATTATTGATAGTGTAATAAATTTAACGAGAAAAAACCGACTTCCATTAGACAGCACTTTGAAACTTTAGTTTAGTTTATACATAACTCTCTTTGAGAATGGTCGCGAGGCCGAAACATGTTAGAGAATATCTTGAATATATTGTGAAACAAATACCAAGTGTTTTAATTATTATCATAATTTAATTTTTGTAGTAAACTGTAATCGAGTTCTCTTCGAATATCGAGAATTTTGAAATTTAATAATCTTTCACAAAATCACTAATAAATTTCAAGTTATTGTTCGTATAGGAAATATAATTCTGGCATTCGAAAATATTGCTTTAACATTATTGCATCTAATTCAGATATGATACAAGCTCTTACAACTATTTAAACTGATATAATTATATATATGCAATTTCATAAATGTTAGATAAATCCCAAACCCTTTTTTTCCAATAATTTTCTCCAATTTTAACTATACTCCACTTTCTAACGATATACTTTTTTAAAGGAGTTTTGCTTTTGCCAGTATTCTGCATAACACTGATGTTTTTCAAAATAAACCATTCACTATGCAAAAATATAATTCATTTGATCATATCATTCACTCATACTCAAGGAGCTTCACATTTGTTTTACAAAAAGTACTATTTTGAAAAAATAGTTGAAAGCATGAGTAGCTAGTAAAATAATTGGATTTAACTCCAGATTATATTTCAATTATTGACAACGATTATGAAAATCTCGTGTATATATATATATATATATATATATATATATATATATATATATATATATATATATATATATATATATATATTTCATCTAATATTTCACGGATGGTAGATAATATGTTTAAATCATTTCGGCATTTTCAAGAGTTGTCCGTTGATTTTGCAGCATGATAACGCCTCATCACACACAGCAAATGCGGTCGGAGATACCATTTCTACACTTAGCTGGGAACGCTTGCTCCACCCGTCGTACTCACCAGGCTTGGTTCCTTCTCACTACTGGTTTTCATCGATGTCTCACACACTTTCCATGAAATACTTCAACAATTACGGAGATGTCGAAAAATAGATTAATGACTCGACCACCTCAAAAGATGTACGGTTTTATCCGGGAGGGCATCTACAAATTGCCAGAGATATGGGGAAAACGGGCAGCTAGCGATGGAGCATACATTGAATAAACCATTTTTTATCTTTCTCCCAAATTAAACTTTTTTGTTAAGCAAAAACATCGGCAAGCCAGTTTTCCCAGTTTTCGGCAAGCAAGATCAGTTTCTCCCGATGCCCGCCTCGTGAAGTACGGGTGAATTTTATTTGCTTATTAATATTCTTCTCCACGGATCTTCTATGAAACTTTTTGTACCTACTATGTATTCTACCCACTTTTGTGGCGGACACCAAGAGATTCGCGTAGTTTAGGCTTCTCCGAACGTCCTCCGTAGGATATCCAGTAAGTTATATCATAACCAGTAAGTAAATATTAGTAAGTGAGGTTAGTGAAGCACTCTACAAGTACTTACATTTTGACATTAACATTCCCCACATGAGTTTGTGGAAATGTAACGAATAAGGTGGATAACCTCACTTACTGCTATCACATCGAACATTATTCGAGAGGAAGTCAGACATCAATATCCGCCAGTGAGCTGTTAACAGTCAGAATTTGTTCACTTAAAGTACATAAGTCGGTGCCATGACGAGTCTTAAATCAAAATACGAAACGTGCCCTCTGATCACTGTTAAGGAACTGTAGTTTTGAGCCCTGAATTACACCAAGGGAATATTGAGAGATAGTTCTGTCACCTTTAAGTGTCGCTGACACAGCAGACCACATTGTGAAACAAGCCAGAGATGCTGACCTCTGATAGCTTATTACACCCAACCTGTTTGCCAAGAAGGAGGGAAGTAGCGCGAAATAGGTCTAAAAGTAGTACCGTGTTTTTATTCATACAGAAAGTGGATAATATTCAGCTTCATAGTAAAGCAACTTTCAAATACTTATATATGAGTGCATATAAGCTTATATACAATCGCTCTATGTGCTCTATGCGAGAGGACATTTAGACTGCCTCAATCGTCCCGATACGATGTCCTTTTAGGTCCCTCTTGATCCGAGGGAACAAGAAAGTCTGGGGAAGCCACATCTGGACTATAAGGTCTGAAGTCTGGGGAAGCCACATCTGGAGCAGCATTACCACGTTGTATTTGGACAGCGTTTCCCTCACAATTAGCGACGTGTGACTGGGCGCGTTGTCATGATGGAGCATCCAGGAATTGGTGATCTCTTTTCGGACGCGGTGAACCCTCATCTTCAAAAGCGTAAAATTTTTCGTTCACTGTTTGGCTAGCGAGCTCAAGTTACTCGACTGTAGCGAGCTCAAGTTACTCAAGTGCTCGAGACAGTTAGAATCAAAATTGGTGAATATCAAGCAGGTTTTCGACCGGGCAGATCCTGCCCTGAACAAATTCTGAATTTAAAGTTCCTAAGACATCCAAAACGGTATAATAAAAATCTCGTCTGTACATTTGTGGATTTCAAAAAAGCATATGATTCCATTGACCGCCAATCTTTATTCCAAATCTTGAAAGAACAAGGACTAGATCTGAAAACGCTGGCAATTATTAAAGCAACATTAACTAACTAACACAAGGTCAAAAGTTAAATTTATGTGAGTGTCCAGCTTTCACTTCCGTATGTCATAACGGGTAGAACGCACTGACCGAAGACTTTTCTTTTCAGGCAAATGGGAGTCTGCTCTTAATCATTATGTTGAGCCTACCAAATGCCTGCCAGCTACATTTAACACGCTGTTCCACCTCCAGGCCGGTATTCCCCTCCATTGAAATCCTCTGCCCAAGATATATAAAGCTGTCCACAATCTCCAAATCCCTTCCTAAAACTAAAATTCTTTTGTAGTGAGCGAAATTATTGAACATAACCTGACTCTTTTTCAGGTTTATTTACAAGCTAAATGGTTCGTCAGCACTTTGCAGTTCTTGTATGTGTCTTTGCAGCTCCTCTGGTTCTTGTGAAATGAGAATAATATCATCTGCAAATCTAAGATGGTTTAAGTTTACACCATTGATCTTTACACTATCCTGTTCCCAATCCAGTTTACGGAATACTTCTTCAAGGCCAGCCGAGAATAAAATAGACGATATTGCGTCACCCTGCCGTACACCTCGTTCTACATTAATTCCCACTTCAAGATCATCAAGGTGAATTGTGGCTGAAGCTCCATCATATATCGATTCTAATAGGTTTACATAGGCTCTCTCTACACCTTGGCTAAGCAGTGCATCCATTATCGCATGCTTTGAGATGGAATCAAATGCTTTTTCGTAGTCGATAAAAGCCAAGCACAGTGGCATGGTGTATTCGTTGTGCCTTTCTATGACCTGCTGTACAACCTGGATGTGATCCATTGTACTGAATCCACTTCTGAATCCTGCTTGTTCTCTTGGTTGTGCGTCATTCAGTTTTTTTAATATTCTTTTAGAAATTATCTTGGTGGAAACTTATTGGCTTATTGGACGGTAGTTCTTTAAATATTCCTGTGCTCCTTTTTTATGTAAAAGGATCACTTCTGCATTTTTCCATAAGTCAGGTACTTTTTGTTCTTTGAGGCATTTTGAGTATAATTTTGCCAGTGTTTTCCATGTAATTCCATTTCCATTTGCCATGTAATGTCCGACCACCAGCTTTTAGCATTTCGACAGTTACACTGTCCTTTCCTGGAGCCTTGCCGTTTTTCATCGATTCTATAGCATTTGTCACTTCCTCCACTAGGATATCTGGCATTTGTTCTTCCGTGGGTATTGTTATCTTTGATTGATTCCGATCTTCATATAACCGGGAATAAAATTTTCTGACAATCTCTAACATTTTGGTACGCGCCCTGCACATTGTGCCATCCTCATGCTTTAAGGCATATATTTGCGTTCTTTTGTTTCTCAGCTTCTGTTTAGCTTTGTTAATTCCTTTGTTTCCTTCCAGGTTTTTTTGCACTAGCTGCATATTGAATCGGCGCGTCTCCTCTCTGATACGTTTTCTTATAGTTTTGCAGAGCTCAGTATACTCGACCCTGCCAAAAAGACTACCTGCATTTCTCATTGCTCGCCTATATATATATATATATATATATATATATATATATATATATATATATATATATATATATATATATATATATAATATATATAATATATATATATATATATATATATATATATATATATATATATATATATATATATATATATATATATATATATATATATATAATATATATAATATATATATATATATATATATATATATATATATATATATATATATATATATATATATATATATATATATATATAATATATATATATAATATATATATATATATATATATATATATATATATATATATATATGTATATATATATATATATATATATATATATATATATATATATATATATATATATATATATATATATATCCACTACACAAGAAAGGAGATAGAACGGATGTAAACAACTGCTGAAACCTTTATAATTTTTTAATTAATACTAATTTGAAATAAAGACATTTACACCGGTATCATCCAACCTTTTGGTGTGATTTTAGAATAACCGGAAATAGCCGGAAGCAAACGAGCTGTGAAAAAAATCCAAATATCTTGACTAATTGTTACGAACGGATAGAAACAAATTAATCGCACTGGAAACAAGGGAGTAATGGATTGTAGATTCTCTATCTGTACCAAGACCATTAATTTTTTTTCTTTTCGCCCTTTTTTTCTCTCTTTCTCGATTCCGTCCCAAACCGGGGCGAACAATGTGAAAAAAAGAAAAAAATGAGCTCACGCTTTATCTAGAGAATTGTTTTTGTATTTTAATTAGACAGCGACTAAATGTAATTTATTTTAATTATCCTGAACGACGGACACGCAATATTCTTGTGTTATTTTTCAATGATAAGGCCGACCCCCACCGGTCACTCCATTTATTTTCAGACCTAGAAGTGTGGCTGTTAATATTTCTATTTAACCAGACTATGAAGCTTTTTTTCTTGTTTGTCCTCGTTTGCGACTAACGCACGTCATGTTTTGTATCAATGTATCGATATATTTAACTAGAGTGATCATTTCGAAAGCGTAATATTTCTTTAGTACTTTTTTAGCCTATTACACACAATTTTAATATGCTTTAATATATATATTCTGTTCAAAAAGTACCGGGAATTGCTCAATAAAACACAAAATGTTTATTATTTATCCAAATTTATTGTATCGCCTTCAAAGTAGGGCCCTTCCGAAATAATACACTTATGCCAACGAATAATCCAATTGTCAGGACATTTTTTAAACGCATATTCCGGGGTCGACATCAGTTTTTGCCGCGAATTATCTTTTATGTCATCTATTGACTGAAAACAGAAGCGTCAAAGTGGTAATTTGAGTTTTGGAAAGAAAAAGAAATCGACCGGAACCATACGAGGTGAATACGGGGGTTGATGGATGGTGTTTGTTGGGTTTTTGGCCAGAAATTTGTCCATAATAATAACATTGTGAAATGGTGCGTTATCGTGATGCAAAATCCAAGAATTTTTTCCACAAATCTGGCCTTTTTCGACGAATTTACTCTCTCAAACGCCGCATAACACCCAGACGATATTCTTTATTTACCGCCTGACCTTCGGGAAGGAATTCCGAGTGCACAATACCTCGATAATCAAAGAAAACAGTCAACATCACTTTTAATCGACTTTGACGTGGTTTTTTCGGATTCGGCTCAGTTGGAAGGCGCCATTCCGAAGCTTGTTGACCGGTTTGAATGTCAAACTCGTATACCCACGTCTCATCACCAGTTACAATGCTTTTTATGAATGTGGGGTCGGAATTGACTCGTTCTAGCATGGCTTCATCGATATTTACGCGTTGAGTTTCTGAAGATAATTTCAGGTCTTTCGGCATTAGTCGAACGGCAACACGTTTCATGTCCAAACAATCGCTTAAAATGGTACAAATTGATTCGTGAGACACAGATAGACCATCGGCTATTTCTCTCAAACTTAAAGACGATTTTTCGTCACCATTTCCTTCACTTTAGCGATGTTAACTTCAGTTGATGAGTTCAAGACGTTGATGGCCGACCAAAGCGAGGCAAATCTTTCGCCACATTTCGACGGCTTTTGAATGCCCTGTACCACTCACAAGCACGTATTTTTGATAAAGTCAATTCACCGTAAGCCTTCTGCAACATTTCCAATGACTCGGCACACGAAATTGTGCGATGTTTTTATCCATTGTAAAAATCGCAAAACACACTTGAGATGAACTGACAAAATCGAGTACTATAAACAAACTAGATGATGGTCAAACTCCCCAAAAATTGCTTCTTAAAGAGACTAGAGCCCCTTAAAGGGGAACTCCGAAGGTGGTTTTTTTTGCAATTTTTTCGAAACGGTTTATGCTAAAGTCGTGAAATTCCGTATACTTTAATAAGTTGGAATGGAAAAACGTTTTTTGTGTTAATAATTGAATATTTTAGCCAGGGGCGTCACATACAGAGGCGTCGCCCTGGTAAATGCTGCCATAACTTTTTTGTTTGTAATATTTTTAATTTTTAAATCAAATTATTGAATCACAAACATTTTTAGATAAAAAAAAGGCATTCTATATATATATATATATATATATATATATATATATATATATATATATATATATATATATATATATATATATCATCATCATCATCATCATCATCATCATCATCATCATCATCATCATCATCATCATCATCATCATCATCATCATCATCATCATCATCATCATCATCATCATCATCATCGTCAGCCTGTATCAATCCACTGCAGGATGAAGGCCTCTTCAGCATCTTTCCAACTTTCACAATCAATCATGCTTCAATCAATCCATCGTGCTTTCGGTCTTCTTCGCGGACGTCTCCAGGATTTCGGAAAAGATCTTTTCACCAGTCGTGCGAACCTCTTTGCATTTATTTCTTCTGCTGCTTCAAGAATTCTGTGACGCAGTTCGTTTAGATTTTGTATTGGATTTGAATACACTTTTTCTTTTATGCACCCCCAGTAAAAGAAATTAAGGGCGTTTAGGTCCGGAGAACGAGGAGGCCACTCAATTGATCCAGGGCGCCCAATCCACGTTTCGGGATACTCTCTGCTCAAATAATCCTGTATATGACGAGCATAATGCGCTGGGCAACCATCTTGTTGAAACCACATTTCTCTGTAGATACTGAGTGGTACATCTAACAAAGTCTGCAAATTGTTTTGGATTTGTGCCAATTGCCGCCGTGTGCCAATTATGTAAGTTATGCAAATTTAAATAACCGTCTTTTTTAAACGTCGATTCGTCAGTCCATAAAATTTTGTTTAGAAATTGCAGATCTTCAAGGTTTCTCGTCAACATAGTTCTGGAAAAATTGATTCTGGGAGTGTAATTACGAGGTAGCAAACAGCGTCACTATCTATCTCACTCTATCACATCTCTCCGTCTCACTTACTCTGGTGAAGTCCATTTTTGAGCACACAAAAGTATTTTTTAATCATGGTATGAGTTTTTTGCATATTGCAAACATAGAAAAAATTTGCATATATGCAAACAAGCAATAATATTTTTTGTGGAAAGAAAAGTTACAATTGTTGTACTATGGTAACGTACAGGATAGCGTAATACATTTTTTTTTAAGATGAACTGTCAATTCTTCTGTTGGAATCTTTGATGTGAAATATTAAACTTGAAGAGATTTACCACTAAACTCCAAAACGTTTTTTTGAACTGCTCGACGTACGTTTCGCTATTTCGATGATTTAATCTAATTCTAAAACTAAGCTGTGTTCTATTTATATGAAAACCATACCTCCGAAGCGTGTAAAAATCATGAACCGTGAAGTGTAATAAGCCTTACATTAATAATGGAAAAAGTTGACTGAAAGGAATCGGTCCTTTATCTCGGTTCATGATTTTCTTACATTTTTCTATTTGAATGCTTTTATATGCATCCAAAGCCCTATTATTATTAACACTTTTAATTAGTCTTAAAATACTAATATCTATACTGTAGTCATGTTCGATTGCATGTTCGATTGTATCTAATGTGGGCTATATGTTCTTTATATCTTGTCAATATGGATCTTTTTGTTTGCCCAATATACCTTTGATGACAGTCTTGACAGCTAATTTCGTAAATCCCCGACTTTTCATGTTGCTCTACTTTATCCTTTGCATTACCCAGAACTTTTCTTAATTTATTTTTGTTTGTACACAACCTTAATGTCCACTTTTTTCAAAATGTTGTTAGTCCTCTTGTTAATTGGGCATCAAATGGTATTACCACGAATTTCTTTGTGTTCTGATCCTTTTGAAAAGTTGAAGATTCTTTCAATAATTTTCTGAACTTATGTTTTCTAATTGGATTATGTACAATGTTCTTATTATAACCATTCACTTCAGATTCCTCCCTAATTAATTTTATATTATTTTTTGTTATAATTATCTTTATTTAAAGGAAAATTAATTAATCTATTTACCATAAAATTTAAACTAGGCATCTTATTTTGAATGTTATGATTTGAATCATTAGGAATGTATCTCGAAGTGGTGGTGGTTTTTCTGAAAATATCAAAGTCTAACCTATTTTTATTATTTCTACTAACACATCCAGAAATGATAAACTATCGTTGTTTTCGAGTTCATGCGTGAATATTATATTTTGGGATTTACTATTTAGGTTCTTAATAAAATCATCTAAATTTTGATTTTTAACTGAATTCATCTTTTGCCTCGATTTCAAATTTACTCTTAAATAAGTTGGCTAAGAACGGTGACAGAGGATTACCCATTGCCGTTCCTTCTTGTTGTTCATAAAACCTGTTATTAAGCTGAAAACAATTTTGCTTCATACATAATCTTGTTAAGAAGATGTACTCAGAAACACTATTGTTATTAAAACCGTTTAACTCCAGTAACTCCCTCAGGTATTTCAAGGTTTGTGGAATCGGGACACTCGGAAACAACGACTTGGAAAAGTGGTTAACAAAGGAATTTGAAAATCTACCAAACCAACTACCTTCCTGTTCTGTGATAAATTCAACCAAATTCATAGAAAAAGTCAAAAATACACATCTACAGGAAGGTGAGGTTTTGGTTTGTTTTGACGTTTCATCGTTGTTTCCGAGTCGCTATCTGCACACTTTTTCCATCTCTCTCGTGAATATACGGACGCCCTCCCGGAAAAGCCATACATCTTTTGAGGTGGTCTAGTCATCAACTCATTTTTCGACATCTCCGAAATTTTGGAGTGTCTCACCATGTACACAGCAACACCTTTTTGGTGCGAATATTTGGTTCCGGCCATACTGGTTGATGGCTCACCAGAATTAACCAACAATATTCGCCTCTTAGGATTATGGTAAGGGATCGACTTTCGTCGGATCGTCACAGGTCACAGTTTTATGCAAGTAGTTCTTATTCTTGATTCTGGAGAGCAATGGCACAACGATATCAAAGTGTCTTTCCATATTCCCAGCTGTAATTTTATAGGTGACCCAACGCCACTCCTTTTAAATATTCCTTAAACTATGGAAACGTTTAGAAATGGCTTGAAAATGGATAAAAAATCTAGTGAATAATAAAAACTTCTTAGTAGTTTGCAAGATGTTATATAGGTAGAGGAATCATTAAAATGATCTATAGCTAGCCGTATCTGATAACAGTTCTAACTTAAAAAACTTGATCAATCGACTTTCCTAAATCTACTGTACCTTTTATTTTAACGCAAAATTTGAGAATGGAAGGTGCTAAACTGAAGGACACATCAAACCAGTATTGACCTAAAACATGATCGTGGTGATAAACTATTTCCTGCTTGATTCGCTTGATTTAGCCCAATCAGACTTTTAGCTATTTCCAAAACTATAACTGCTATGAAAGGAAAAGGTTTTTACACGATTCCATGATTTGATGTTCAACAAGTTTTAATCGCGGCTTTGGAAACGATCGCGTTTTTCTTAAAATCCAATGAATACCAATTTGATACATTTTTTTATCTCAATTTTGAATATAAATGCACGTATATTTCATTTTGAATAAGTTACAAATCTTTCTGTGGAGAAACTGGAATAAATTCCACTCTATTTTCAAAACTTCTGAGTTTCTAGGCTATCCTGAAATGAAAAACAAGAAAAAAGTTAACTCACAAAAAAAATATTTAAATTTAAAATGGAAAACTTTTTTTTACTCCACCCTGTATAATTAACATTTCCACAATTAAACAACATTTATACGAATTTATGAGTCAGCTTTATAATTGACCTGAATAGCAGCTAACCTAATTAAATCGAGATCTGACATGAATCCGAACCAAAACCACCACTTTTAACATAAAAAATTCTGATTTTCACCCGAGAAACCTGACCGGGGTTTCTTTTATTCCGGCTTTGCCATTCGGAACTCACCATGCGTATAATTTTTAAGTGAGAGATTATGTCGAGCTAGAGCCAAATCAGCTTATTTATTCTTTTTCGTTCTGTGGATTTGCGCGGGATTTGCGGTGAAAGACTCGAAAATTGCATATTCAGAGGGCGCTCGCCGATGACTTACCGCCGAATAACACGGAAATGTTTTCGCCGAAAAAAAAACGAGGAGGGCGAAAATTCGTAGGCGTCTGAATTGAAGTGTTTTCAAAAAAAAATCGCGATCTTTTCGGGTGGTGAATATTTTCAAAAGTTGAAACCGATATTATAAAGCTTATGTATGCCAGATTTCATTCCATAATATAATGGAATAATAATATGGATAAATACGATATAAAAAAAACTTGGAAAAATTATGAACTCCACCTGAATTTAGACGAAAATATACTAATCGTCCTGCACCTCATAAACGATAATTTGTTATTTATTCAAGCTGCTTCACCAATTCGGAACAGTTGGAAATAGGAGTCGCGTCAGAAGTCCCAGAACAGTGATTCTGAATTCATCGGAAAAGGTGGTAAGCCAGTGTTGAGAAATTTATCATTCGAGTTACAACAATCATACAAAATGATAAAGTTCTAAGCAATAGCTTATCATTAAATGTCAACAATCCTTAACTCGATGAGATCTACTGAGCATCAAACTATTTTTTATAACTCATCAATGCGTCTTTTGCTAACCATGTTATCATAATCAGAAGATGATTTAATCTAATTCCAAAACTACACTACTTTCTATTTATATGATAACTCTACTTAACGAAGTGTGTAAATATCATGACCCATCAATATCATAAAGCATAGTGTCTCGCCAATACCAATACCATCAGTACAATCTTCGAGAGCTCTACGTATGGCATATTCACCATAAATGTTGAATAGACTTGCCGATAGGATTCATCCTTGCCTGACTCCTCTATTTTACCACTACTGTATTTTTTTTTTTTGGTATAAATGACAAAATAATTGAATAAAGTGACTACCTACTATTTCCTGTAGAATTTGCCATAATTATCCCATTTTATGCTTTTAAACGCCTTGCGACAATCAAGGAAACAAGAATACAGGATGGTTGACTTGTCTGGCTTTTTCAATATCACAGGTCAACCAATTTAAACTTTTTTGAGGTTACAATGCTGAAGATAGGTGTATATGAAGTATTTTGTAGTCCTAAATCCGAAAATAATAAGCTACAGGGGGTCGGAGGTGGGGAAAAAAGGAGAAGACATATTTGTATAATATTTATTTGTGAAAATGAAAATACACACTGGGTAAGTGGAGAATATTTAAAATATTCGAAAAACAAGGGAAAACATTTTCCTGTGCTCCACATAAAATTATCAATCCTTCAGTCGCCATCAAACACCAACAAGCTTCTCGCGTACCGGTTTATGGCCTTAAGCCGTCATCAGTCGGGCTTCGAGTTGTACGTTCGAAAGCAACTGAAGGATTGACCAGGGTCCTGATAATATTAATCGGCCAAATCGTTTTTTTGCCACGTGGAGCACAGGAAAAATTTTGTCCTTGTTTTTTGAATATTTTAAATATTCTCTACTTGCCCACTGTGTATTTTCATGTATATCTGGTACCTGAATATAGGGTCTGGGTTTGAGTCCGAATGGCTTCAGAGAGTAGTGTTGGTGTTACGAACCACCGGATGGCGAAGCTGCATTTCAATGCTTCTTCCATCCGATTTGGCCGGTTAATAGGGTCAGGACCCTTGCCAATCTTTTAGTAACTTTCGAGCGTACAACTCAAAGTCCGACTGATGACGCCTTAAGGCCAGAAACCGGTCTTGGGAGATGCTTGTTGGCATTTGACGGCTACTAAAGCATTGATCATGATTGAGCACAGGAAAAATGTTTTCCTTGTTTTTTGAATATTTTAATTTTTATTTAATATAAACATGTTAAATCCATGCAAAGATATTACTGAGGATTATCTGAATAAAAAATATATTACATGAGACCTCATACAGTGACAAAAACTTTCATTTTTTTCTCTTGTTTTCTTTAGCATTATCTCTTTTTAAAAACCGGTAGTAGTTGCCCAACATAGATCGGTTCCAGTGGCATTTCATAGGCTTTAAAGAGTTAATCTTTGAGGTTTTTATAGTTTTTATCTTTCTTGTTGTCTAGAAATCATTTTTCGCTTCACTTACAAAAAATTTCCAAATTGTCAATTCCTTTTCACTTAATTTTTCTTGAAAACGGAAATTACCTAGAAGCTTCCTTATTTGAAAGGGAAGGAAAAGGAAAGGATTTACGGTTAAAGGCGCATCAGCATCTAAGGCTATTTAGCGACTGGACCTACAGCTTAACGTGGGTTCCAAACCACGGTCATCAGTTACCGACAAACCCAGGCCAGCACCCACCTCGGGCTATAAACCCTTGGTTATGCTCACAGTCTATCAATCCTTGGTTATGTGCCTACCCATAAGTCTATCAGGAAGCCTACCGACTAGCGAGTGACCAACGTAGAACACTTCTCAGAAGGCATCTGGCCTTACCCAGCCTTTAACTGGCGTGACTGAGGGGTAATTCGTTGTCGTATTTTACACTCTTGCCTAGAAACAATCACAGACATTTAGGTGTGGATATGTGTGGGCTTGTGTGTGTGTAAATGTAAGTGTGCGTAGGGTAGGAAGTAAGACGGACAGAAGAGTTAAAGAAAAACACCCATCCGAGCGCTGGAATCGAACCAGCTACCTTTGCATTGGCAGACAGGCGACTAATCCACCAGGTCACGCCGGCCGGCCTTCCTCATTTGAGGCCCAGTAAATATACATTCTTTTAGTTCTGCATCACTTAATTGAGGAAATATTTCTTTTAGGTACTTGAAACCATTAACATCTTTATCCATGGCTTTAACAAAGTTTTTCATTAGTCCAAACTTTACATGGAGAGGCGGAAGAAGCACCTTTTTGGATTTTGGAAGAAGCACCTTTTGGACAAGGGCGCATATTTTATGTTTAAAATCAGATTCAAGAGGAGTTCTATGAAGCCAATTTGTCCTACTGTCCCCTCTGACACAAAAAACAGCAATACTTTTTAAACCACCCTTGAAGTCCTAGCAATAAACATATCACTTTTAAATCCCCACAAATATCCTACTGACATTGTTCATATTTATCGCAATTTAGTATGGTTGCTAAGTCATCATAAGTTTTTCATCAATGAAAATGCTCTTCTCATCTCATTCACAGGCCAACATGATTTCTGTAAATCATGTAATTTGTCGAAATATCAACAACAAAGTACCATTTTGTACCGTGTTTTATATGATTTAAAGTTCTCCCTCCAATTTGAGCTTGAGCTTACAAATAGAACTTGTTTAGTAATACCCATTAGTCCATTCAGGAAAACTATGGGCTCACTATAACCTTTCCGTAATCGGAACTGTTATGTATGAGTTATTTTGACCTCGGTAAGCAAACAGCTTTATTTATTGACAGTCCGTCGTAAATCTGCTTCAAATGAATTGTAGGACCTAGACTGAAGAAGACACAATGAAATCAACAGCTCCAGATTTTTTTTATATAAAAAGCAAAAGAAATCAGATAAACTTGAGATATTTTTTAAGTTATGATGTAGAGATATGGGAGTCATGTATGAAATGGCGCATCATCAAAATTTTCGATCACAATTTTAGGGTAATACTTAGGATAATTTTTTTATAAATTTGAGCCCGTGAATCATCGTGGTTTATTGGCGTAGATTTTCTCATTAATTTGGCCCAAAGGAAAAAATCTGCAGCTGCCAAACCACAGTTTTCTAATAAGAGTATCAGGACTTTGATAGATAACAACGACTACACTGTTTGAAATGTAAAGGTACCATAATACATACACACAGTACTCTTAAACTGCTATGTTCAGTACATTGTGTCAATTTACCATGGAAAAATACGTGTTACACGAATTCTGCTCTAGAGCACCTAGAAGACGACCCCCACTTTACAGAAAAAAAATATTATTGTTATTCAGGAGTTACCTCTTCGTCGTCAGAAAATCACTCTTTAGTTCGGTCTCTGGACTGAATGAGCGATAGAACTTAATTTTTTTTAAAACGATGATGGAAATCGTGTTACTGTTAATGGTGAATGTTATAGGAATTTGATAACAAAATGTCTGATTTCAACAAGACGGCACGATTCGTCAAACATCTCGCCAGACAATTGATCAGTGGTGGCTCGTGAGGGAGGGCATTGGGCCGCCACCCCTCCAGCATTTATTACAGTAAACAATTTTTCACAGCAAAACACCATATTTTGTTTCCGCTCAGTTTCTTTCCTTTAAATCATTTTCCTGGTTTGACAGACAATTGATCAGTGGTGGCTCGTGAGGGAGGACATTGGGCCGCTACCCGTCCAGCATTTATTACAGTAAACAATTTTTCAGAGCAAAACACCATATTTTGTTTCCGCTCAGTTTCTTTCCTTTAAATCATTTTCCTAGTTTGACAGACAATTGATCAGTGGTGGCTCGTGAGGGAGGGCATTGGGCCGCCACCCCTCCAGCATTTATTACAGTAAACAATTTTTCAGAGCAAAACAGCATATTTTGTTTCCGCTCAGTTTCTTTCCTTTAAATCATTTTCCTGGTTTGACAGACAATTGATCAGTGGTGGCTCGTGAGGGAGGGCATTGGGCCGCTACCCCTCCAGCATTTATTACAGTAAACAATTTTTCAGAGCAAAACACCATATTTTGTTTCCGCTCAGTTTCTTTCCTTTAAATCATTTTCCTGGTTTGACAGACAATTGATCAGTGGTGGCTCGTGAGGGAGGGCATTGGGCCGCCACCCCTCCAGCATTTATTACAGTAAACAATTTTTCAGAGCAAAACACCATATTTTGTTTCCGCTCAGTTTCTTTCTTTTAAATCATTTTCCTGGTTTGACAGACAATTGATCAGTGGTGGCTCGTGAGGGAGGGCATTGGGCCGCCACCCCTCCAGCATTTATTACAGTAAACAATTTTTCAGAGCAAAACACCATATTTTGTTTCCGCTCAGTTTCTTTCCTTTAAATCATTTTCCTGGTTTGACAGACAATTGATCAGTGGTGGCTCGTGAGGGAGGGCATTGGGCCGCCACCCCTCCTGCATTTATTACAGTAAACAATTTTTCAGAGCAAAACACCATATTTTGTTTCCGCTCAGTTTTTTTCCTTTAAATCATTTTCCTGGTTTGACAGACAATTGATCAGTGGTGGCTCGTGAGTGAGGGCATTGGGCCGCCACCCCTTCAGCATTTATTACAGTAAACAATTTTTCAGAGCAAAACACCATATTTTGTTTCCGCTCAGTTTCTTTCCTTTAAATCATTTTCCTGGTTTGACAGACAATTGATCAGTGGTGGCTCGTGAGGGAGGGCATTGGGCCGCCACCCCTTCAGCATTTATTACAGTAAACAATTTTTCAGAGCAAAACACCATATTTTGTTTCCGCTCAGTTTTTTTCCTTTAAATCATTTTCCTGGTTTGACAGACAATTGATCAGTGGTGGCTCGTGAGTGAGGGCATTGGGCCGCCACCCCTTCAGCATTTATTACAGTAAACAATTTTTCAGAGCAAAACACCATATTTTGTTTCCGCTCAGTTTCTTTCCTTTAAATCATTTTCCTGGTTTGACAGACAATTGATCAGTGGTGGCTCGTGAGTGAGGGCATTGGGCCGCCACCCCTCCAGCATTTATTACAGTAAACAATTTTTCAGAACAAAACACCATATTTTGTTTCCGCTCAGTTTTTTTCCTTTAAATCATTTTCCTGGTTTGACAGACAATTGATCAGTGGTGGCTCGTGAGTGAGGGCATTGGGCCGCCACCCCTTCAGCATTTATTACAGTAAACAATTTTTCAGAGCAAAACACCATATTTTGTTTCCGCTCAGTTTCTTTCCTTTAAATCATTTTCCTGGTTTGACAGACAATTGAACAGTGGTGGCTCGTGAGGGAGGGCATTGGGCCGCCACCCCTCCAGCATTTATTACAGTAAACAATTTTTCAGAGCAAAACACCATATTTTGTTTCCGCTCAGTTTCTTTCCTTTAAATCATTTTCCTGGTTTGACAGACAATTGATCAGTGGTGGCTCGTGAGGGAGGGCATTGGGCCGCCACCCCTCCAGCATTTATTACAGTAAACAATTTTTCAGAGCAAAACACCATATTTTGTTTCCGCTCAGTTTCTTTCTTTTAAATCATTTTCCTGGTTTGACAGACAATTGATCAGTGGTGGCTCGTGAGGGAGGGCATTGGGCCGCCACCCCTCCTGCATTTATTACAGTAAACAATTATTCAGAGCAAAACACCATATTTTGTTTCCGCTCAGTTTCTTTCCTTTAAATCATTTTCCTGGTTTGACAGACAATTGATCAGTGGTGGCTCGTGAGGGAGGGCATTGGGCCGCCACCCCTCCAGCATTTATTACAGTAAACAATTTTTCAGAGCAAAACACCATATTTTGTTTCCGCTCAGTTTCTTTCTTTTAAATCATTTTCCTGGTTTGACAGACAATTGATCAGTGGTGGCTCGTGAGGGAGGGCATTGGGCCGCCACCCCTCCAGCATTTATTACAGTAAACAATTTTTCAGAGCAAAACACCATATTTTGTTTCCGCTCAGTTTTTTTCCTTTAAATCATTTTCCTGGTTTGACAGACAATTGATCAGTTGTGGCTCGTGAGGGAGGGCATTGGGCCGCCACCCCTCCAGCATTTATTACAGTAAACAATTTTTCAGAGCAAAACACCATATTTTGTTTCCGCTCAGTTTCTTTCCTTTAAATCATTTTCCTAGTTTGACAGACAATTGATCAGTGGTGGCTCGTGAGGGAGGGCATTGGGCCGCCACCCCTCCAGCATTTATTACAGTAAACAATTTTTCAGAGCAAAACACCATATTTTGTTTCCGCTCAGTTTCTTTCCTTTAAATCATTTTCCTGGTTTGACAGACAATTGAACAGTGGTGGCTCGTGAGGGAGGGCATTGGGCCGCCACCCCTCCAGCATTTATTACAGTAAACAATTTTTCAGAGCAAAACACCATATTTTGTTTCCGTTCAGTTTCTTTCCTTTAAATCATTTTCCTGGTTTGACAGACAATTGATCAGTGGTGGCTCGTGAGGGAGGGCATTGGGCCGCCACCCCTCCAGCATTTATTACAGTAAACAATTTTTCAGAGCAAAACACCATATTTTGTTTCCGCTCAGTTTCTTTCCTTTAAATCATTTTCCTGGTTTGACAGACAATTGATCAGTGGTGGCTCGTGAGGGAGGGCATTGGGCCGCCACCCCTCCAGCATTTATTACAGTAAACAATTTTTCAGAGCAAAACACCATATTTTGTTTCCGCTCAGTTTCTTTCTTTTAAATCATTTTCCTGGTTTGACAGACAATTGATCAGTGGTGGCTCGTGAGGAAGGGCATTGGGCCGCCACCCCTCCAGCATTTATTACAGTAAACAATTTTTCAGAGCAAAATACCATATTTTGTTTCCGCTCAGTTTCTTTCCTTTAAATCATTTTCCTGGTTTGACAGACAATTGATCAGTGGTGGCTCGTGAGGGAGGACATTGGGCCGCTACCCCTCCAGCATTTATTACAGTAAACAATTTTTCAGAGCAAAACACCATATTTTGTTTCCGCTCAGTTTCTTTCCTTTAAATCATTTTCCTAGTTTGACAGACAATTGATCAGTGGTGGCTCGTGAGGGAGGGCATTGGGCCGCCACCCCTCCAGCATTTATTACAGTAAACAATTTTTCAGAGCAAAACACCATATTTTGTTTCCGCTCAGTTTCTTTCCTTTAAATCATTTTCCTGGTTTGACAGACAATTGATCAGTGGTGGCTCGTGAGGGAGGGCATTGGGCCGCCACCCCTCCAGCATTTATTACAGTAAACAATTTTTCAGAGCAAAACAGCATATTTTGTTTCCGCTCAGTTTCTTTCCTTTAAATCATTTTCCTGGTTCATCTCCTGTAGAGGGTTTCAATAGCACTAAAAGTAAAAAGGAGGAAGGGGAAATCAAAAAAAAATTCTTCAGCAGCACAATTTTTTTCTACACCCTCCCACTTTAAAAACATACGAGCCGCCACTGCAAACGATTTATGGCACTATAAGCTTTCTGGACGCGTTATTTGATGTAGAGGTAATGTCAAATGGCAGGACTTATTTTTGTGGGATTATGTTAAATTTCTGATTTACAGAAATAAACCCCAAACAATTCTTGACCTTAAACGAAACATTCAGGCCACCATTCAAAATATGCCTTGCGATACGAGGGCGTTTTGAAAAATTTCCGTCCTAACGCAGCGATTAGTATTTTTTTTATCAAATTTAGTTTTATTTCTTAATATGGTATCCTTGTAATTCTTTATACTTTTCCAAGCGATGATCCCATCTCTTTAATTTTGACAAGTAACACCATCTTCATGTTGAGCCTGGAAACTTTTCAGATTACCCTCGAATATGTGAAAGAGTAATCGAAAATTGGGTCTCTAAAATTCATTCTACCAGAAACCGAGGTGGACATTTGAATGACATTATTTTCAAGTCATAATGCTATTATTTGTATTATCAGTTGTAGTTACCGTTGTGCCTCATTTTAAAATTCTGACTCTCTTATTGGAAAACTCTTTTGAGTGTGGAATTGTTCAGGATTGTAGGGTAAGAACGACCGATGATTCGGCGCTATCTTGCACACCATTCTCAAACGATGCTTTGATTTTTGTTGGTGCGATAAAAATAATTAAAGATAAATAGATATCAATTGCCCCTCGTATGTAAAAAAGTAAAAAAGCCTAATTTTTTCTGACATAATTGAACGTACATACCGTCTCGTTTTCAATATTATTTTACTCTTAGATTGTAAACAATATTATTTTAAAGCGCATTATTAATAACTATATTTTCAAGAATCTGTCAAAATCTCCATTAAAATTAATTTTAATTTCCTTTTTTTCCGTTTGAAAAGCTTTCTAATTTTTGTCCTTTTTTTTCGTGCCTTCGTTGCCACCCTTCTAATCAAGGCCTCTTATTTGAACCTTAATATAAGAGTCAGACATTATGATTTGGATGGAAATTGAAGGTAGTCTACTAAATTATATAGTCGTTGTTCTTAAAGTCTGTTTTTGGAAGATGTCCTTTTTTGTAAATAAGTCAATTAGTTGAATTGCGGGAATGTTGGGGTAATTAAGGAAAATGAGAAATTCAGACAGCGGTCCGAATTCGCGAGATGAAAATAAGACAGATAACGACATTTTAACTTAACAATAATTTGTCAATAGGACATTTTAATCAATCTACTAAGTTTAAAAGTTATTTATTGAATTTCAATAAAAAAAAATTTCTTCTTCTATTTGCTCTTTTTTCATCTCAGCCTACGGCCTCTTTCTTCTCGCCTATTTATAACAAAACTATAACAAAAAATAGTCTCTCATATACTCCGAATATATTCTGTAAAAAGGTATTGTATTTATTTATTTATACTGTTTCAGATCAGTGAATAATGTGAATATTTCATGTCATTCAGTCATCTGAATGAATTTGAAAGAAACTGCGAAAAAGTTATCAATTTAAACATGAGTGTTTGAGGAACAACTATTTATTTCAGTTTCAAGGAATATGATGTAATGCCAAATTAATACATAGCTGCAACAAAAGAGGCTGTCAGATAATTTGTAAATTTCCGAAATTAAAAAAGCCATATACGCCATATACATATCATTTTTGATAAAAGTCTGCATAACATTTGGGATCACATTTTATCATAAATGAAGCTCATTTGGGTCCATAACGCGTTGAGTCTGAATAGATAGTGTTGAACTCATTTCGTGATTGTTTACGTACACCTTTTGTTTCACATAATCTCAGGAAAAGAAATTTAATGATCTCTAATTGGGCTATCTTACTGACAAATGTTTATCACAAAAAAAAATTACTCAATTGTTCTAGTGGAACCTTCGGTTTGAAACACTATACCCGAAGAGATTTACAAGTAAACACCAAATCAGATTGAAGATCTCCTGCTGATGCTGACAAGGTTAGAGAAACGCGCGTCGATTTTTAAAAAGTCCTTAGTGGCAAATCTCTTTGGGTTTAAAAAAATGACTAATGACTAGAAATAAAATTAGAAAAGTTTAACAGCCAGACCTGTATAAATTCGTCACTATATTTTAAAGATGAAAATATGAAGAATTTATAATTTCATAAAATATGCCGGTCGCGTTGGTGCGGCGGTAAGAGCGCCTCTGTTTTGTCGAATCCGCGCTGGAGCGATAGCTGGTTCGATTCCAGCGCTCGGATGGTTATTTTTCTTTCTTCTGTCCGTTTATCTTTCCTAAATGTTTGTGATTGTTTCTAGACAAGAGTGTAAAATCCGACTACGAATTACCCCTCAGTCACGCCAGTTAAAGGCTGGGTAAGGCCGGATGCCTTCTGAGAAGTGTTCTACGTTGGTCACTCGCCAGTCGGTAGGTTTCCTGATAGACTTATGGGTAGGCACATAACCAAGGGTTTATAGCCCGATGGGGGTGCTGGCCTGGGTTTGTCGGAAGCTGATGACCGTAGTTCGGAACCCACGTTAAGCTGTAGGTCCAGTCGCTAAATAGCCTAGTTGCTGATGCGCCTCTAACCCAAAACACATTACTTCATAAAATATCCACCCTACAATCTAGACTTGACCGTTGGGACTTCTATATATTCCCAAAATTTTTAATTCTTAATTTTTTTCATGGAATTTTAACGACGATTGTTGAAGATTGTATGAACCATTTCTTGAACTGCTTGATTGGCTCCCATCAAATACCATCAAGTATTAAAACACCGTCACACATTTTTAAAAAATTAGTAGTAAAAATAAAAATTTTGGCGAACAATATAAAAAAACTTTCGTATTAGCAAATACAGAGCAAATGAAATTTTAACTGAAATAGATTTACCAAAATTTTTTACATGTAAATATTTATCATCATCACACTCTCAGCACTGAAAATTTTGACCGGACAATTTTAATATTAAACCACTGGACGAAGGACAACTTTCCCATTCTAAAGAAAATTTGGCAATGACTGTTTTTGTGAGGGTGAAGCAAAATAATTAATTGGCATCGGAAATTGTTCTTTATTTTTGCTAATTAAGTGTCTCTTATTTTTAATTGGCCCTGTCTTCTTGAAAATGTTTTGTGTCACCATGAAGGGGTTTGAAAACTGGTAAAATGTCGTTGCTGGAAAACAGGGATTTCCTTGGAGAATTTCCTTGTTATTTATGGCAGTTGAGGTGCAAGTTCGCCCGCTTATAGTCTAAAGTCGATTGGTTTGGTGTTGTTTTTTGGCGATGCCCGAGCTCAGGGAAAAATCTATTAAGAGCGGCACTAAATCAAAGACTTATTTCACGGTCTCAAAAGAACGAATATATTTTCACGATATTGCAAAAGCTTGATAGGTTCAATTTTAGTTTAAGGTACGTCGACTACTAGGGTTGTTTAACAACAAAGACTTACAAGGACATAGAATACGGCCATCAGCTGTGGATTAACCCTAGTCAGTGCTTCTCTCGAGCGATGATCCGCTGGTTTGTGTTTAACGTATATAATCTAAAATGTTCTTCGAAATGTTGATTATTTAACAAGGGATGTGTGCTGTGCTGTGACCATCTTGATGGAACTATTTGTTCTTCAATTCCTGCTCTTCCAATTGACGTATGAAAAAGTCTATTGTTAGACATAAGCCATCATCTTATACCAATGGTAGTTTTACCAGTACTGGTTTTTATTTACTTTTTTTCTAAGAGATTGCTCCTTTCATCTAAGAGTTTTTTTTCTTCTAAGAGATGTCGTTGGAAACAAGCAGTCTAATCTCTTATGGCGTTTTGTTGTCACGACAGTACCTTTCCAACATCAATTGATATTTAAACAATTTCGAGTTAGCGTTATATTCAAAATTAATTAATCAAAATAAAAACGCGAGTGAAAGTCGTCGTATACTTGTGGAAACATACAGTAGGTAGCCATAAATTGTCAGAGAGATGGGAAAAATGTGCAGTTATCGATGGCGCATACTTTAAAAAAAATTATTCAACGCCACACTTGGGATTAACATTACTTCCCGTATGTATCATTCCTGATAAATCTGTATATAAAAATATGTACCGTTTCTTCTTACATGTATTTTTTAAGCTGACTTGTTTTCAATACAGACCTACTAAAATTTCTAGTGTGTTACCAACAACGTTCTTGATTTTCCGTTTGGAAAATTATTTTGAATCGAGTTCATATACTACGGTGTTGAAAGCCAGATCAGACTGATGAATCGTTAACAAGGATGACGCACCAAAGATAAGAGACAACGCTAGAATTCTCAGACGATTTTATGGGACTCTCTCGCCATTTCATATAGAGTCCAATGATGGCACATGTGACTTTATGTACAGCTAAAAATGTCGACCAGATAGGGAGCTGCCGCAGTTGAGTTTTCGTTTCCCATAGAGCTAATATATTTTTGTTACAGGGTTTAGAGATGTATTATTGTACTAATTTAATATTTTGGGGTTTTCCGATTTTTTCATCTTGCTTTTGTCAGGCACAAAACTGAATTTTCGCTACTCACTTTTATTGTAAACGAATAATTTTATTTTTGCAATAATTATTTTTGTGGAACTGTTATGTACAGTAATATATTTTTTTCTTTTTTTTGGGTTTTTCGACACGATCAAAAAATCAAAAAAATATCAAAAATATCTGTTCTTATGTAAATAAAGAATCACTGGGTAAAAAACAAAAAAGCAAATGGAGATAAATTTCTCAATGATTCTTCTTCTGTAATAAATTTGTTCTTCTGTTTTTTTAATATATTAAAAAACGGCTATAATTATTTTTAATAAAAAAATAACCCATAAAAATTGCTATGCCTTTGGGACATTTAAATTTAATATGGTTCCCGATTTTAAAGAATACAATTAAAAACGTTTAAGTATTTCAATACGCAATAATCACACAGTGAACCCCACCTATATATTTTTTATAGTAGTATGTCAGTGCCCATCAGTGTCAAAAATATGCAGCAGTTAGAAGCAAAAATATAAACAGTAAATGCAGAAGGATGGAGAAACCAGATCTTAGATAGGAAGAGATGGAGGAAAATAATTGAAAAGGAGATAACTGACTTACAATTATGAGAATGGTAACAAGAAGAAATGTGGACCGATCTACCATACTAAAAGGATTTGAAGAAGTTCCTTATATAAGGAAATACAGCTACAATTTCACTATAAAATGTATTAGCTTATAATAATAGAGCTTGACTTAATCATTGTTTCAGTAACCAGCCTTATTACCCTTTTTGCAAAAAATCATGAATCTAGACTTCTTATGAATAGAATAATGGAATGAAGAATTTGACAAGGTCAAATCAAGGACAAAAGAAGATATATTGACGGCGGTGCTATAGTCAAGAGTCGTTCCGAGGACAAGACCCTCAGATACAGAACCATTTTCATTCATCAGAAAATGTCCAAAACAGAGAACAGTAGGTCATACATTTTGCCAACATCAATCGAGCAGGAATTCCTTCGAAAAGTTTTTGGTCTGATACACAGCAGGGTTTGTTCAAGTATGACAAAATGCCTATTATATTTATTAAGTACGACTCGCTAGATGGACTGGTGAGAAGTTTCACACTAGTTTGGAAATTTTCCGAAAAATGATTATAATTAAAGTTATAGAGCATTTTATTTTGAAGTATTTAACCCCATGAGATATACAAAAAGGTTAAATTCCAGTTTAAACCATGCTTTACACACATTTTCGATGACAGAAAAGTGGGCTGTTGAATTTTAACATCATAAATTTTAACATCCACTGAAGACAATGAAGCCTTGGTATGCTCAAAAGCAAGGCCGATTTATTAACACTTGAATAAATGCGTCTTAGGAGTGTTCCTCAAAAAAGTTTTTTAACAGCAGATAAAACAGTAATTCTCTCTAATTACACGCCAGAAATGAAACAGCAGTCCAAATAGAGCTAGAACAGATGAAAGTACGCAATAAAAAACTAAAAAGGATTTATCTGCAGGAAAAGTCACGACTGCGTTTTTATGGGACTATTGTATTTTAGTTTTCATAGACTGCCTAACAAAAGGCAGGTCCATTACTGAGAATTGTTATGTTTTACTACTAGATTAGTTGAAAGGTCTCACCAAATCAGCGCCTATTTTGCAGAGTTGGCATGAGTTTTAACGTCATTGGTCTAAGTATATTGAATTATAAGGTGACCACGAATAATATAACGGGTCTGATGCTGCTACAGAAGATGTACGCATGCGCCAAATGCCAAACGCTGTTTAGCATAAAGCTTTCTCTTTCGAATGCAGTACCTCTCGCTTCTGTAAACAAATCCGTATAACCGTAGCCTTCGTTCGCATTAAGTTGGGTCCACATCAATAAAATTTTGCGTGTGTGTTGAATTTGCTGGAACAATTTGTCTGATGGAAACCAGAAATCAGGAAACAAAAACAAATGGTTCGTGTGCGTGCTGTGCGGCGACACAATTTGTATTTGACTTGGTGTGGCAGAGGGTCTACATTGTCGCGTATGTACATTACATACAATACATATAGCCCGCACAACGCAAATTTGTATTGATGGACCCAGCTTTAAAGTTGCTTTTTAATGTTCGCGGGAAAAATGTTAAGTGTTACAATATAGAAACGAATTGTTGTGAAATTTCACTTGAAACTTGGAAAAACCGCTACTAAAACTTATAATTTATTGAAAGAAGTCTATGGCAATGAATGTGTATCGCGTGCGCGTGTTTTGGAGTGGTTTAAGATGGCCAATCGTTTTCAAGATGGCCGAGAAGATGTTGAAGATAATCCATGCCCGGATCGCCCTTCCACGTCAAAGTCGGATGACAATACCAAAAAATATCGATAATCTGGTTCGATCTGACCGTCGGTTAAATCTTCGTATGATTGCTGGAACTATAGGAATTGACAAAGAATGCGTCGGCAAATTTTACATAACAATTTTAACATGCAAAAAGTGTGTACCAAAATGGTGCCTAAAAGTCTCTCGTTTGAACAACAAGAAGCTCGCAAAAATGTTTGTACTGACAATTTTAATGCCAATATTTGTACTGACACTGGAAATGACCAAAACTTATTGGAAACGATAATTACATGTGACGAATCGTGGTTTCCAATCCATGCACCGGAAGAGCCCAAATGTTTGTACTGACAATTTGAATGCCAATATTTGTACTGACACTGGAAATTACCAAAACTTATTGGAAACGATAATTACATGTGACGAATCGTGGTTTCCAATCCATGCACCGGAAGAGCCCAAATTCACCGAGAGCCAAAAAAAAAATCGAATGAGAAAAACAAAATTCAAGGCAATGATTGTTTTTTTCGATATTAATGGGATTGTGTTCATTCAGTGGGTTTCTAAAGATCAAACCATTTATCAACATTACCACCTTCACCTTTTTGCTGGACTCCGTGAAAGAATAAGGAAAAAATTACCCGAATTGTGGAAGGAAGTCATGGGTTTTCCACCAAGACAATGCGCTGGCTCATTTCGCATTGTCTGTCAAGAGGTTTCTAGCCAAGTACAGCATCCTAGTGTTAGACAATCCGCTTTATTCGCTGGATCTTGTGCCGTGGGACTCCTATCTGTTGCCTAAGGTGAAATCTGTATTAAAAGAAACTGTATTAAAAAAAAGAAACAGATTTGAGTCCGTTGATGCAGTAAAAGAGAAAACAGCACGCGTTCTGAAGGAACTGACAGAAGAAGACTTTCAGCACTCTTTCGAACTATAGAAACGCATGGAGCGTTGTAGGGATATAGGAGGGGTGTATATTGAAGGTGGTAATCACAGCGTCAGTTTCGTTATTTAATAGCCACACCTCGTATGTTATATTTTTTAATCTTTGTAAAGCTGAGAACTATTGGAGCAAGCCTCATATTTCAGAGGAAAATTCATAATTTCCAAACAAATCTATATATAACGTTATCGATACGGTATTTGTAAACAGATATTTCGATAGCTGTTTATTTTACAATGCATCTGACAAGACAAAGCTTCTACTCGTCGCCTCGAGAAAAAAACGAAAGCCGGAAAAATCGCAATGTCTGTGTGGAAACCTGGGTCTGAGCCGTTTTCCGTGTTTTCCTATCGGTGACATGTGATGCGCGGCGTCAAATTTCCTCTATTGGCAACTGGAAAAATTGATATATTGTTAGGAAAAGGAGAAGCGATGCGAAAAATAATCGACAGAAAGTTGGCTGTCGTCGGGAAAGCAGCGGGCTTGGAAAAGTCAAACGAACTGAGGGATTGGGAAATTGCGAACGTCGTTCTGTTCAGTACGGATGAGATTGTTCCTATGATGTCGGTTTGCGAGAATATGAACGAAAATTGCCGGATTTTCCGATTATTTTACGGAAAGGTTTTGATTTACGAATCCGCCTGTTTATTTTGTATATTGAATTACGGCTTCTTGGGTGACAATAAGCTGGCAGATGTTATCTTCCCTAAATTCACAGCCACACTGCCACTACAATCATCGTAATAAAACGAGATAACACTAATTATATTTTTTTCCTTTATTTGGGTTTTTTCGCCACTATCTAAAACTCAAAAAATATCAAAAATACCTGTTATTATGTAAAGAAAGAATCACTGGGTAAAAACAAAAAACCAAACGGAGACAAATTTCTCAGTGATACTTTTTTGTAATAAATTTGCCTAACGAACAAAATCTTAAAGATATAAAAAATGTTGAGGGACTTAAAGAACTTTTTCGGCAGACTTTGTTTTTAAAAACTTTATTTCGAAAATGGTTTACAAAATAGGTTTTTTAAACTCAACAGCTTAACTAAGAATTAACAATATTAAATTTGGAGGTAATATTTATACTTAAAAATACGTTTAGGTTGCGTTTCTCACGGGACCATCTGGTGGCGTGATGACTCCCAAGGTGATGCTGACATCGTGGTTCTCATGCGAACGAAATATGTAACTCTACTCTTGAGGTGATGCTGACATCGAGGTTCTCATGTGAGCGGAGTACGTAACTCCTCCCTCCTTAAGATTCGAAAACAACGGTACGTTTTTCCGAATCCACTTTACTCTGGGGGTGGCTTTTCTTGGACCTTCTTCTGACAGCTTGCCAATAGGAATACAACTTTTCCCTTTGCATCATCACTACAAGTATGGTTAGGACAATGCAAATACCTAAAACAATATAATTTGTGGTTTGTCGATGATTAGTGTTATCGAGGTTTATCGGCTTCAATTGATTTGCCATATTCTTCAGATGGTATATTTCGTCAATATTGATTTTGGTAATGTTCGAGGTAATCGAAGTTTTCGTTCCATCTAACTTTGACCATTTTATTTCGGGTAGGATAATTGGTTTTCCTCTCTGAATCTTTAAGTCATTTAGAAATTTCTTTTCCTTAATTTGAACTTCGCAATCTTCTGGGATTTTAATTAGTGAAGATTTCGATATTTCGAAATATTGATCGGTGTTGCATTTGGCAATCATTGTTTCTGGTTTGGTGGGTAAGATTAAAACTAGTTCTCTGGTAATCTGCTCTGTCACTGGTTCCTCAATATTAATTTCGATTGTCGGACAATTTCCAGTTTGATGTCCTGCTATTAGACTGTTCACACATTGGTCATCGGGTAGGAATTCTTCCATGCAGAAATGTATTTTCTCGATAATTGGACATGAATTAGCAATAATTGTCTTCTCATAGGGGTTTGTGCCAAATAAGGGTATTTTGGTATAAAGATGGTTCGATTTTGGATAATTGGGTAGATGTGATAGAAGGTAAGGGTTTCAGGCCTCAGTATCGGTACATGTATGGCAAATATTACTTTGCTTTCTAAAAATTCTACTTGAATTCCAAAAAATTGATAGTATGACAATAAATTTTTGAATGTTGGAATTTCCGAATTGTTATAGATATTCTTTAAATAGTTTAACATATTTTTTAATTCTAAACTTGACAGTATGCTGCTATGTAGAGCGTTTACTTTGGCAAACATAATAGCGTCTTCCAAATTATCAAGAAACATTATTAGATTTTGACAATCTAAATTTAATTGCGTTGTAATTCCTTGGAAACTTAGATAATCTTGTATGTTATTGATAGTTTGTTGAACTGGTGAGAGTAATGTATATAAACTTGATTGCAGTGACTCTTGATTTTTACTTAGAGTTGCCACAGTTTCGTTGTAATTATCGATTAGATTTTTTGATAATGAAATCTGTAATTTTAATTCGTCAACTATGGTTTTCTGATTGGACTCTAAAATTGCTATTGCTTCATCATATCGTTTACCGTCATCTGAATCTAGGGTTCCGAATAACCATTTATTAATCTTTCCAATTCCATCAATAAAACCTCGTTTATTTCTAATGTGAGGGTGTAAATTTTCGATTTTATTTGTTGCAATTTCTATTAAGTATTCGGTTCTGAGGAGTAGGTTTTGCGCTAGTGCATGATAAGAGATATTATTCGATGCATTTACTGGTAATAAACTTTCCTTGAGTTTAAGAAAATAAGCCTTAATATTACTTAGTTTATCGATTAAATGTCTTAAATCTACGTAATGAATAAATGTATGTCTATTATAAATAAGTCTGGAATTTCCCAGTTGGATAGGTAATATGGGGTTCTCCAGCGTGGTGATTTGAATGTCAGACCCGTTTGTCAGGTGGATCTGCAGGACCAGGTATAACAGGATCGTCGCTGTTTCCTGCTTCATCCTGAAAAGATTTTCCTCCATTAGGTTTAGGTTTTCTGAGGGTACTTTTATGATATGAAGTTTTGTCTGTTATTATTTTGGTATCAGTTTCATCAATTATTGGTACCTTTTTAAATTTTGGTTTGTCTTTGCTTCTATATTTCGTTTTCACGTAGGCGATCTTTTGATCTTGAAAGTCAGGAGGTTCTTGTCTAGTTTCGTTTATTTTCAATATTACATTTTGTTTGGTTTCTTCATTTATTCTCTTTACTCTCTCATATAGCTTGTTCGATGTTTCTTTATGTGATTGTACATAGCTAGATATGATAGCGTTGTCGTTTAGATCAAAAGGGTTTATAGTATTTACGTGTCCTGTTGTTATTTCGAAGGGCGTAAGTTTGGTCACGCTTTGTATTGAATTATTATAACCCATTACAGCTCTTCTCATCAACTGCTGTATTGTCATGTCTTTGTTTTCTTCTCGTAAACAACGAAAACTTTCAATTATGGTCGAATGAAAACGTTCAACGGGTGAGTTCGAATTACTGTTTTTCGCGGTTGTATAGTGTAGTTCAATTCTATACAATTTACAGAAATCTTCGAGGTCTTTATTTTTGAATTCTGTTCCTTGATCTGCGGTTATTTTTAATGGAAGACCGTGATGTGTTACGAATGTATACAAATTTTCTACTACTTCGGTACCTGTAATACTACGGAGTGGGTAGGCTTGTCCATATCTTGAGAATGAATCTAAAATTGTTACAAAGGCGTCGTAATTTATTCTAAAAGTATCCACGTGTATGTGCTCGAAAGGTCTTGATGCTGTAGGTGTTAAATTAAATTTAATTACGGGTGGATTTCGATCATATTTGTTTCTTTGGCATATCTCGCAATTATTAATGAAATTTTCAATATCATCTGACATCTTTGGCCAATAAAATCTTGTACTGAATGCTGCTTTCATTTCATTCATACCTCTGTGGCATGTTTTGGTGGTGTGGTGTAGAGTAAGTTTTTCCTGTTGCTCATCTCTTGTTCGTATATCTTCTAAGAACGTTGAGCATTGTAATATCTTGTAAGATGAGTTTTTAAAAAGGTTTTGCAAAGTGATTGCAAACTGACGTGCGCATTCTTGGTTATTAAAGTATATAGCGTATAATTGTTTCGGTTTTACATATTCTTTAAGGAATGTGACTATACTGAATGTTGGATCTCTACTTGAAATAGTTAAGTAAAATCTGCTGTTTTCGAACACTCGTTCTTGTCTTAGTTGAAATTTGGTTATATCTCCACTTGTGACAATTATTTGATTTTTATACATGTTTATGGCTCTTTCAGTTATTGGCATTCCGCAAATGGGATCTTCAGCTGAAGAGTGTACTGTTTCAACTCCTTCTTTATTATTCTCATGAATAGTTGGTGGTTTAATTTGAATGTCCGAAATAATATTTATTTTCGGTGGAATAACTTCATCAATTGTAACTTGATCTACGTTTGGTAATTCGCTAGGTGTTAATAGAAATTCTTTTATTATATCATCAGCGTCGCCTGCATTATTACAAACTGATTCGGTTTCTGCTGCATTGACTTCTGCTACATTCCTGGATAGAGCATCAGCTGCTTGGTTGTTTTTCCCTTTTTTATATCTAATTTCGTATTCAAATTCTGCTAATTTTAGTCGCCATCGTACTAAACGAGAATTTGGTTCTTTTAGCGACATTAACCATTGTAAAGGTTTGTGATCGGTGTATATCACAAATTTTGCGCCATATAAATAGGGTCTGTAATATTTACAACTCCACACAATAGCCAATAATTCTTTTTCTGTTGTTGAATAATTGATTTCGGCGGGGTTTAGAGTTCTGGATGCATAGCAAATTGGGTGACCATCTTGAGATAAAATTCCCGAAATTGCATAATTCGATGCATCCGTAGTCAGTTCGAAGGTTTTAGAGAAATCCGGATATGCTAAGACTGGTTCTGAAATTAATAGATTCTTACAGGTGTTAAAACATTCTACGAATTCTTGTGTGTGTTCGACTTTATTTCCTTTCTTTAAACATAGAGTCATCGGTTTAGTGATTTTGGCAAAATTCTTAATAAACCTACGGTAATAGCCTAACAAGCCTAAAAATGCTTTGATTTCCTTTTGCGTTCTTGGAATGGGATATTTTTGTATAGCAACTATTTTCTTTTTATTAGGTCGGACTCCTTCAGGTGTCACAATATGACCTAGAAATTCAACTTCCTTTCGTAGAAATTCGCACTTGTCAATTTGTATTTTTAAATTAGCTTCTCGCAATTTCTTAAAGATGAGTTTAAGGTTCTGAATATGTTCCGTTAAGCCTGTGCTCACTACTATTATGTCGTCCATAAATACCATACAAATCTTGTTCTGTAGCTCTTTTAAGACTTCGTCCATTATTCTTTGGAACGTAGATGGAGCATTTTTCAGACCGAATGGCATCCTTAAAAATTCATAATGTCCATTTTCAACTGTGAACGCCGTTTTTTCTATGGAGTCTTTTTCTACCTCAATCTGGTGAAAACCAGACGCTAGGTCCAATGTTGAAAAGTACTGGGCTCGTCCTAATTTGTCCAATATATCGGTTATATTTGGAATAGGGTAGCGGTCCGAAATTGTCTTTTCATTGATTTTTCTATAATCAACTACTACTCTCCATTTTTGTCTTTCCGAAGCGTCCATCTTCTTAGGGACGATCCATATCGGTGATGACCATGGACTGGATGATGGTCGTATTATTCCCTTTTCTAACATTTCGCTGATTTGTTTGCACACTTCATTCTTGTGAATGTATGGGTATCTGTATGTCTTTGTGTACACTGGTATATTATCTGTGGTTTTTATTTCGTGTTTAATTTTCGATGTAAATGTTAATTTGTCTCCTGGTTGGTAAAATATATCTTCAAATTCTCTGCACAATGCCGTAATTGCTTTTCTTTCTTCTTGGTTCATATGTTCGGTGCGTATTAGATGATTTAACTGTGCCTTTTTGCTTGGTATTTGTTGAGAACATTTATGATTTACTTGTTCGAAAGTCATACATTCGAATTCTTGCGGTTTAAATAATTGACAAGGAAATGGTTCAGTGAGAGTCAATGTTATATAGTTATTTGTTGGGTTATGAATTTCGATTATAGCATAACCATCGTGAGCATAAGAGAGAATGGATGGAAAGTTCAATTCATCTATTTTTTCGCTGTTGGTGATGATTTCTCCTTCTCGTATATTAACTGGAATTTTCTTTAAAGTTTTTTCTTTGGGATTTATGGTAATAGAAAAATTTGTTTCGGAAGGTCTTCGGTATTTAAAAGGAATTTCGATTTGTTGTCCAATTAGTTTTTTATTTAAAAGATCTATATTCAATCCCATATTAATTAAATCTGTTAGACCGATTACTCCATCAAAATAGTCGTGAAAATCAAAAAGAATAAAATCTATCTCATAATCTAGTTTAAATTCTGAAAATGCTGGAATTTTTGCCTGAAATTGTGTGTTTTCACTACCTATTGCTGTTTTGATGATGTTATTCGCTCGATAGATACAGTTTGGATAACATTTTTCTGCGACAGTTGGTCTTAAAATTGATCTTGAGCTCCCGGTATCTATTAAGAGTTTAATTTTAGGATAGCCAATTTCGATATATGGTAAAGCGTTATTAGAGGAAATGTTTATTTCCGTCAAGGTTGGCCTTCGTTCTGGGCTTGTTCCGTAAAATTTCCAATTTCTTTAAGGTTTTCATTCTCTGAAAATTCTTCGTTTTTTTGTTGTTCATCTTCACCATAGTTATTCACATGATAATCAAGGTGAGTTTCTTCATTCGGTTCGTAGTACGAGTAATCTTGATAATCTTCAACCGGATATCCTTCACACTCGTTGTTGTGAAGTTCTTCGAAAGTAAAATTCGGTTTTTGATTGGGGTATGTGTTTTGGAAATGGTTGAATTGATTACGGATTGGCTGTCTGCTAAATCCGTTACTGTTTCGTACACTAATCGACATGGGTGTTGGTTTACTCATTTGACTAGGTGGAATATTCTTGGGTTTAAACACATTTTTTGGAGGTCCAAAAACTTCCCGGTTTGTAAAGAATTTTTGAGGTGCGAATTGTCTGGGCTGCACATTTATTGGTTGTGATGGCCATTGAAATGGTTTTGCCATTGTCGAATATTGTTGTTGATTAAAATTTGGGTTTCGGTTAAAAGCATTCTGATTAAATTGATTTTGATTGAAAGGGTTTTGATTAGAATAATTTTGATTGTTTGAGAATTTTGGATAATTTGAAAAATTTGTTGGTTTCGGTGCAAATTGATTATTACTGTATTTTTCAGTTGCGTTTAGGTTCCCATATAATTTTTCGAAATTTTCAAATTCAACGACATAAGCCATTGCATCTTCCAATGTGTCGAGTTTTTTCAAATGCATGTTATTTTTCAGGGTTCCCGTACAACCTGCTATGAATGTATTTAACGCCGTTTTCTCATAGTAAGTAATGTGGCAAATTTTCTGTTGTTCACTCAAATTTAAATCGTTACTAATTCTCTGAGCAACATTACTTCGAAGAAGTTGAAGTCTGGTTCCGAAACTTATTAAGTGTTCACCTTTGAATGGTCTGGCTCGTGTTAATTCTTGGACTAAATTGTCCGTATTGCGTCTATCAGAAAAACATTGTTGTAACGCGGCTTTCAGAGCGTCCCAATTTGTCAGCTCTGTTCTATTCCCAACCATTACTTCTGCTTTCTCGATTAATTTTTCCTGAATACAATCGAAAATGTGGGCATCTAATTCCTCACTTTGTAATTGCCTATATATATTTACGAGTTTATCGCATTTGGTAACAAATTTATTTAAAACGTTACTGTCACCATTAAAAGGTTTAATATTTTCTAATCTAGATTTGAATAAATCCCAGTCAATGGGGGTTTGTTTACTTTGTTTCTGCATTTTAGAATCGTTATCGTTAAATGCTAATGCTAATGATGCTACTAAATCGTCAATTTCTGTCATATATTTTTGTTCCTCTTTCTTAACCTAATTTCTAACCCTAATGTGTTCAATACACTGGTTTTTTGTGTGAAATACACTTCCCTAACTATTCCAACTGAGTACCTTAATCAGAGGGTCAGGAGGGTAAAAGGAATTGGCACTAACCTTTGTTGATCTGCTTCTTCCTTCCCGAATTCTCGGCTGTGCTGCTGTCTGCTTCTGGTTCTGTTGATTGCACTGCTGGATTGGCTCCAACTGTTGTGTCTCTTGGTGTCGTCCTCAATTGGCTCGTTCGTGAAACACTTGTGCAATCCTACCGACTGCGCCACTTAAAGAACTTTTTCGGCAGACTTTGTTTTTAAAAACTTTATTTCGAAAATGGTTTACAAAATAGGTTTTTTAAACTCAACAGCTTAACTAAGAATTAACAATATTAAATTTGGAGGTAATATTTATACTTAAAAATACGTTTAGGTTGCGTTTCTCACGGGACCATCTGGTGGCGTGATGACTCCCAAGGTGATGCTGACATCGTGGTTCTCATGCGAACGAAATATGTAACTCTACTCTTGAGGTGATGCTGACATCGAGGTTCTCACGTGAGCGGAGTACGTAACTATCTCGAACGGTTTTCTAGATATTCGCCGAAATCTGGCCGGGGAATGCGATTTTTGCAAAATGTTCGATTTTCTTCGATTTTCAATAAATCATATCTCGAAAACTAAAAGAGATAAATCAAAACGGGTGCCAGATTATTGATGCGCGTGCTTTGGAGCGTCAAATATCCGAAAATGAAGCGATTCTATTTTTTCAAGTTTTGCAATTTGTTCGAAAAATTTCATAAGGGGGTACCATAGGAAAACATCAGAAAAACGAAAGCCACTTGATTTCTATGAAAGTAAGCCACAAGATGGAGAAATTTACGGGGAATCGAATGGCGCAAACCGCAGTTTGATATCTCGAACGGTTTTCTAGATATTCGCAGAAAACTGGTCGGGGAAAGCGATTTTTGCAAAATGTTCGATTTTCAAAAAATCATATCTCGAAAACTAAAAGAGATAAATCAAAACGGGTGCCAGATTATTGATGCGCGTGGTTTGGAGCGTCAAATATCCGAAAATGAAGCGATTCTATTTTTTAAAGTTTTGAAATTTGTTCGAAAAATTTCATAAGGGGGTACCATAGGAAAACATCAGAAAAACGAAAGCCACTTGATTTCTATGAAAGTAAGCCACAAGATGGAGAAAATTACGGGGAATCGAATGGCGCAAACCGCAGTTTGATATCTCGAACGGTTTTCTAGATATTCGCAGAAATCTGGCCGGGGAATGCGATTTTTGCAAAATGTTCGATTTTCTTCGATTTTCAATAAATCATATCTCGAAAACTAAAAGAGATAAATCAAAACGGGTGCCAGATTATTGATGCGCGTGCTTTGGAGCGTCAAATATCCGAAAATGAAGCGATTCTATTTTTTCAAGTTTTGCAATTTGTTCGAAAAATTTCATAAGGGGGTACCATAGGAAAACATCAGAAAAACGAAAGCCACTTGATTTCTATGAAAGTAAGCCACAAGATGGAGAAATTTACGGGGATTCGAATGGCGCAAACCGCAGTTTGATATCTCGAACGGTTTTCTAGATATTGGCAGAAAACTAGTCGGGGAAAGCGATTTTTGCAAAATGTTCGATTTTCAAAAAATCATATCTCGAAAACTAAAAGAGATAAATCAAAACGGGTGCCAGATTATTGATGCGCGTGGTTTGGAGCGTCAAATATCCGAAAATGAAGCGATTCTATTTTTTCAAGTTTTGCAATTTGTTCGAAAAATTTCATAAGGGGGTACCATAGGAAAACATCAGAAAAACGAAAGCCACTTGATTTCTATGAAAGTAAGCCACAAGATGGAGAAAATTACGGGGAATCGAATGGCGCAAACCGCAGTTTGATATCTCGAACGGTTTTCTAGATATTCGCAGAAATCTGGCCGGGGAAAGCGATTTTTGCAAAATGTTCGATTTTCTTCGATTTTCAATAAATCATATCTCGAAAACTAAAAGAGATAAATCAAAACGGGTGCCAGATTATTGATGCGCGTGCTTTGGAGCGTCAAATATCCGAAAATGAAGCGATTCTATTTTTTCAAGTTTGGCAATTTGTTCGAAAAATTTCATAAGGGGGTACCATAGGAAAACATCAGAAAAACGAAAGCCACTTGATTTCTATGAAAGTAAGCCACAAGATGGAGAAAATTACGGGGAATCGAATGGCGCAAACCGCAGTTTGATATCTCGAACGGTTTTCTAGATATTCGCAGAAAACTGGTCGGGGAAAGCGATTTTTGCAAAATGTTCGATTTTCAAAAAATCATATCTCGAAAACTAAAAGAGATAAATCAAAACGGGTGCCAGATTATTGATGCGCGTGGTTTGGAGCGTCAAATATCCGAAAATGAAGCGATTCTATTTTTTCAAGTTTTGAAATTTGTTCGAAAAATTTCATAAGGGGGTACCATAGGAAAACATCAGAAAAACGAAAGCCACTTGATTTCTATGAAAGTAAGCCACAAGATGGAGAAAATTACGGGGAATCGAATGGCGCAAACCGCAGTTTGATATCTCGAACGGTTTTCTAGATATTCGCCGAAATCTGGCCGGGGAATGCGATTTTTGCAAAATGTTCGATTTTCTTCGATTTTCAATAAATCATATCTCGAAAACTAAAAGAGATAAATCAAAACGGGTGCCAGATTATTGATGCGCGTGCTTTGGAGCGTCAAATATCCGAAAATGAAGCGATTCTATTTTTTCAAGTTTTGCAATTTGTTCGAAAAATTTCATAAGGGGGTACCATAGGAAAACATCAGAAAAACGAAAGCCACTTGATTTCTATGAAAGTAAGCCACAAGATGGAGAAAATTACGGGGAATCGAATGGCGCAAACCGCAGTTTGATATCTCGAACGGTTTTCTAGATATTCGCAGAAAACTGGTCGGGGAAAGCGATTTTTGCAAAATGTTCGATTTTCAAAAAATCATATCTCGAAAACTAAAAGAGATAAATCAAAACGGGTGCCAGATTATTGATGCGCGTGGTTTGGAGCGTCAAATATCCGAAAATGAAGCGATTCTATTTTTTCAAGTTTTGCAATTTGTTCGAAAAATTTCATAAGGGGGTACCATAGGAAAACATCAGAAAAACGAAAGCCACTTGATTTCTATGAAAGTAAGCCACAAGATGGAGAAAATTACGGGGAATCGAATGGCGCAAACCGCAGTTTGATATATCGAACGGTTTTCTAGATATTCGCAGAAATCTGGCCGGGGAATGCGATTTTTGCAAAATGTTCGATTTTCTTCGATTTTCAATAAATCATATCTCGAAAACTAAAAGAGATAAATCAAAACGGGTGCCAGATTATTGATGCGCGTGCTTTGGAGCGTCAAATATCCGAAAATGAAGCGATTCTATTTTTTCAAGTTTTGCAATTTGTTCGAAAAATTTCATAAGGGGGTACCATAGGAAAACATCAGAAAAACGAAAGCCACTTGATTTCTATGAAAGTAAGCCACAAGATGGAGAAATTTACGGGGAATCGAATGGCGCAAACCGCAGTTTGATATCTCAAACGGTTTTCTAGATATTCGCAGAAAACTAGTCGGGGAAAGCGATTTTTGCAAAATGTTCGATTTTCAAAAAATCATATCTCGAAAACTAAAAGAGATAAATCAAAACGGGTGCCAGATTATTGATGCGCGTGGTTTGGAGCGTCAAATATCCGAAAATGAAGCGATTCTATTTCTTCAAGTTTTGAAATTTGTTCGAAAAATTTCATAAGGGGGTACCATAGGAAAACATCAGAAAAACGAAAGCCACTTGATTTCTATGAAAGTAAGCCACAAGATGGAGAAAATTACGGGGAATCGAATGGCGCAAACCGCAGTTTGATATCTCGAACGGTTTTCTAGATATTCGCAGAAATCTGGCCGGGGAAAGCGATTTTTGCAAAATGTTCGATTTTCAAAAAATCATATCTCGAGAACTAAAAGAGATAAATCAAAACGGGTGCCAGATTATTGATGCGCGTGGTTTGGAGCGTCAAATATCCGAAAATGAAGCGATTTTATTTTTTCAAGTTTTGAAATTTGTTCGAAAAATTTCATAAGGGGGTACCATAGGAAAACATCAGAAAAACGAAAGCCACTTGATTTCTATGAAAGTAAGCCACAAGATGGAGAAAATTACGGGGAATCGAATGGCGCAAACCGCAGTTTGATATCTCGAACGGTTTTCTAGATATTCGCAGAAAACTGGTCGGGGAAAGCGATTTTTGCAAAATGTTCGATTTTCAAAAAATCATATCTCGAAAACTAAAAGAGATAAATCAAAACGGGTGCCAGATTATTGATGCGCGTGGTTTGGAGCGTCAAATATCCGAAAATGAAGCGATTCTATTTTTTCAAGTTTTGAAATTTGTTCGAAAAATTTCATAAGGGGGTACCATAGGAAAACATCAGAAAAACGAAAGCCACTTGATTTCTATGAAAGTAAGCCACAAGATGGAGAAAATTACGGGGAATCGAATGGCGCAAACCGCAGTTTGATATCTACTTAAAGAACTTTTTCGGCAGACTTTGTTTTTAAAAACTTTATTTCGAAAATGGTTTACAAAATAGGTTTTTTAAACTCAACAGCTTAACTAAGAATTAACAATATTAAATTTGGAGGTAATATTTATACTTAAAAATACGTTTAGGTTGCGTTTCTCACGGGACCATCTGGTGGCGTGATGACTCCCAAGGTGATGCTGACATCGTGGTTCTCATGCGAACGAAATATGTAACTCTACTCTTGAGGTGATGCTGACATCGAGGTTCTCACGTGAGCGGAGTACGTAACTCCTCCCTCCTTAAGATTCGAAAACAACGGTACGTTTTTCCGAATCCACTTTACTCTGGGGGTGGCTTTTCTTGGACCTTCTTCTGACAGCTTGCCAATAGGAATACAACTTTTCCCTTTGCATCATCACTACAAGTATGGTTAGGACAATGCAAATACCTAAAACAATATAATTTGTGGTTTGTCGATGATTAGTGTTATCGAGGTTTATCGGCTTCAATTGATTTGCCATATTCTTCAGATGGTATATTTCGTCAATATTGATTTTGGTAATGTTCGAGGTAATCGAAGTTTTCGTTCCATCTAACTTTGACCATTTTATTTCGGGTAGGATAATTGGTTTTCCTCTCTGAATCTTTAAGTCATTTAGAAATTTCTTTTCCTTAATTTGAACTTCGCAATCTTCTGGGATTTTAATTAGTGAAGATTTCGATATTTCGAAATATTGATCGGTGTTGCATTTGGCAATCATTGTTTCTGGTTTGGTGGGTAAGATTAAAACTAGTTCTCTGGTAATCTGCTCTGTCACTGGTTCCTCAATATTAATTTCGATTGTCGGACAATTTCCAGTTTGATGTCCTGCTATTAGACTGTTCACACATTGGTCATCGGGTAGGAATTCTTCCATGCAGAAATGTATTTTCTCGATAATTGGACATGAATTAGCAATAAATTGTCTTCTCATAGGGGTTTGTGCCAAATAAGGGTATTTTGGTATAAAGATGGTTCGATTTTGGATAATTGGGTAGATGTGATAGAAGGTAAGGGTTTCAGGCCTCAGTATCGGTACATGTATGGCAAATATTACTTTGCTTTCTAAAAATTCTACTTGAATTCCAAAAAATTGATAGTATGACAATAAATTTTTGAATGTTGGAATTTCCGAATTGTTATAGATATTCTTTAAATAGTTTAACATATTTTTTAATTCTAAACTTGACAGTATGCTGCTATGTAGAGCGTTTACTTTGGCAAACATAATAGCGTCTTCCAAATTATCAAGAAACATTATTAGATTTTGACAATCTAAATTTAATTGCGTTGTAATTCCTTGGAAACTTAGATAATCTTGTATGTTATTGATAGTTTGTTGAACTGGTGAGAGTAATGTATATAAACTTGATTGCAGTGACTCTTGATTTTTACTTAGAGTTGCCACAGTTTCGTTGTAATTATCGATTAGATTTTTTGATAATGAAATCTGTAATTTTAATTCGTCAACTATGGTTTTCTGATTGGACTCTAAAATTGCTATTGCTTCATCATATCGTTTACCGTCATCTGAATCTAGGGTTCCGAATAACCATTTATTAATCTTTCCAATTCCATCAATAAAACCTCGTTTATTTCTAATGTGAGGGTGTAAATTTTCGATTTTATTTGTTGCAATTTCTATTAAGTATTCGGTTCTGAGGAGTAGGTTTTGCGCTAGTGCATGATAAGAGATATTATTCGATGCATTTACTGGTAATAAACTTTCCTTGAGTTTAAGAAAATAAGCCTTAATATTACTTAGTTTATCGATTAAATGTCTTAAATCTACGTAATGAATAAATGTATGTCTATTATAAATAAGTCTGGAATTTCCCAGTTGGATAGGTAATATGGGGTTCTCCAGCGTGGTGATTTGAATGTCAGACCCGTTTGTCAGGTGGATCTGCAGGACCAGGTATAACAGGATCGTCGCTGTTTCCTGCTTCATCCTGAAAAGATTTTCCTCCATTAGGTTTAGGTTTTCTGAGGGTACTTTTATGATATGAAGTTTTGTCTGTTATTATTTTGGTATCAGTTTCATCAATTATTGGTACCTTTTTAAATTTTGGTTTGTCTTTGCTTCTATATTTCGTTTTCACGTAGGCGATCTTTTGATCTTGAAAGTCAGGAGGTTCTTGTCTAGTTTCGTTTATTTTCAATATTACATTTTGTTTGGTTTCTTCATTTATTCTCTTTACTCTCTCATATAGCTTGTTCGATGTTTCTTTATGTGATTGTACATAGCTAGATATGATAGCGTTGTCGTTTAGATCAAAAGGGTTTATAGTATTTACGTGTCCTGTTGTTATTTCGAAGGGCGTAAGTTTGGTCACGCTTTGTATTGAATTATTATAACCCATTACAGCTCTTCTCATCAACTGCTGTATTGTCATGTCTTTGTTTTCTTCTCGTAAACAACGAAAACTTTCAATTATGGTCGAATGAAAACGTTCAACGGGTGAGTTCGAATTACTGTTTTTCGCGGTTGTATAGTGTAGTTCAATTCTATACAATTTACAGAAATCTTCGAGGTCTTTATTTTTGAATTCTGTTCCTTGATCTGCGGTTATTTTTAATGGAAGACCGTGATGTGTTACGAATGTATACAAATTTTCTACTACTTCGGTACCTGTAATACTACGGAGTGGGTAGGCTTGTCCATATCTTGAGAATGAATCTAAAATTGTTACAAAGGCGTCGTAATTTATTCTAAAAGTATCCACGTGTATGTGCTCGAAAGGTCTTGATGCTGTAGGTGTTAAATTAAATTTAATTACGGGTGGATTTCGATCATATTTGTTTCTTTGGCATATCTCGCAATTATTAATGAAATTTTCAATATCATCTGACATCTTTGGCCAATAAAATCTTGTACTGAATGCTGCTTTCATTTCATTCATACCTCTGTGGCATGTTTTGGTGGTGTGGTGTAGAGTAAGTTTTTCCTGTTGCTCATCTCTTGTTCGTATATCTTCTAAGAACGTTGAGCATTGTAATATCTTGTAAGATGAGTTTTTAAAAAGGTTTTGCAAAGTGATTGCAAACTGACGTGCGCATTCTTGGTTATTAAAGTATATAGCGTATAATTGTTTCGGTTTTACATATTCTTTAAGGAATGTGACTATACTGAATGTTGGATCTCTACTTGAAATAGTTAAGTAAAATCTGCTGTTTTCGAACACTCGTTCTTGTCTTAGTTGAAATTTGGTTATATCTCCACTTGTGACAATTATTTGATTTTTATACATGTTTATGGCTCTTTCAGTTATTGGCATTCCGCAAATGGGATCTTCAGCTGAAGAGTGTACTGTTTCAACTCCTTCTTTATTATTCTCATGAATAGTTGGTGGTTTAATTTGAATGTCCGAAATAATATTTATTTTCGGTGGAATAACTTCATCAATTGTAACTTGATCTACGTTTGGTAATTCGCTAGGTGTTAATAGAAATTCTTTTATTATATCATCAGCGTCGCCTGCATTATTACAAACTGATTCGGTTTCTGCTGCATTGACTTCTGCTACATTCCTGGATAGAGCATCAGCTGCTTGGTTGTTTTTCCCTTTTTTATATCTAATTTCGTATTCAAATTCTGCTAATTTTAGTCGCCATCGTACTAAACGAGAATTTGGTTCTTTTAGCGACATTAACCATTGTAAAGGTTTGTGATCGGTGTATATCACAAATTTTGCGCCATATAAATAGGGTCTGTAATATTTACAACTCCACACAATAGCCAATAATTCTTTTTCTGTTGTTGAATAATTGATTTCGGCGGGGTTTAGAGTTCTGGATGCATAGCAAATTGGGTGACCATCTTGAGATAAAATTCCCGAAATTGCATAATTCGATGCATCCGTAGTCAGTTCGAAGGTTTTAGAGAAATCCGGATATGCTAAGACTGGTTCTGAAATTAATAGATTCTTACAGGTGTTAAAACATTCTACGAATTCTTGTGTGTGTTCGACTTTATTTCCTTTCTTTAAACATAGAGTCATCGGTTTAGTGATTTTGGCAAAATTCTTAATAAACCTACGGTAATAGCCTAACAAGCCTAAAAATGCTTTGATTTCCTTTTGCGTTCTTGGAATGGGATATTTTTGTATAGCAACTATTTTCTTTTTATTAGGTCGGACTCCTTCAGGTGTCACAATATGACCTAGAAATTCAACTTCCTTTCGTAGAAATTCGCACTTGTCAATTTGTATTTTTAAATTAGCTTCTCGCAATTTCTTAAAGATGAGTTTAAGGTTCTGAATATGTTCCGTTAAGCCTGTGCTCACTACTATTATGTCGTCCATAAATACCATACAAATCTTGTTCTGTAGCTCTTTTAAGACTTCGTCCATTATTCTTTGGAACGTAGATGGAGCATTTTTCAGACCGAATGGCATCCTTAAAAATTCATAATGTCCATTTTCAACTGTGAACGCCGTTTTTTCTATGGAGTCTTTTTCTACCTCAATCTGGTGAAAACCAGACGCTAGGTCCAATGTTGAAAAGTACTGGGCTCGTCCTAATTTGTCCAATATATCGGTTATATTTGGAATAGGGTAGCGGTCCGAAATTGTCTTTTCATTGATTTTTCTATAATCAACTACTACTCTCCATTTTTGTCTTTCCGAAGCGTCCATCTTCTTAGGGACGATCCATATCGGTGATGACCATGGACTGGATGATGGTCGTATTATTCCCTTTTCTAACATTTCGCTGATTTGTTTGCACACTTCATTCTTGTGAATGTATGGGTATCTGTATGTCTTTGTGTACACTGGTATATTATCTGTGGTTTTTATTTCGTGTTTAATTTTCGATGTAAATGTTAATTTGTCTCCTGGTTGGTAAAATATATCTTCAAATTCTCTGCACAATGCCGTAATTGCTTTTCCTTCTTCTTGGTTCATATGTTCGGTGCGTATTAGATGATTTAACTGTGCCTTTTTGCTTGGTATTTGTTGAGAACATTTATGATTTACTTGTTCGAAAGTCATACATTCGAATTCTTGCGGTTTAAATAATTGACAAGGAAATGGTTCAGTGAGAGTCAATGTTATATAGTTATTTGTTGGGTTATGAATTTCGATTATAGCATAACCATCGTGAGCATAAGAGAGAATGGATGGAAAGTTCAATTCATCTATTTTTTCGCTGTTGGTGATGATTTCTCCTTCTCGTATATTAACTGGAATTTTCTTTAAAGTTTTTTCTTTGGGATTTATGGTAATAGAAAAATTTGTTTCGGAAGGTCTTCGGTATTTAAAAGGAATTTCGATTTGTTGTCCAATTAGTTTTTTATTTAAAAGATCTATATTCAATCCCATATTAATTAAATCTGTTAGACCGATTACTCCATCAAAATAGTCGTGAAAATCAAAAAGAATAAAATCTATCTCATAATCTAGTTTAAATTCTGAAAATGCTGGAATTTTTGCCTGAAATTGTGTGTTTTCACTACCTATTGCTGTTTTGATGATGTTATTCGCTCGATAGATACAGTTTGGATAACATTTTTCTGCGACAGTTGGTCTTAAAATTGATCTTGAGCTCCCGGTATCTATTAAGAGTTTAATTTTAGGATAGCCAATTTCGATATATGGTAAAGCGTTATTAGAGGAAATGTTTATTTCCGTCAAGGTTGGCCTTCGTTCTGGGCTTGTTCCGTAAAATTTCCAATTTCTTTAAGGTTTTCATTCTCTGAAAATTCTTCGTTTTTTTGTTGTTCATCTTCACCATAGTTATTCACATGATAATCAAGGTGAGTTTCTTCATTCGGTTCGTAGTACGAGTAATCTTGATAATCTTCAACCGGATATCCTTCACACTCGTTGTTGTGAAGTTCTTCGAAAGTAAAATTCGGTTTTTGATTGGGGTATGTGTTTTGGAAATGGTTGAATTGATTACGGATTGGCTGTCTGCTAAATCCGTTACTGTTTCGTACACTAATCGACATGGGTGTTGGTTTACTCATTTGACTAGGTGGAATATTCTTGGGCTTAAACACATTTTTTGGAGGTCCAAAAACTTCCCGGTTTGTAAAGAATTTTTGAGGTGCGAATTGTCTGGGCTGCACATTTATTGGTTGTGATGGCCATTGAAATGGTTTTGCCATTGTCGAATATTGTTGTTGATTAAAATTTGGGTTTCGGTTAAAAGCATTCTGATTAAATTGATTTTGATTGAAAGGGTTTTGATTAGAATAATTTTGATTGTTTGAGAATTTTGGATAATTTGAAAAATTTGTTGGTTTCGGTGCAAATTGATTATTACTGTATTTTTCAGTTGCGTTTAGGTTCCCATATAATTTTTCGAAATTTTCAAATTCAACGACATAAGCCATTGCATCTTCCAATGTGTCGAGTTTTTTCAAATGCATGTTATTTTTCAGGGTTCCCGTACAACCTGCTATGAATGTATTTAACGCCGTTTTCTCATAGTAAGTAATGTGGCAAATTTTCTGTTGTTCACTCAAATTTAAATCGTTACTAATTCTCTGAGCAACATTACTTCGAAGAAGTTGAAGTCTGGTTCCGAAACTTATTAAGTGTTCACCTTTGAATGGTCTGGCTCGTGTTAATTCTTGGACTAAATTGTCCGTATTGCGTCTATCAGAAAAACATTGTTGTAACGCGGCTTTCAGAGCGTCCCAATTTGTCAGCTCTGTTCTATTCCCAACCATTACTTCTGCTTTCTCGATTAATTTTTCCTGAATACAATCGAAAATGTGGGCATCTAATTCCTCACTTTGTAATTGCCTATATATATTTACGAGTTTATCGCATTTGGTAACAAATTTATTTAAAACGTTACTGTCACCATTAAAAGGTTTAATATTTTCTAATCTAGATTTGAATAAATCCCAGTCAATGGGGGTTTGTTTACTTTGTTTCTGCATTTTAGAATCGTTATCGTTAAATGCTAATGCTAATGATGCTACTAAATCGTCAATTTCTGTCATATATTTTTGTTCCTCTTTCTTAACCTAATTTCTAACCCTAATGTGTTCAATACACTGGTTTTTTGTGTGAAATACACTTCCCTAACTATTCCAACTGAGTACCTTAATCAGAGGGTCAGGAGGGTAAAAGGAATTGGCACTAACCTTTGTTGATCTGCTTCTTCCTTCCCGAATTCTCGGCTGTGCTGCTGTCTGCTTCTGGTTCTGTTGATTGCACTGCTGGATTGGCTCCAACTGTTGTGTCTCTTGGTGTCGTCCTCAATTGGCTCGTTCGTGAAACACTTGTGCAATCCTACCGACTGCGCCACTTAAAGAACTTTTTCGGCAGACTTTGTTTTTAAAAACTTTATTTCGAAAATGGTTTACAAAATAGGTTTTTTAAACTCAACAGCTTAACTAAGAATTAACAATATTAAATTTGGAGGTAATATTTATACTTAAAAATACGTTTAGGTTGCGTTTCTCACGGGACCATCTGGTGGCGTGATGACTCCCAAGGTGATGCTGACATCGTGGTTCTCATGCGAACGAAATATGTAACTCTACTCTTGAGGTGATGCTGACATCGAGGTTCTCATGTGAGCGGAGTACGTAACTAGGGTATGAGGGTACTCTCCCCCCGTTTTCAAAACTAAACTAAAAAATAAATTATATTAATTTGTAATATATAAAGTAACGAGTGAAAGTAAATATATTTTTTGTGTATGTCAACGATACTTACATTGACAACAATAGATTTTCATGACAGTGACATACTACCAAAAAATATATATAGGTAATATTTACCGTGTGATTGTTTATTGTACGGATTGTGCATTCAAATATTTAAATATGTTTAATTGTATTCTTAAGAATCGGGAACCATATTGAATTTAAATCTTCCGAAGGCATAGCAATACAGTTATTTTTATTTAAATTAATTATGTGGGTTTCTTTTAATCTTCTGTATTTTGTTACCGATTCTTTTAATACCGTTTTGGAATTATTCCAATTGATTTTATGACCCGATTCCCATGCGTTGACAAATTCTAGATTTATTAAAATCGCCCTTTCTAAGAAGGTTTTTTACTCTCTTTTACTTTTTACTTTTTTTACTCTCTTTTACTCTAACATTTAACGGTCTAGATGCCTCATCTATATAGAATTTGCCATATTCGCAGGGAATTTTATAAACCACATTTTTGGTATTTTGTTGTATATTGTTTGGTTTAATCTTTGTTAATAGAGATCTAAGAGTATTTTTTGTTTTATATGACGTTCTTATGTTGTATTTATTTCCTACTCTTTTAATTGTGTCAGAAATACCGTGGATATAAGGAATTGTGAGGTTAATTGTTTGAGAGTTATTATTATTGTTATTAATAACTTGTCTGTTTTGTCTAGTATCAAAATTTATAAAAGATTTATCTATAAAATTTTTTGGGTAATTGTTTTTTATTAAAATGTCTTTTATGTGATCTGTTTCTGTCGGTACAAACAAGTTTTGCTCTGTCATATAAACTTTGAATTACTCCTATTTTGACCGATTTTGAGTGATTTGAAAAGAAATTGAGATACCTATCTGTGTTTGTCAGTTTTCTGTAAACTGTAGTTTTTAAAGTGTTGTTTTGTTTTAATATTAAAGTGTCGAGGAATGGCAATTTATTCTCCTTCTCCATCTCTAAAGTAAACTTAATTGTAGGCTCTCGAGAATTTATATCTTGTAAAAAAATATTTAGATCGTCAATGCTATGTTGCCATATAGCAAAAATATCATCAACATAGCCATATTAATGGTTTTTTAAGAGATTTATTTAATATGTCGTTCTCGAATTCCTCCATAAAGATATTACTCATCAAAGGAGAAAGAGAAGAACCCATTGCCATTCCGAAATTGTGTTGATAATAATCATTTTCTAATTGAAAATGTGTGGTTTTTAAGCACAGAGTTAATAATTCTAAAATTGTATCTATGTTTAGTTTAGTGCGGTCTTTTAATGTTGTGTCATATTCTAATCCCTTTCTAACTATTAAAAGTGATTTATCAACATTAGTAAATAAACTCACCACGTCAAAACTAACCATTAAATTTTGGTTTGTAATTTTAATGTTCGAAATTTTATCTAAAAAATTTGAAGTATTTTTAATATATGAATTTGTTCTACCCGAAAGTGGTTTTAAAATGTTTAGTAAAAATTTTGCTAGTTTATAACATGGGGAATCTGTAGTACTAACTATAGGGCGAAGTGGTATATTAGTTTTGTGGATTTTTGGTAGACCATAGAAATGAGATGGTTTACTATAATGTGGTGTAAGTTGTGATCTTTCTAGATCTGTAAATTCATATTTGTGTTTATATAATGTATTGTAAATTTGTCTCTCTATTTTTAATATTGGATCTGTAGTTATTTTAGTGTAATTTCCCCCATCAATTAAAGTTTTAATTTTTTATTATATTCTGTATTGTCCAGAATAACTGTGGCGTTACCTTTATCTGATGGCAATATTTTAATAGATGTGTCTTTTTTTAATTTATCTATAGCTAATCTTTCCTCACGGTATAAATTTGATTTGATTTTAAATTGTTTTTCTAAGATAGTTTTAACCTAATTCTGTATTCATTTGCACTTTCCAAAGGTCATTTTTGAGCAACAGACTCTACTGCCGAAATAAGGTCTAATTTAGGAACATCTTTCGATGTAACACTAAAATTTAGTCCTTTAGAAAGTACATACTTTTCAGAATCAGATAATATTTTATTTGAAAGGTTAACTACAGTTTTATTAATTGTAATTTAATAAAATTTAATAATTATTTTATTAAATTTTTGTCTGTATGTGTATTAATGTGTTTTGTATGTGTTTCATGTTTTGTATGTTTTTTCATGTTTTTCAATAATTAAATTTTTAAATTTCTTAATGTGAGTATTTTTTTGGATATTGAAATAAAGAAAAAAAAATATGAACACGCCACAATCATTCAAACAACACTAATTGTATCGATCAAAAACACAAAGCTGAAATAATAATGTCATACGGATTATTCTGATTGGATTAGATAGGTTAGTAATTATAGGGTGATTTTTTAGTACGTCCGAACTTTAAATTCAATAAAAACAACAACCAAATTAGATGTATTGAAAATATTTATTTTATGTGAACTAAAATTCAAAGGCATTAAAGCTTAAAAACAATTTGGGACAAATATCCGCCGCTGTTACTTCTGACAAAGCCTATTCAGTCAATCCAATTTCCGACCACTCTTGAAAAAAGAAATTGTCATAAATGGAAAGATCACATATAAGTTTTATAATGCAATTATTTTTATTTTAATTTTTTTTCCTTATAATTAAAAAGTTATATCAAATTGAAAATACATTTTTAAACTTTGTACCGATAACGCGCCGACAGTTCCCGAAAAAAAACCGAACGCGTGTGACGTCAAAATGTCTATTTCCTCTCTATTTCCTCTGATCATTACAGACTGCTGATAGGAGTGTTTTAGTTTTTAATCAACCTATTCTTGTTAATATCATCAGTGTATTGATAAATTTATTGAAAATGTGAAATCTAATTAATTCTCGTTCCTGTTTCGTACCATTTTATACGAATAGTACAAAAACAACTCCTGGAAAAAATGTTTTTGAATGTACCACATGAAGTTAAACGTCGAATTTTTCCAAGCAGCACGATGTATTATTCCTAAAACATCAAATTTTTACAACCATCTGTTATAAAATATATACCAAAGATTATTATTTATGACATTATATCAATTTTTGAGTATTTGCTGCTGAAGCCTGCTGAAGCTGCACAATCGTGACACTGAGTTTTTTAAACTTTTCTTAGTTTTTCATTAATAATTAACGTAACTGTACTCATAACTTTATGTCCTGGATATACACGTGCAAATACAATTTTTGGGGTTAAATTGAACATAACCTATAGCTTTATCACCGTAACTTTCGCGTAACCTTCTATTTTATTTCTTATTTACCTTGATTATTAATGATAAATTAAGAAAAGTCCAAGATACTCAACGTCACGATTGTGTGGCAGGTAACAAAAAATTAAACAAAAAAATATATTATGTTATAAATAGAAATATTTCGTATATATTTGACAGGTGGTTGTAAACATGCATTAGCACTACTCATGTGGACACATCGGAGAAGCGAAGATCCAACACCCACTGAAGAAAAATAATAAATATTGAGTAACCAAACGATATTTTCTAGGATTGTAATTATTTTTTGAGCGAAAAAATAATATAAATCATAATTAGAAAAAAACAACACATACATATAACTAGGATAATATGAATAATATATTACAGTTGATTATGTAAATTACATTAATAATCAATTACCATTCTTCAAACCATCACACTAAACTCTATTAACAATATTAAAAAAAATACCCATACTACATTATTGCTTTAATTAAGTTAATTAAAGTTTTCAGTAATTTTAAAACGATGGCGATTTTTCGCCTTAGATGTTTTACGAACCACCACATTAGACTCTTGATTTAATAATATGTGCAAATATAAATAAATCTGGCTCTTAACTAACTCTAATGCATGACCAGCCAGAGATTTCCCAAATAAGAGAAAGCATCTAAACCATTGTTTTTGAGTGGAAAACTTATAGTCGAAGTGTGGGACTCCCCTGTTAAGGTCTACCCACTAGAAAACTACTATGTACCACAACATATCCTGGAACCACTGTCAGCCTACCATCAGTCTTCAGTACCTATAATAAATTTTTAAGCTATATTTAAACATACCCTATAAAATGAATATGTTCAATCAATAGATGATATGTACCAAAATCCTGGAAAAACTAAATATTTTAACTGTTTTGTTTTTATTTAGAATATAAATATACCATTTGTTTTACTTTTTGTTTAGATAGTAGGTTTGCTTTTCTATTTTTCTTCAGGTGTTTATTTTGATTCCATGGAAAACTGCTTTGCCAGTCGTTAGTTTAACTAGTTGGTGTTGATCCAACTGATCACACAAATTTCTATACTCTTCGACCATCTACAAATTAGATTATCCTATAAAACTTTCATAAGTATAAGACTTTTCATACACGATTATCTTCCAAATCAGTAGTCGAATTTTGTTGTCTATTCTTGTCTAATTCTTGAATATTATTATTCGTATCCTACAAAATCGATCCTGTAGGATTTTCTCATTGTTACTATCCTCGGTTGTGTTGTTACATGCAGATCATTTGCTTACACGCAGGAATATTCCTTTTTATTAATTTTGTACGTAAATTTGTTTTCCCTACATGAACTAAATAATATAAATAAAAGTTGTAAAAACAAATGAAAAAAAAAAACAAAAGGAACCCTAATCTGATTTCATTCTGAACTTACCTTTGAGCCTCCATATCTTATGTAAAGATATATGAGTATAACGTCTAAAATAGCACCGAAAGCCTAAATAAGAATTAAAAGCAAGAATATTTTCAAATAGATAGCAAATCAATAAATGCAATCAAAGATATGGGTTAAACCTATAGAACAATGACTAAGCTCGATAAATTGTTTTATTTAAATTTCGGTATAACTTCGGAATTGCTCCGAGCCGAACCGATATTGTCGACATTGGCCTTCGGTACAATTGTGAGGTCACATTGGTTCAGGTTTTTTTCGAGAATTGTCGGCGTGTCATCGGTACTAGGTTTAAAAATATATTTTCAATTTAATATAACTTTTTAATTATAAGGAAAAAAATTAATAAAAATAGTTTTCTTATAAAACTTATATGTGATCTTTCCATTTATGACAAAAAAAAATTATTCAAAAGCCCAATTCATTTATCATTAATTGCAAAGAATTTTTTAAACGTTTTTTGCATCAATTATCAATATTATTTATGATAAAGATTTAATACAAAGTAAAAATTATATTTTATTCATTATTTTTTATGTTAACTAATAAGTTTATCGAAATGGAACAAAAATTTAACATAACCCCGTAGAAAATAGTTTAAAAGCGTTTAATCACATGACCTTGGTGACCAATTAACAGGTAACATTGAAGAATTGTTTCCTCAATAAATCGAGTGTTCTGTTCACTGTGGTGCCATCCTAATGTAGCCATATCTCCTCCAGATCAATAGCATTCAAGTTCGGAGTTAAATAATCATTGATCATCGCTCTGTAACGAACCCCATTAAGGAATTGATAAATTTTGAAATTAATCAACATCGCCAGCAAGAGCGGCGATATTTTGCTCGGAACGCTCAGTTTTTTTGTCTTGTTTTTATTTTAATATCGAACGGCGTGAAATGCGTTCTGAATTTGTTGAATGTTCCAAATTAAAAACGACTGAGTCTGGTTCAATTGCTTCAAAGGAAGGACATCTAAGCTTAACAGGTGAGTTTCTTAAAGAACGAAATCAATTGTTCTATCAATTCTTCTATCGGTACCATCGGTGGGAAACACAACACTCGAAGAGATTTGCGACTAAACACCAAATCACTTTATAAACTTTTCGATGCACCTTTCGCTAACCATGTAAACATCATCGGGAGATGATTTAATCTAATTCTAAAACCAAACTGTCTTATTTATAATAATATAACCCTAACCTAATGAAGCCTGTAAAAATCATGTACCTTGGTATGGTTGAGGTATGTTTAATGAATCCGAAGGTATGGTTAAGATATGTGGATAACGTTTTTGCAATTTTCGATTCAAAAAATGAAAACTTATTTTAGATGATTTTATTAAGAACTTAATTAAGAAAATCTCAAACCATAGTATTCACGCATGAACTCGAAAACAGCGATTTACCATTTCTGGATGTTTTAGTCAGTAGAAACAATAAAAATAGGTTAGATTTTGAAATTTTTAGAAAAAACACTACCACTTCGAGATTCATTCCAAAGGATTCGAACTCTTAGCAACCAAAATAAGATGCCTAATTTAAATTTTATGGTAAATACATTAATCAATTTTCCTTTAAACAAAGATAATTATTATAAAGAATTAAAATGAATTAGGGAGGTATTCGAAGTGAATGGTTATAATAAAAACATTGTAGATAAATTAGTTAGAGAACATAAGTTTAGAAAATTATGAATTCGACTTTTCAATAGGACTAAAACAAAAACAAATTTATGATAATACCGTTTGATACCCAATTAACACGAAGGCTAGAAGAAATGTTGAAAAAAGTGGTCATTAAGGTTGTGTACAAACCATATAATAAATTAAGAGAAGTCCTGGGTAATCCAAAGGATGAAGTAGATCAACATGAATAGTCGGGGATTTACGAAATTAGTTGTCAAGATTGTGATCGAAGACATATTGGGCAAACAAAAAGAGCCATATTAACGAGATTTGAAGAACACATTGGATGTGGGAGAAATGAAAAATCTTGTGTTGCCCAACATGCAATCGAACATGACCACAATATAGATATTAGTAATTTAAGACTGGTTAAAAGTGTAAATAACAATAGGGCTATGGATGTATATCAAAGCATTCAAATAGAAAAATGTCGAAAAATCTTGAACCCGGATAAAGGACCTATTCGGTTCAGTCAACTTTTTCAATTATTAATGTAACGCTCAATAAATTCCACGGTTCATGATTTTTACACGTTTCATTAGGTAGAGTTATCATATAAATAGAACAGTTTAGTTTTAGGATAAGGTGGTAGATCTCATGGTGATGCTAACATGGTTAACGAAAGTTGTATTACAGTTAATTATTGCTTACTGATAATTAATACAATTAAATAGACAGACTTTGCTTCTCTTTTGTTTAAACTATATTTATTCCTGTGCTGAAGGTATTCACTATTTTCAGTTCGATTGAAATATGTAGATGTACCATTATTAAAATTTAACTCTTAGCTTTAAATTATTTCCACTTTCTGGTTGAACTCTTAAAAAACTATATTTCTAGATTCCTTTTTTTATCATTATCTTGCCATTTTCCCCACACTTCTTGAAAATTGCACAGAATAGATCCGACGTAAGAAATTGCATTAAACGAGAAACAGGAAAGGCTGAACTTTTAATATGAACTTTTGCTAGAAATCTATGACTTGTACTTCGTTAAGATAAATCTCGGAACGTAACAGGCAACCGTTCGTTATATTTTCATTTCTAGCGGGTTTCGTAACCAGTTTTTCTTTGAATAAAAATTACTCCGGACCTAAAAAACGTATTAATTAAAGTCGGAGGAAAAAGATATAGAATTTGATTAAACATTTCTCACTTCGCTGCGTTGCCCGTTGATTTACGACCGGTCCCTATCTCCAGAGGAATATTATGGAAGAAAAATGTATAAGTGTTAGATTAATTTGTGAGATTTATGACAACGGCTGGATATTTCCACTTCGAACGTTTTAATTAGGAGATGGGACTGGTCCTGTCATGTTCGGCCCTTCTCTCGTCACTTTTACGCAACAATATCTAATTGAATCTGAAGATTGTTTTCGAATCTGTTGGAGCATTATCGCTACTTCATCTTTAAATTTTAATCTTACGTTTAGTTTTGAATTAAATTCCTAACTGTGGTACTACATAAAGATATTTTTAAGCATTCATTTTTGAATTATTACAGACAGAGTAATTGTTACAAAATTTTGTCGCTGATTTTTTTAAATGGATAAATTTATCAAGCAAGAAATTTTCACTCAGTTTTCTTCTGTTATTCATGTGCTGCTGCAATAAAAATGTTAAGCATGTGTTACAGAGATGAAGCTATGTAAAAAATATTTACGTGGTAGTGGTATTTACGTGGTATTTAAGTGGTACAAGGAGTTTCGAGATTCATTTGAAGATGAACCTCATTCAGGACGACCTGCCACGTCCTCCAATGAAGAAATCATTACTGAAATCAAGAATCTTGAATAATCGCTGATTAATTATTAGAAACATTGTAGATAATAATGGAATATCATTTGAATCAATTCAATCAATTTTGAATATGAATTTCTTTCCTGCCACCAATGTATTTATGTTTGGAAAGAGAAAGAAGTCGGACGGAGCCTGGAAAATGAGTGTGGACGTGACATCAATTTGTAGCGCAAATTGACCAATTTCCATAATTGGTCATTTGAAGTGCTGCCCTACACGAGGGAGTCGTTAAGTTCCATATGAAGTCACAACTGAGTAGACACTTTGATGTTGTGTCATTCTTCTCCAGATTCAATAAAAAGACTTCGTTCAAAACATTATGATCTGTGTCGAAAAGCAGATTCTCTACTATACTAAAATACTACGAGACGAAAATCAGAAGCCAAAACATCTACACCAGGAAGGTGTTGCTATGTGTATGATGGGATCAGCTGGGGATCGTGCATTTTCCGTTGCTTCAATCAGATCGCACGGTCAATGCTTACCCTTATCAGAGGCAACACCTTGTTAGTGATTCCATTCCAGGTCTTATACTGTTAAGGGACGAAAGGATGTCAATTCGTTTCAGGACTACGCACGGCTACATAAAGGCCTAAAAGGGCCATTGCTAATGTTCATCGACTTGGGCTTCGACACTTTTACCGCACCATAACGATTCTCTAGACTTGGCACCTTCGATTTTCATCTCTTTCCGTCCCTTCAACAACACCTGGTTAATAGCTGCTTTGTGTATCTATCTCAAGTCGAAAATGGCCTCGATGACTTTAACGCCTCAAAACCTACAAGTTTTTTTTTTCGATCTGGGTGTCGACAATTATCTGAAACGTAGTGAAAGTGTATAGAAAATGAAGGAGATTATTTCTAAGATTAAGTTATTTGATTACTTTTTTTGTAAAAAAAATCTCAAAAATTGTTACCGCGAATTAAATTGTAGAATTCATATAAACGGATATGATTACCTAACATCTTCATTATATTATTATTATTTCTTTGTAGCCATATTTTTTTCCAGAGGTACTATATAACATATCCAATATAATTTTATGTGTTAAATTTAATATATATTAACCCATAAAAGATAAACTCAAAAATATTTATAACTAAAAACCTAATCACTTTTTTAAGCTTCTCGACTTTCGTTTCTCTAGCTATGTTAGCATCATCAGGATAGGATTCGAGCGTCGAGAAGTTTAAAAAAGTAATTTGGTGTTTCTTGAGTTTGAGTTGCGTTGAGTTGAGTTTGGTGTTTCTTGTTCCTTGAGTTTAGTGTTTCACATCGAAGGTTCCAAAAGAATCAATTGATATACTTGTTACTTTGTGTGCAGTGACGTAGAGAATGACAATTATAATTTTTTTTAAACAGACGTATATTATGGACAATAAATTGTGGAGTAGGGTTTTGAATTGCTCTCGAATTGCTATGGATCTTTCAAATTGGACACAGGTGGCATTGTGAGTTTGCCTATGTCTAGTCTCATTTTAGAAGTTTAATGAATGGTATTTATAAAAATAGAGTCGTGCGCAATACAACAACGCGTTAAAACTGTTGAATTATTTTATGAAACTGGAGGTTTAGTGAAAACTGTTTTTAGAAAATTACGTGATATTTACGGTTTGTACAATCGTCCATCTGAAAGTACTATCAATCGAATTGTTCAAAAATGTCAAGAAACTAATTCGGTAGCAGATAAAATTAGAGCAATATATAGTCGTAATGGTCGTTCACAAGAACATATTGACTTACGTACGTATACTTGAACTGGTGCTGAAATCCCAGAAATTTCCATTAGTCGGCTTTCACAACAATTTGAACTCACTGAATCCACAATATGGCATGTTTTATGAAAGGATTTAGCTGTGAAGACATATAAGATTGAAATAACACAGGAACTAAAGCCACTGGATCATTCAAAACGTCCTGTATTCGTCAGCTAGATCAAAGAACAAACAGATGATTTTTCTCAAAAAATAATCTTTTCAGATGAAGTATATATTGAAATGTGTTGTTTTGTTAATAAAAAATTGCCACATTTGCGTGAGAAAAATATTCAATTTATTCATAAGCAATCTTTACGTCCTAAATGAATCACTGTTTGGTGTAAATTATGGCCAGGAGGTGTACTTGGGCCCTTTTTCTTTCACAATGCTGTTTGTAAAGCTGTAACTAGCTTTATATCGTGATGAAAACTGATTTTTTGTCGGCTGAATTAAATAATGTTAATCAGAAGGATGTGTGATTCCAACAGGATGGCTACAACCCACCTCAACTAATGAAACAATTGATTTATTGAGAGAAAAGAATTGTGGATGAGTTATTGCAAGAAATGCTGATGTTAATTGCCACCAGGATCATGTGATTTAACACCGCTGGGATATTTTCTTTCGGGTTACGTGAAAAACCAGGTCTATAAGACCATAATCGACTCCTGAACTAAAGAGTTATTGATGAGATAAAGCCACGGTTATTCCAAAATGTCATCCAAAATTTTGAGTCTCTGGAGCTATAACTGGAGGTAATTTGAAAGATATTGTCTTTCATGTTTAAATGTCATAGACTGTGTCTCAATTATCAATAAACAGTGTTTTGAAATCAACGCAAATTCTGTGTTTTATTCAAAAAATTTAAAAAAGCGCTCAATTTGAAAGACTCTTTATTTAGTGTCGGTGTCCTAAAGAAATTATTATAACTTCGATTTCGACTTATTCAGCCAGGTTTTTGGGCTAACCCTTTCGGCTTCTGCCCGTTTCTATTCAGTTTTCTCTGAAGAGGAATTTTTTTTGGGATCTCTATTTGTCCCCGGAAAAAAATATTATGATTGATATAACGATTTTTCCAAAAAGAACACGACGAAATGTTTGACATGTAAATGCCACTCATAGACTGACGGGTTCAGTACGTTGTATCAATTCGGGGCCGAAAAAATAATCTTTTCCGACGAAGCCCAACGTAACTGCAGGATATAAAAATCCTCATGTGATTCCGGAGTCTCTTCATTCTCAGATAGTTACTAGGTGCGGCTTGTGGACCGAAGGAGTGATAGAATCATATTTTTTTGAAAACGATGGTGGAAATAGTGTTCTGTTTATCGGGAATGCTATAGGAGTACGCTGATAGGTGTGAAATGATAAATATGGTTAAAAATAATGTTTTCTTTCAACAAGACGGTACAAATGCAAGAAAAGTTTTCTGGACCCGTTATTTCGTAAAATGATAATCTGAACTGGCCACCAAGATGCAATGGCCACACAGAATGCAATATTACACTCTTGGGCATCATTGTATTTTTGTAGGGTTATGTTGTGTGAGAAATCGTAAATTGGGTCTTCAGAATGCTCTCCACCAGACAAAGCTGACAAGGGACCTTTCAACGACCATATTTTCAAAACATAACGCCATTATTTGATCTTCTTAAAGACAAATTACCGGATTATGGATCATTATGCCTCATTTTAAAGTTCTGACACTTTTATTGAAAAACCGTTTATAAAAATATATTTATAATACACAGTACTTCCATTAAGTATCAGTACTTAAGATATATCTCAGTTTCAAAGCTTAAACATTCCTGTTCCTAACGAAATCTACTCTACCACGATCGGCTGACATTTGTTAATTTTATGACGTCTTGTTTACAAGCCAAAATAGTTTGATGTATAAATAAAATCACGGAACAAAGAACTGTTACTAATTTTAATGCTAAACTCGGTAAAACTGCATCGAAAACATTCCGATTGATGCAGCAAGTGTACAACGATGATTGTTTAAGTATAACAAATGTTTTTCTGTGGCATAAACGTTTTTTGAATGGCTAGAGGATGACAAACGTGACGGGAGACCAATTTTAGCTCGCACTCCCAAAATAATCGAAAAAGTTCACGATTTTGTAGCAAATGACCTCAATGTTTCACCAAAAATGAGGGAAGAAGCTTTGAATATCAGCAAAGAAACGATTCGACTCATTTTTCACAAGGATCTGAGTAAAACAAAGGTGTGTGCAAAGTTCACAATGGTCGCATTCGGTCAGAATATCGTGATCCAGACTGGAGTTTGTTGCACGGTAATACGCCAAGTCACACATTGTTAATTCTTGCGCCGAAACCAAGTCCGCGTGATCAATCACTCACCGTATTCAACAGATTTAGCCCCTTGTTACTTCTCGTTGTTCCTAAAGTTGAAATTAAAGTTAAATGAGTATTTTTTGAAGAGATTGAGACCGTGGAAACAGTTTCGACGCGTATTTTTGAGGCTATTTCACAAAATAAACTGAATCACGCATTTGAATCACTATTTAATCGATGTAAGAAATGTATCGAATCGAGAGGAGAATACTTCGAATAATAATTTATAAAAACCAGGTATCGACGAACTGTGTATATACTAAATAGTGCGGCAACATACATAGACTCATCTTGAATTTGTTTCTTGGACGGCAAATCTAAACAAGATCCCCTCGTATAATTCAACCAAATTCATAACCGATAGTCGTCGAACCGGTCAGAAAACGGGGCTCGTATCCATTATTCATAATACCGTGCGTCTGTGGCAGTAGCAACTTCTTCCAGAGTCGTGGAGCTGGCCATTGTTCGGCCACGGCGTTTGCACCCGCCCGCTTCCGCCGATAAACTTTGGAAAAGGCGTCGCGACGCTTTGGAACAGACGCCGTAAAAGCGTTCAGACGTCCCACATGACATCGGATAATGCCTGTTCCGGACTTGGTCCAGCATTTCGACGATGTTATTCGAGTTGACGATGTTCATATTCGTGTTAGTTCGGTCTGTTGGTTCTGATTAGATTTCCTTTGAAAAAAGACTATTTAAATTTAAATTTTAAATTAATCAATTATAGCTCCGTTTATATGTGAGTACTAGTGAGATTTAGGATGTAATGTTTAGTGGGTTTCTCATATCAGCATTTCAACATGACTGTGTACATACAGTGTGTCCAGAATAAGGACTTACCACCCCCTTAAAATTTTTATTTCTGGACAGATTTTCAAAAACTTTCTTTTGTTGGATAGATCTCGAAAAATGGCATTAAGAAAGTGTATCGCAGGCTTGCTAATATCATGGCTAACTACGTTAACTTCTATAACTCCCATTTTCGAGAAGTAGTATTAAGGCTTTTTTTAGAGAAAAATTTGAATCAACAGATTCAAGCAGATTCTTGACCAGCACCACCTTATGCTGGGTCCACGCCGATAAAGTTTTGCGTGTGTGTTGAATTTACTGGAACAATTTATTTGAATTATCTGGTGGACAACAGATGGTTCGTATGCGTGCTGTGCGGCGATAATATTTGTGTGTGACTTTCAGTATCAGAGTGTCTACGCGCAGGTACACTTCATACAACAGATACAGCCTGCACAATGCAAATTTGTATTAATGTGGACTCAGCTTTAAACTAAAATGTACCAATTTTTATGGTTCTAAATTACTGGGTGTCCTTGATATTATTTTATGATATTTTTTCACAAAAAAACTTCATTTATTTACAGGTCTACAAATAGAAGACATTTCTATTATTCCACCATTTTCTATCCAGCACTTTTCAATATGTCGTCGGGTATTGTTCACTACTTTTCTCAATTGTTGTTTGGTAATGTTACGGCAAGCCTGCCTAATACGATCACAAAGATCGTCTCGAGTTTGGAGCCTCGAAACCTAAACCTTATTTTTAATTGTGCACCATAGAAAAAAAATCAAAAGGCGTGAGGTCTGGGGATCTCGGCGGCAACTTAATTACAAGACTGTTTCGCCCAATTCAACGATTTGGAAAATTATTATTTAACCAGTTTCTTACGTTAATTATATAATGAATTTGTGCTCCGTCAAATTGTAAGTGTAAATTGTACCGACGATTACGAGGCAGTGCATCAATTTCATCATCAAACTCATTTTGTAAAAATCTAAGAAATCTAGCTGCATTCAAATTTCCATCAAAAAAATATGGTCCAATAATAATGTCTATTAAAATACCGCACCAAACTTAGTAGAATATTTTCTCTTACATTGTATCACCCAATGTGGGTTATCTTGAGCCCACAATCTAATATTTTGTGATGATACGACACCATTTGTCGTAAACATGGATTCATCTGTGTATAAAATATTTTTTAGAAATATAGGATCGTATATGTACATGCCTTGTAACCATAAACAGTATTCCATTCTTCTTTCAGTGTCACCTACTTCAAGTGTTTGAAGAAATTTTGTTTTAACAGGTTTCCTGTTATTTTTCTTCAGTGCATAACCAGATAGTGCTTTTCAGAAAATTTATAATTCTACTAGCGCCTCTAACGCTTCAGTGTGTATTCTCGTTAAAATAATCAAGAACTAATTGGGTTGCTCGAAATTCACGAGAACGATGCTGATGAGGAAGTGTATTAACGATGCTGATTAGAAAGTGTAATATGAGTGAAGTGCAGTTCTGGATGTCTTCTATTAAATTCTTTGACAGCTTCACGAAAAGTTCGTGTGCCATTACCAACTAATCTTATAATTTCTACTTTTTCTTCTAAAGAATAAATTATTATTGCCGTTTGAAATCCCTATAACACAAATCAATCAGTCAAAGTAACATTTGTGAATTAGTTTACAATTTTTGATTTCCATGGTATACATAGTTTTAATAACAGAAAGTACATGTAATTATTAGAAAAAAATATGTCTGGGAGACCTAGTAGTTTAGAACCATAAAAAGCGGTACAGTTTTGTTTAAGAATCTTGGTCAAAAATCCGTTGTGTCTAAAAAAATCCTTATAGTACTTTTCGAAAATGGAAGCCATAAAAATTGACGCAGTTGGAATGGTATTAGCAAAAAAAACATGTGATACACTTTCTTAATATCGTTTTCCGAGATCTATCCAGCAAAAAATGAATTTTTTATGAAAATCAGTCCAGAAATAACATTTTTGAGGGGGTAGAAGGCACTTATCCTGAACACACTGTATACATGCGAGATCTTCTAAAGCGCCAATATTACCTCAGTCTTTCTTAATGAAGCTGCATATAATTCAGTTAATCGTCTGATGTAGGGGAAATGGCTGATGTACCACGAAAGCTTATTCTTTAGAATAAACAAAATGATTCAAAAATACAGACATTTCTTCCGTGCTTCACGCAAAAATGACTACTTCGCGCATTATTTCAATCGCCATCAAACGTCCAGCAACCGTCTCACGAGATAGATTTCTGGCATTAATTAGTCGGGCTTGAGGTGAACATTCCAACTAAGATTAAAGATAGGATTAAAGTTCGAAGTAACTAAATGAATGACCAAGGGTAAAACCATATATTCCGGTCATGTCGGATGTAGGTTGTAATCAAATGCAACTCACGCCATCCTTTGGCTCGCAACAGTACTATTGTGTAAGCGCATTTGTTTGTGTGCATTTGTACCCTTGGACATTTATTTAGTTGCTTTGGAGCATCCGGCTCGAGCCCAACTGATGACAACTTAAGGCGAAAATTCGGCAGACGTTTGATGGCGACTGAAAGAATGGACCAATTTTTGTGTGGAGAAGCGATTTTTTTTTGTTTTTAATATTCTACACGAACCTACTATGGAAATTTTCAGTGTTACCTATTTTGTATATTATATCAATATAGTTTAAAGGTTCTTAATTGGGTTTTGCATTATTTAATGTGTCACCTAAGAATTATTTCAGAAGTTATACTATGTTTCTTTTTACAGAAAGTCGCATTATGTTTGTTCACCTTAGAGAGATATCTGTACCACATAGAAGACAGAAAATGCTGCTGGGATACTGAAAGGAACTTTTCAATCATGCAGTTTTGCTGGAGTTGCTTTCACTTAATCCACCATCAACATTCCAACAAAAAGAAATCTTCGTCTCTTCCACAGATGTCCATCCACGAATATTTGGGATTTGTTGAATAACTGGTAAGTTGTATAACAAAATCAATACAATTTAGTTATTGAAATTCGTCAGCAGAATCGTCAGCAAATATTCTCCTCTTTCTAAAATCCAAAGTCGAGATAATGCTATTGAAAATACTGAGTAGGTATCTTTTCTTTCTTTTTCTTCTTCTTCTCCTTTTTATTCTTTTTTTTCTTCTTTTTCTTGGTATTCTTCTTTATGTAGGAGTCGGGACCTATGGAAACTAATTTCATTTACATCATTTTTGGACTAGTTCTCGCCAGCATCTCTATTTCTGGCTTCCTTGGTGGCATACACGAAAAATGAACCAATGAGGACTTAATTTAGTCTGTTCATATTTTTAGATGCCATGTGATCTAGAGTCTGAGGTGTGATCTGGAATCCTCCGTCCATCTAAGTACCACCAGGCTTTCTAGGTTATTGGTATTTCTCTGTTCAACGCATATAGCCCAATTCTGACAATATTGTCAACATTTTTTATTATTCACATTTCCCCAAATGCCAGGCTACCAAACATACATTAACAGGGAGTTTTCGCACTACAACTTGGAAAAGGATCAAATCACAATTAGGAGTTGTATCGATACTTGCCTGCTCTTTATTGCAGTGAAAAAAATTCTCTTTGGTGTTGATTATGTGGCTTTCTGTGCATTTTTCGTCCAAAATTCGACATATATGTCAAAAAATTGACATATATGTATCATGTCACCTAACCACACAGAAGTTTAACGGTGTGAAAATCACACGGTAGTGAAGGTCAATTAAAATCGCAAAGCTTGGAATTCGGCCATCGAACTTTTCAAGCAATAGAAATAGATATTGTTTTACAAGCAGTGGCTTCATTAGGTTTGTGTTTTGTGTTTTACCAAGTTTTTTTTTTAAGAACTGGATTTTGAACAAATAAATTACAATACCTCTTGTTAATACCCCTCATGTTATATAATTTTAGTTTAAATGAATATTAATATTTTGTATGTAATATAGAATGTTATACCAACGTTTTTTTTTACAGGATATCACACTCTCCACGTTTATTCAATTCAGTGAGATACCAGAAACACATAAATGATATTAAAGACAAACCACTGATTTACCTTTGTTTCCATATCTACCTGATAACTCACCCTTCATGGAAAGAAAACGCCTTCAGAATGGATGACCTGGTGTTGAATGTTAATATCACATGAATTTTAAGCTGTTCAATAAAATTATTAACGATATATTGTAAATGTATTATATATAGTTCTAATAAAATAGCTTCCAATATTAATACTGTGTTTGTTTAATACTTTACTAACTTTCAATTAGCACTAAGTACAAAAAACAGACGCAGGTCTTACCCTATAAATTTATGCAATCAATAATATCTTAAATGGACTAACAATATCGTCAAAAAACTTTATTCGTTACATTTTCCCAAATGCCAGGCAACCAAAAATACATTAACAGGGAGTTTTCGCACTACAACTTGGAAAATGATCAAATCACTACTAGGAGTAATTTGGTATTTATTCCTGATAACGATACCTGCCTGATCTTGGTTGCAGCGGAAAAATTCTCTTTATGTTGTGATTCTGTTGCTTTTTGTATATTTTTTGTCAAAATTTGGATTTCGATCAGGATCACAGAAGAGCGAGGAGGTATTTACTACTGTTACCATTATTTGCCTGCTCCTGATTGCAGTGCAAAAACTCTCCATAATGTTGATTCTGTTGCTTTATGTGTATTATTCTATCAGGATCACAGAAGAGCGAAGGGGTATTTACTACTGTTATCGTTAGTTGCCTGCTAGTGGTTGCAATGCAAAAACTCTCTTAAATATTTTATTGCTTTCTGTAAATTTTTCGTACAAAATTCAGATTTCTACCAGGGCCACAGATGTGCGAGGAGGTATTTACTACTGTTACTGTTTGTTACCTTTCTGCTCCTGGTTGCAGTGCAAAAACTTGCTCAAATCTTGATTCTGTTACTTCTGTGCATTCTTCGTCCAAAATTTAGATTTCTATCAGGACCACAGAAGAGAGAGGAGGTATTTACTACTATTACCTGCTTTACTTGTTACTTGCCTGCTCCTGGCTGCAGTGCAAAAACTCTCTTAAATGTTGGTTCTGTTGCTTTCTGTAAATTTTTGTCCAAAATTCGGATTTCCATCAGGATCACAGAAGTGCGAGGAGATATTTATTACTGTTACCTCCATTAGCATGCTCCTGGTCGCAGTGCAAAAACTCTCTTAAATGTTGATTCTGTTGCTTTCTGTGAATTTTTGTGCAAAATTCGGATTTCTATTAGGATCACAGAAGTGCAAGGAGGTATTTACTACTGTTACTGTTACCTTTCTACTCCTGGTTGCGGTGCAAAAACTCCCTTAAAGGTAGATTCTGTTACTTTCTGTGCATTTTTCGTCCAAAATTGGGATTTCTATGAGGACCACAGAAGAGCGAGGAGGTATTTACTACTATTACCGTTACTTGCCTGTTCCTGGTTGCAGTGCAAAAACTCTCTTGAAGGTTGATTCTGTATGCTTTCTGTGCACCTGTCGTCCAAAGTTCGAATTTCTATCAGGATCACAGAGCTGCAAGGAAGTATTTATTACTATTACGGCTATTTACGTGTTCCTGGTTGCAGTGCAAAAACTCCCTTATAGATTGATTCTGTTACTTTCTGTGCATTTTTCGTCCAAAATTCGGATTTCTATCAAGATCACAGAAGAGCAAGGAGGTATTTACTACTGTTACCGTTATTTGCCTGCTTCTTGTTACAGTGTAAAAACTCTCTTTGGTTTGAATCCTGCTTTTTGTGCAATTTTTGTCCAAAATTTGGATTTCAATCAGGATCACAGAAGAGCGAGAAATTATGTACTACTAATGTCGCTTTTGCCCGGTTGCAATGCAAAAAATCTCTTAGATGTTGGTTCTGTTGCTTTCTGTGATTTTTCATTGGAAATTTGGCACATTTCTATCAGGATCGCATTTGGACGAAGAGGTATTTTCTTCTAATGCCTGTAGTTACCTGTTCCTGGTTGCTGTCTGAAAACTGCTTTAGATTTAATTGTTTTCTGTATACATTTTAAATAAAATGTAGATTTTTAGCTGGATCACAATATAGCGAGAAGGTATTTACTCCCAATTCTGCTAATATTCTTAATACTGATACTGAATAGTATCAATAAATATGTAAAATTCAAATTATGGGTTACCACCATAAAATGTCTAATAGCTCTATTGTAAAGGCATTAATCGAATGAAAATTAAAGTGGATGTAGACTAGAAACGGAATATTTTTACCCTCTACCCTATTCTACTTGAGGGTATCATCATTATGGTCATCGGAGGATTAAGTTGCATACCTGCAACGACTAAGATTGGTTGTGCTCCAACCACTGTTTAGATCATCAGCTCCTATGTTCTGGTCAAAGACGCAGTGCTCACCAGTTGTCGCTAGGTGTCATGTCACTAGTTGTAATAAGCAAGAGGCATCCTAAAAATAAAGCAAACTTTTAAATAAGAACATTAATTAATAATATAACTAGTTTTTGCAGGACTTCATTTAACAAACATTCCAAAAAAAAACGTGGATTTGTGGCAAAACAATTCGTGTTTGTTATATCACGATAACGTACACCGCTATCTTTAACGTACACTGCCATTATTAACGTACAACGCCATCGTTATTAGCTAATTTTCCGCAAAAATTTAACAAAAATCATCCCACAAGCACCATATTCACCAGATATGGTACGGTGCTACTTTCCCATATTCCCTTGATCGAAACTACTTCGCGAACGACTTTTTGAATGAATTGATGTCATTCAAAATGCTATTCGACAGATTGCCTTATCAACAGGTGGTTTTCAGCCATTTTTCGGTTTTAAAAGGGTTTTCATTGAAATAATATTGGAGGGAGTAAAATAGGTGATAGTCAAAGGGTACGATGTTCGATTAGTAATATGGCTCGTTCAAGATATTCTAACTTAAAAATTTAACTACTAATTCAGGCCGATTTTCTTCTAGTACTATCTTCATCTTCAATTTTAAACGTTAGAGGTCGGTTTTGATCATTTGTTTACATGAAAGGAGGTCAAACTGAATTGCCAAGTGACCTTGGCAATCCCCATAATTTTTTTCATTGAATATTATTGTCATATTGTTGTTTTTCGTCACCAATTACCAGCCGGTTCGGAAGTGGAGCCTCATTTTTATTTTCAGCTAAAAATCCCATGATGAAATTCGGACCTGCGGATGTCGCTCACTAAGTTCGTCAGGGATCCGCATAACGTATCCGGAGATACGATTTTCATCCATTTTTCTCCAAATGATGAACGGTCGATTTGATAATATTTTTCTTATCTGCTGTATCACGGACAGTTGAGCTTGGATCTTCGATTATTTTCTTCACTTTAATTCAAAAATTATTTATTTTTCTATTATTATTTTCTATGATACTTACGAGGGATGCTATTTATGTATTCGGAATTGGTAACAATGGTGTTACTAGGCGCCATCTGACATATATATCTTAAAGTTTGACACTGTTGACTGTATACGTACTCACGACGCTATTTGTATTGTTTAGTGACCTGAAAATTTCATCTCATTCAAAAAATGGAATTAACTTAATTTACAGAATTAACTATCAGAATTTTCGTGAAATGATATACTACAACTTTCGACGTGCAATATTTCAGCAACAGTGCATGAATCAACTCACTTCGACTTTTGACAATGAAGCACCTTCTAAAACCACTGTATATCACTGGTTTAGCTAATTCAATCGTAACTGTCGTTCGCTCAAGGACGAATTTAAAGAATGTCCTCCAAAATCGGTTGTTGACAGAAAACATCGATACTATGGGCGAACTGATCAAGCAAGATCGTCATATGACATACCGTGAGATCGAGGCATCCCATCCACAAGTTTATGTTACATAAACATTTAGCCATGAAAAGAATTGTGCGCGTTGGCATTGCATTGCGCGTTGGCGCAAGCATAATGTGACAATTGCTCATCAAAAAGGCTCTTGTTGATTGGTGCAAAGAAATGCTCAAAAAGCAATCGTGTAGTGAATAGCTTAACCTCCGAGGTTTAGATGTACACTAGCTTAACGACCGAGAGCTTATTCGAAGCAATGCATTTGTGGTGTTAACATCGGTTAAGTACTGTACATTCGAGGAACTCTCCGTTCTCTGTCTCTGTTAGACTTACACACTCTTTCTTTTGCGCATTTCAGAGGCCTAGCTATGTTGGTCGAGCTGTAGGTAACGCATCTTGGATCTGCGCATAAGCCCGAAAGTAAACAGCAGTCGACTGTATGGATGTTTGAAAATAAGCCAAACTCAACAAAAGTTTAGGATGTGGTTCCCTGTTGGTCATTTTCTTAAAAAAAACTTCCTACGAACTTTCACGACAAGTCGATATATCCAAATTAATTGATTTTTCTATGCACATCGTTTTAAAAAATAAACTTTTTTTCGGCTTAAGAATTTTCCACGTTTGAATTTATCAAACAAAAATACAAATTTTCTTTTAAGCTCTCCCCGATATATTCCCATAAATTAACCAGTATTTCGGTGTGAGTTGAAGCGTGGCCGGACTGGCGATGACGGCGAAAAGTTCCTTTTTGAAACCGTGCTGCCGACGAATTTTTCCGAACGGTTGAACCTGGATAGGAAATTATTCTCGACATTTCCAGCCTGCTCTGTTTTCGGTATTTTGTTTCGTCATATTTGCATTCGACCGAAGTGGGAAGAAACACCTAAATAATCATCGCTCGGTAGATGCATGGTCTTGATGGCCGTTCGCCGAAAACCGTTGTCTGATTTTTTTTTATCTTCTCTTAATTTCAGAAGGAGGAATTTTGCGAACGGTAAGATTTTTCCCGCCGATTAAGCTGTCGGTATTAATTTTTTTTACTGTCGTCTTTATTTTGGGAATCATATCTACTGCTTTCTGAATGACTGATTTAATAAAATTCGAAATATTCGCTGCTTTACTTAGTTTTTTTTTTATTAGCTTTCATGCTGATCAGATATATTATGTTACAAATAATTCTTAGACAGAGCTAAATAAAATAAAGTGGTAATGAACATCAGTTCTTGTTTTATGGTTTAATTTTGGCAGATGATGATGAGATGAGAATGTTATACTTCTCTTTGTTGTTCCCTTCTCTATGTCTTCTCTCTTTAATCTCTAATATGTATCAACTCGTTGGGGGGTAGGCCTAGCAGTCCCACCCCACAAAACAATTGCTGCTCCGAAACTTGATACGAGGTGTATATATATAATAATGAGATAGATTTTTTATTATTTTTGTATGCTTGTTTATGTTGCCTTGGAATGAGGTTGCCAACACAGCGATGAAGATGATTGTCCACTCTTCATAGTAGTGCTAAAACTCAGATACTGGAGTCGTCTTTAGCTAGTCGAATAAAGCTTTTTCAATGCTGGTCCAATCTCCAAAACTGGCGTCGTTTGTGGGGAATTTTCAAACTTGATAAAATGAAGAAGTGTGGTGAATAAGATGACAAGCCACAATGATGTCTTTACTTGGGAATAACTCGTTAACTGAAATCGCTATGTGTCAAGGCGAATTGGTGTGGTTGCCGTATGCAATGGTGGTGGTGAGGTAGGAGTGTGGTCTTCGAGGCTCTGACACTTTCTAGAAAATGAGAATCATTTTCAATGATTCATTTCAATTTCGGAACCACTTCCACGTAGATTTCCTTCAAATTCAATTTATTGGCCAAAATCGGATGAACGGTTGTGTAAGTCAAATTCAACATTTCCCCGATCATTATGATCGTTAACGGACAATCAGAACATACAAGAACCCGGATTTGACGGACATTTTCATCGATTCTTGCAGTTCCTACTTGCAAGGCCTAACGCACACCTTCAGATTGGATTTATCTGAGATATCGATCCGGTTGGAGGTCAAGGTTGAAGGAGGTCGGGACTCACTGAAAGACTGTAGCACTATAGGAAGAAGAAGATTAACTACCAACATCTTGATCTTCTTTGCTTATTTGTTCTTTTCCCATTTTGACCCTTTATTTAGGGCCAAAGATAATTAAATAAATAAAAAATTAAGATAAATAATAAGTAAATAATTAAGATAATTATTATTAGCTATTTTAGATATATAGGTATTATACTGACTCCAACACATCGCTCAATAAGCTCCCGGTCTGACATATAGAAGACGTCACTTACGAAAAATCCTTACCAGTGGTGGATTGTGTCAATTTTCAAACGTCATGTGTCAAAATTTCATGTTATTTTCAAAACAACGAAAAACAAATTATGTGTTGATTAAGCATTACTTTTTGATGAAGAAAAATACCGTTGAAGCAAAACAATGGCTTGATAAACATAACCAGGACTCTCCTCCAGGAAAACCAACCATAACTGATTGGTATGCTATATTCAAACCTGATTGTACAGGTATCGGTAATGCTGAGCGCTCTGGACATCCTAATGAGGTGGTTACTCCAGACAATATCACAAAAAATCACAAAATTATTGCTCAAAGCCGTAAAGTAAAGCTGCAGGAGATAGCTGATATCATGGGATTATTGAAAGGAAGTGTATACACCATTTTGCATGAACATTTGGGAAGAGGTAATTGCTATCGAAATGGGTCACAACGAACCAAAAGCAACAACTTATTGATGATCCTGAGCAATGTTTGGAGCTCTTTAAGCGAAATAAAAAGGATTTTTTTCTTGCGGTATGTGACAATAGATGAAACATGGATCCATCACTATACGCCGAAGTCAAATAGGGGGGGGGGGGGATAGTTTGAAGTAAATAAAACAACAAAAATATACTTACATGAAATTTAATATCTATATATTCATCGGAAAAATGACGACATATTTATAAAGTTCTTAACTTTAAATGAAATGGTTAAATTAATTTCGTTCCTCTGCGCTAAATCTAAAACCATTAAAGAAGAAATCTTCGGTTTTTTCTTTTAAATATATCCACTACTTCATCTGCATGAATTTCTGTTCCATAGTGAATGTTCATGAGAGCCAAACCATTAAGTCTGTTTTCACTTGTAGTGCTTCGTAAATAGTTTTTCAGTCACCTTAGGCTCGAGAAAGACCTTTCTGGGGTAGCAGTGGATACAGGAATGGTAACCAAGATTTGTAGTAATGTGTAAATATTAGGATAAAGGTTTTTATCGCACATATCTAGGCATTCCAAACTAGATTTCGGGGTAGGCGAGATACTTGTCAAAAAAAATAATTCAATTGTAATAATTCAAATAAATTCAATAAGTCAAATGTAATAATTTAACTCTCTTCACTCATCGTATTTTTTCGGTATAATATTAGATAATATCTGGCTTATTTTTTTTTAACCAAACCAACACCCCCCCCGGCTACGCCCGTGATGTCAATGATACTTACATTGAGAATAATAGTGATTAATGAAAGAGACGTACTACCCAAAAAAAATATAAGTGAGGTTTACTGTGTGATTATTGTGCACTGATTATTGTGCATTGATTAAACACTTGTAATTTTCTGTATTTTGTTATTGATTCTTTTAATACCATTTTTGATTGATTTCAATTGATTTTATATCATGATTCCCATGCGCCTTGACAAATTCTAAATGTATTAAAATCGCCCTTTCTAAGAATGTTTTATGTTCTTTTATTCTAATATCTAACGTTCTAGATGTCTCACCTATATAAAATTTGCCACATGCGCAGGGTATGTACAACATTTTTTATATTCTGTTGTGTGTTGTTTGGTTTGATTTCTGTTAATATAGATCTAAGAGTATTTTTTGTTTTAAATGTTGTTCTTATGTTGTATTTATTTCCTACTCTTTTAATTGTGTCAGAAATATCGCCGATGTAAGAAATTGTAACGATAATTGTTTGAGAGTTCAACTATTAAAATAGGACTAATTAAAAGTTAATATGACAGAGCAAAACTTGTTTTACCGACAGTGATACACTACAAAAAGAAACAAATTACATCAAAGACATTTTAATAAAAAAACAATTACCCAAAACGTCCGGCAACCGCCCCGCTACACTGGAAGATCCAAAGAAGAATATTCAGTAAGAAATCGAAGCCATAACTGTACATTTAGACAATGTAATTTTCAGATACATGAATTTCTAAGAATTTTTGTAAAATTTTTAGAATAAATTTGTCAAAATTGATCAAACTGGAAATGGAAGGTTTAATCAAAACATATTTTTTGTTAACAACATTGATTGATATTTACAATTTTGTATCTGTCCATTTCTGCATATTTTTCGTAATATAATATTTAAATTTAGCTATTAATCGAAAGGACGTGTGACATTGCCCACCGTTTCAAAAAACATGACGAAAAACTTGGCGATTTCGAAGATAGCCCACGAGAAATACTTCCAGTTGGTGGCAGAGCCAAAAACCCAGGCGAAACTAATGGTGCCTATTAGCATACCAATGAATACTGATGATTCGGATGGATATATCGGGTCGTGGCGATCTACGATCGCTCGCCGTCGATGACCCATCCTAAACGCACGTGAAATAATACTAATATTGATGGTAATAAGCAAAATGCTTCGTTTGTTCCGTTTTCGACGGGTTGACAAATGACTGTCGTGTTTTCTTTTCCTGTTCAGCGTGAAGACTACCGAAAATTTAAATAATAACCAGAGGCTCATGCAGAGACACATTAGTGGGACAACGAGGATAAGCGATCAGGCTTTTTGCGATGTTGCCAAGAATTTTTTCCAGTTAAATAATTTTGCCTCAACATTCACATATGTCTCTTACCCTATTTCTACATTTAACTAAGGCAATTGTGTTTACACATAAGTTAATAAATTACTACGCATTTTGTTCGCATTATTAGTATTAGTATCTATTTTATAACTGGTGGTTTTTTTAGTATGTCCGAACATCCGACAGGGATCGCTGTCAAACAAACTGTGAGTTTGAGCAGCTCTAGTACGAAAATTACTCAGTAGAGTAGCCTGGCAAATCGTCAAGGAACGTTCAATATTAAAGCAACCTCTGCAAATTATCGCAATTTATTATCAAAATTAGTGTTCTGTTCCGTTCTGTTCCGAAATTCCGAACGCATTTCACTCTACACGACATTAAAACAAAAATAAGACAAAAACTGTGCGTTCCGAAGAAAATATCGCCGCTTTTGCTGACAGTGCTGATGAAGATCGAAATTTATCAACTCGTCACTGTTCACAGGAAGTTGGTGTTTGTTATTAAACTACGTGGACAATTTTAGGTAAAGATTTTGGTATGGTGCTTTACAAACTCGAGACTTACAAACTTACAAACGCGAGAGTATTATTTGCATTGTGCGTTCGGAGAATGAGCTCAAAATCAATTGCAACTTGACCCAGAATGGAACCGCAAAATTTTGTTCGGCGACGAACCTCATTTTTGGCAAAATTATTACATTAATGAACAAAATTACCGCATTTCTTGTGAAAATATTCGGCAAATGATCCAACAATTACCATTGTATCCAGGAAAATGCACTGTATGGTGCAGATTGTACGCCGGTGGCATCATTGGGCTGTATTTCTTAAAAAATCAAGCTGGCAATCAAGCTTCTGCCAAAAAAATCATTCTTGATAACAAAAGAACTTCGTGGGCCACCTTTATCAGCTCGTTGAACCACAGATTCACATGCTTCGATTTTTAGACCAAGGTCAGGAGGCTCAGGGGTATTCCTAACAAACACTGGCTGGCACAGTCTGGCTGACTGACAGGGGAGACATAGTACCAAACCTTGACCCTCTATTGAACTATACAAGTACCGATATGGAGTTGCAGTACCACTCGAGGAAGATACACCGGTCAACGCTCCTTTTTCTTATAAAGAATTCAAAACAGCTCTTGCAAGATGCCACTTAGGTAAGGCCTGGCCCCAGTAACATCCTGATTCCACAAATTAGAAATATGCCGGAGTCTGCTGAACGGACCCTACTTGACATTTACAACGACATCTGGAGCGGGAGAGGTTTCCCCTTTCTGGGGAGAGTCTCTTCTTATTCCGATCGACAAAGGAACAAAATCTGTTCGTCTGTAGAAAGTTATCGTCCGATTTCTCTTACAAACCATCTTTGTAAGGTCACCGAGTTTCTCTCTCTCAGCCACCAAATAAGGTTTACATCTTCCCGATATCGAAGCGTTGGTGACTCCTCCGTCTCCGCCCTGCGCGTTACGCAAGTAAACATCGATTGCTCCCTACTACCGCATAACAAATATAATTACGCTCACTCTCACTCTATAATTACGCCAATAGATCCTTTTTCTCCGAGGGCTTGAATAAATGCATATACTATATACATCAGATCGTGTACACTGATGGCTCTAAATCCACAGCTGGGGTGGGCAGCAGCTTTTTTCACAATGACACTGAGCGATAGTGTTAGACTCCTCCCTTTCTGATCAATTCTCACGGCCGAGAAGCATGCAATCAGGGAAGCCTTAAGGATTATCCAGAATTCCTCTTTTCCCCGATGGCTAATAAGTTGCGTCTCACCAGAAGCACTCCAGGGCCTGGAACGTGGCACCTTTGACATACCTATGGTGTCAGGTATACTGATGGCCCTACAAGATTTGATCTCGCGACAGTTTACTGTTAATTTCCTCTGGATACCTAGCCACGTGAGCATCAAGGGAAACGAGCGCGTCGATGTACTTGCAGTCCAGAGTTCCTTGTCTGGTACGCCGATTTGTGAATCATGGATACCCTACAGTAAAAACCTGAAGGTTCCCGAGAACACACATCACATGATATTTAAGACAGATAATGGAGATCAGATGGTAATATAAAAAAAATAAGTTCTCAGTTGGGTGAACGGTTTGTCGATAGAGGTTCTCTTGGAGGAGGGCACCTATGTTGGGTCACGGAGCATTTGACCAGACTGGACGACAATCGTCTAGAAAATTCTATATTATATGGTGAACTGATCTTAGCCTCAGCAATGAGAAGTGACTGCCTTCAACAGAACCCAATGGAGATTAATAGCTCATTAGTATTAAGGACCGAAGTTTAGAAACAAATAGATTCTGATATGTTCTGGCCAGTTCGAATGTCTAGAATGTGGTCCAGTCAACTCATCTCAAAAAAATGGGATTCAAGTACGCCGCTATATAACCTTGATAAACATAACAAAAAAGAGGTAAGTTCTACTTCAAAAATTTTTCATTTTCAATGGTAAAAAAGTGGGCTCATTAATTTTAACCTGGTCATACATCGATTCAAGTTAATAAATGCTCGGACCGACAAAATCGTTACAAAAATCAACAATATCGTACAACAACGAGCTATCATTTAGCGATATCTGAGATATGTGAGTAGTCACCCAATATCGCTGAAGCGGTTTGCCGTCATTAACAAAAGCAAACGATTTAATTGTTGTGTCAAAAATGTCTGTATCATATGAACGCTTCCGAGTTATGTAACAGTTACATTTTCATTGACACCCTAAAAAAAATATTTATAGATTTGTCTATTTTTTGAACTGAATAAAACTATTTTTAGTTTGTTATCTATCACTTTTATTTTTTAATTTTGTGTGACTATAGTTTCGTAAAACAATGTTACACTATCAGTTTTGAAGTAGTGTTTGATAATCTACCAGGTCTGTAAAAATGAAACCGAAATTTGCCCATAGATGGCCCAAGCTGTTAATGTAGTCCCCGTCAAACCGCGTCATTGGCGCCATTTTGTGTGAAAAAATCCACCAGAATATCAAAAAAGGCAACACAAAATGATTTTGCTTCATGATAATACACCATCATACACTGCAATAGTGGTCAAGGAAACGATTAAGACGTTTACTTGGGAGATACTTTCGCATGTGATTTACTCAGCAGACTTAGCCCCCTTCGATTACTACTAATTTGCATCGATGGGACCCGAACTTGCTCAGCAACGGTTCACTTTTTATGAAAATGAAAAAAAAATAGCTTGATGACTGATTTGCCCAAAAAAGTAACAGGTTATTTTTTGGGGTGATATCCACAAATTGTCAGATAGGTGGGAAAAATGTATAGCTGGCGATGGGCAGTACTTCGAATAAAATGTTTTTTAGTATTTTCATACAACAAATGTTTATTTTCTATACAAAAATTCCGGTTTCATATTTACATATCTGGTAACATTGTTTTACGAAACTATAGTAACACAAAATTAAAAAATAAAACTGATAGATAACAAAGTAAAACATTATTTTATTCGCCCTAAAAAAAGTAAAGTGAATAATTTGGATTTAAACTTTTCAGTTTTGGGGTGCCTCCGCAACTGAGAACATTTGGCAACCCAATAATAATGCTAAGAGTTGATATCCCAGGGTTTTTGATACAGCTAGTGAGAATTCTCGAAACTGAAAACCCTCCATTCAAATAAATGGTCAGATAATTCCCCTCTTTTGGGAAATAATTTCATTTCATTTGTTCTCCCATTTTTATTTTTATAGTATTCCCATATAGTCTGGTATTATACTGGGTCTGAGAAAAACTCAATTCGGCAATGATTCCAAAAGCCCTGTATAATAAAAATTCAATTATTTGTTAAACCGAAAGTGATGCGGAAAGAGTTTGCATTTAAATGTTTCGGAGACGTTGCTGTTGCAATAAAAAGATAGGAATCATACATATAAAGCGAAATATTTTCGTATCTAATGTAAACTTTGGAATTGAGAAATGTTCCATGAATAGTAGGACGTATCTTTGTTGTTACGAGAATTACCGTTCTATGTGGTACTTTCAGGAAGTTCATTGGGATGTTAAGTAAAATGAAACTGTCGTTATGATAGTGTAACATTATATAGGGTGTCCCATAACTTATACGCCATAGAGCAACTGATCATAGTAGAGATCAAAATAAGAGGATTTAGTCAATAAATGTGCTGGCAAATGTTAATCATTAAAAAGATACAGGGTGTTGAAAGTGACACTAAGTTTTTGAAAAATTGAGCTAATTAAAAAACGATTGAAGATATCAGGTTCAAAATCGGGTTGGTTAGGTTTCCAAAGGCGACAAGTCCGAATTTGTTACTAGCTTGAGCCTAGTTCCTAGAGGACGCTTGCTACCTACTTTGTGAGGAATTAACTCGCTCATATTTTTTTACCCTATAAAGCGGGGAATATTTTTAAGTCAAAATAGAGAAGAGTCATAATAAAGGTACCCTTGGTCAATTTCGATGTCTCACACGGTTTGCGAGATATTCGTATTGGAATATTCCATTGCATATCTTGTCGAAAGCTGAAAAATATGCAATTCACAAAGAGAATCTTAGATGTTGTGTACAAATTATTACGTCTCGATGACAACTGTCATTGTTTTCTATCTCTCCTATTAAACGTAGTTGGAAACAACTTTCTCCAATCTTGAGTTTGGTATTAAATAATTTGTAAAAAAATGCCCAGACTTAATCGGTTTTCTGAATCATGTTCTGCGTTTCTATACAAGTAAATTACAATAGTCTCGCTGCAGTTAGAAGGTATGAAGAGCTCTACCCAACCAGAATCATCCTAGATCGACAAATTTTGGACAAAAATCCTGGTGGGCGACCGAAACGTATAATGGTAGAACAAGAAGAGGACATTTTGGTGGGTATCGCGGAAAATCCTTAACTAAGCAATAGGCGTTTGGAGGCATCTCCAGGAACTTGCAAATCTACCATTTGGAGAGAGTTCTCCATAAAAAAAATGTTTCCCTACCATTTTTCGCCTGTTCAAAATTTATTGTCATAAGATTTGCCGGCTAGTTCAGAATTATGTTAAAATCTACTACATAAAAAACGAAAACCCCATGTTCCCGAAAAATATATTGTTTACTGACGAGGCAACTTTTACCAGACGCGGAATTTTTAACTGGCCAAATAATCATTATTACGCCCTGGAAAATCCACACCTACCAAGAGAGAGACATTTTCAGCACAATTTTTCAATTAACATTTGGATCGAACGCGGTGTTGAGTTTCCTGGACCACCTCGTAGCCCAGATATTAATCCGTTAGACTTTAATTTGTAGCGTCACTTAAGAAAGAGCCTTGCCAAAGTATGTTGAGGTAAACGGTGGTAAGCGGTAAACATTTTCAACACCCATTGAAGTAAATTTTAAAGAATTGTTATTTTAAATAAAGTGCGTTGTATTTTTGGCATCTTAATGTTTTTTCTTCGTATTCAAGGCACACGTTGGATTCGGATTTCTATTTGATATTTAAAAATCCAAATACGCCGATTTTGAACCTGATATCTTCAACCGTTTTTAAATTATCTCAATTTTTCGAAAATTTAGTTTCACATTCAACACCCTGTATCTTTTTAATGGCTAACATTTGTCAACACATTTATTGACTAAATCCTCTGATTTTAATCTCCACTATCACCAGTTGCTCCATGAAGCATAAATTATGGGACACCCTGTATTATATGAAGCTATCGAATCGGAAATTTTAAAATATTTGTTAACAAAAACGTGCATGTACAGGGCGTAATACAGAAGTTCTGATTGTCTTATACGAAGCCTTCAGTCAATCCTGTAATGTGACAAGTGATTTATTTAATCTTAGGAGCTTTCATTTTTTTTTATGTCGAATAACATTAACTTACAGGTTTTTTTTAATGTTTCTTTCATTCCATGAGTCATACGCACACAAACATCCATGCCTGCACCAGGATTCGAACCCGGGACCATTGGATTGCCAGGTAGGCGACTAACCCACCAGACCATCGCAGTCGGTCGATACATTTTAACTACATATGCCAAAAACATTGAAAGTCCATTTGATTTTGTTGTTAATTATAGTTACATTCTAAGAATTCAAAATTGATGGAGAATACCTGACGGGTTGTTGGGTCATATGCTGACTTTAAGAGACCATTTTCTTTTGGCTTGGTCTTGTAGGTGAGTTCCAAACCATCTTTACATATAGACCAGCAGTAACCCGTAAGCATTGCTTCATTCCAACGGCTCTATTATCTTTGTTCCATCGCAGAAATTTCCTGATGGAACCTTTCTCCGCATTCATCACTGACAGTTCCGCAACTAGAAGGGGAAACTCAGGGTCATGAGCTGTGTAAGGCTTGTTGGTTTCCTCTTCTTTTACACTGTTTTATTTTCTAGTTTAAGCTCATAATTTTAGGGTGGAGTAGAAACTGGTAAACTATCTGAATGTGGAATAGATAGAATAGCCGATGAAAGATTCGGGTATTGAACTGTTCCTCTTTTCTTCATTGACATTCCTGCCTTCATAGGTGGAGTCAAGCAGAAGTAGCAGTAATCTGTGTGGATTTTAGGCTCCCGCCACACCACAGGCAGAGCAAAAGCCACAGACCGTTTTTTATTTTTCAGCCATTCTCGTTGTATAATTCTCGTAGAGCTGCAACATTTATGTGCAGCCCATGACTTAACCTGGTCCCTACCTTGATACCAAAATAATGGTGATTAGTGGTGGTAGTTAGTACTAAACTGTATATATATATATATATATATATATATATATATATATATATATACATATATAAATCGAAAAAAAAATTCTTTTTTAAAACTGCAAATGTCGTAGTTTAAAAATATTACTGATTTATTGTTAATTATTACTAAATTGTCGTGTTGATTGTCCACATCTATAGGTCTCGTGATTTTCGGGTTTAAATAAAGGTTCTGTATAAGAGGGTCGTTCAAAAAGTTTTCGGCCTGACAAAAAGATGCTACAAGTAAGATTAACTGACAATAATATTTTTCATCATTTTATTTTTCATTTATGATTCTTTAGTGTATGTTTAATTGCTTATTTGTGGCAATTGAATAATTGAAGTTCGACCAGTTAAAAACGATTTTGCTTTCAATGTTTTTGCGCGGCGCAAGTACAAAACATCCTATAAGTTACGTACTCCGCTCACATGAGAACCTCGATGTCAGCATCACCTCAAGAGTAGAGTTACATATTTCGTTCGCATGAGAACCACGATGTCAGCATCACCTTGGGAGTCATCACGCCACCAGATGGTCCCGTGAGAAACGCAACCTAAACGTATTTTTAAGTATAAATATTACCTCCAAATTTAATATTGTTAATTCTTAGTTAAGCTGTTGAGTTTAAAAAAACCTATTTTGTAAACCATTTTCGAAATAAAGTTTTTAAAAACAAAGTCTGCCGAAAAAGTTCTTTAAGTGGCGCAGTCGGTAGGATTGCACAAGTGTTTCACGAACGAGCCAATTGAGGACGACACCAAGAGACACAACAGTTGGAGCCAATCCAGCAGTGCAATCAACAGAACCAGAAGCAGACAGCAGCACAGCCGAGAATTCGGGAAGGAAGAAGCAGATCAACAAAGGTTAGTGCCAATTCCTTTTACCCTCCTGACCCTCTGATTAAGGTACTCAGTTGGAATAGTTAGGGAAGTGTATTTCACACAAAAAACCAGTGTATTGAACACATTAGGGTTAGAAATTAGGTTAAGAAAGAGGAACAAAAATATATGACAGAAATTGACGATTTAGTAGCATCATTAGCATTAGCATTTAACGATAACGATTCTAAAATGCAGAAACAAAGTAAACAAACCCCCATTGACTGGGATTTATTCAAATCTAGATTAGAAAATATTAAACCTTTTAATGGTGACAGTAACGTTTTAAATAAATTTGTTACCAAATGCGATAAACTCGTAAATATATATAGGCAATTACAAAGTGAGGAATTAGATGCCCACATTTTCGATTGTATTCAGGAAAAATTAATCGAGAAAGCAGAAGTAATGGTTGGGAATAGAACAGAGCTGACAAATTGGGACGCTCTGAAAGCCGCGTTACAACAATGTTTTTCTGATAGACGCAATACGGACAATTTAGTCCAAGAATTAACACGAGCCAGACCATTCAAAGGTGAACACTTAATAAGTTTCGGAACCAGACTTCAACTTCTTCGAAGTAATGTTGCTCAGAGAATTAGTAACGATTTAAATTTGAGTGAACAACAGAAAATTTGCCACATTACTTACTATGAGAAAACGGCGTTAAATACATTCATAGCAGGTTGTACGGGAACCCTGAAAAATAACATGCATTTGAAAAAACTCGACACATTGGAAGATGCAATGGCTTATGTCGTTGAATTTGAAAATTTCGAAAAATTATATGGGAACCTAAACGCAACTGAAAAATACAGTAATAATCAATTTGCACCGAAACCAACAAATTTTTCAAATTATCCAAAATTCTCAAACAATCAAAATTATTCTAATCAAAACCCTTTCAATCAAAATCAATTTAATCAGAATGCTTTTAACCGAAACCCAAATTTTAATCAACAACAATATTCGACAATGGCAAAACCATTTCAATGGCCATCACAACCAATAAATGTGCAGCCCAGACAATTCGCACCTCAAAAATTCTTTACAAACCGGGAAGTTTTTGGACCTCCAAAAAATGTGTTTAAGCCCAAGAATATTCCACCTAGTCAAATGAGTAAACCAACACCCATGTCGATTAGTGTACGAAACAGTAACGGATTTAGCAGACAGCCAATCCGTAATCAATTCAACCATTTCCAAAACACATACCCCAATCAAAAACCGAATTTTACTTTCGAAGAACTTCACAACAACGAGTGTGAAGGATATCCGGTTGAAGATTATCAAGATTACTCGTACTACGAACCGAATGAAGAAACTCACCTTGATTATCATGTGAATAACTATGGTGAAGATGAACAACAAAAAAACGAAGAATTTTCAGAGAATGAAAACCTTAAAGAAATTGGAAATTTTACGGAACAAGCCCAGAACGAAGGCCAACCTTGACGGAAATAAACATTTCCTCTAATAACGCTTTACCATATATCGAAATTGGCTATCCTAAAATTAAACTCTTAATAGATACCGGGAGCTCAAGATCAATTTTAAGACCAACTGTCGCAGAAAAATGTTATCCAAACTGTATCTATCGAGCGAATAACATCATCAAAACAGCAATAGGTAGTGAAAACACACAATTTCAGGCAAAAATTCCAGCATTTTCAGAATTTAAACTAGATTATGAGATAGATTTTATTCTTTTTGATTTTCACGACTATTTTGATGGAGTAATCGGTCTAACAGATTTAATTAATATGGGATTGAATATAGATCTTTTAAATAAAAAACTAATTGGACAACAAATCGAAATTCCTTTTAAATACCGAAGACCTTCCGAAACAAATTTTTCTATTACCATAAATCCCAAAGAAAAAACTTTAAAGAAAATTCCAGTTAATATACGAGAAGGAGAAATCATCACCAACAGCGAAAAAATAGATGAATTGAACTTTCCATCCATTCTCTCTTATGCTCACGATGGTTATGCTATAATCGAAATTCATAACCCAACAAATAACTATATAACATTGACTCTCACTGAACCATTTCCTTGTCAATTATTTAAACCGCAAGAATTCGAATGTATGACTTTCGAACAAGTAAATCATAAATGTTCTCAACAAATACCAAGCAAAAAGGCACAGTTAAATCATCTAATACGCACCGAACATATGAACCAAGAAGAAGGAAAAGCAATTACGGCATTGTGCAGAGAATTTGAAGATATATTTTACCAACCAGGAGACAAATTAACATTTACATCGAAAATTAAACACGAAATAAAAACCACAGATAATATACCAGTGTACACAAAGACATACAGATACCCATACATTCACAAGAATGAAGTGTGCAAACAAATCAGCGAAATGTTAGAAAAGGGAATAATACGACCATCATCCAGTCCATGGTCATCACCGATATGGATCGTCCCTAAGAAGATGGACGCTTCGGAAAGACAAAAATGGAGAGTAGTAGTTGATTATAGAAAAATCAATGAAAAGACAATTTCGGACCGCTACCCTATTCCAAATATAACCGATATATTGGACAAATTAGGACGAGCCCAGTACTTTTCAACATTGGACCTAGCGTCTGGTTTTCACCAGATTGAGGTAGAAAAAGACTCCATAGAAAAAACGGCGTTCACAGTTGAAAATGGACATTATGAATTTTTAAGGATGCCATTCGGTCTGAAAAATGCTCCATCTACGTTCCAAAGAATAATGGACGAAGTCTTAAAAGAGCTACAGAACAAGATTTGTATGGTATTTATGGACGACATAATAGTAGTGAGCACAGGCTTAACGGAACATATTCAGAACCTTAAACTCATCTTTAAGAAATTGCGAGAAGCTAATTTAAAAATACAAATTGACAAGTGCGAATTTCTACGAAAGGAAGTTGAATTTCTAGGTCATATTGTGACACCTGAAGGAGTCCGACCTAATAAAAAGAAAATAGTTGCTATACAAAAATATCCCATTCCAAGAACGCAAAAGGAAATCAAAGCATTTTTAGGCTTGTTAGGCTATTACCGTAGGTTTATTAAGAATTTTGCCAAAATCACTAAACCGATGACTCTATGTTTAAAGAAAGGAAATAAAGTCGAACACACACAAGAATTCGTAGAATGTTTTAACACCTGTAAGAATCTATTAATTTCAGAACCAGTCTTAGCATATCCGGATTTCTCTAAAACCTTCGAACTGACTACGGATGCATCGAATTATGCAATTTCGGGAATTTTATCTCAAGATGGTCACCCAATTTGCTATGCATCCAGAACTCTAAACCCCGCCGAAATCAATTATTCAACAACAGAAAAAGAATTATTGGCTATTGTGTGGAGTTGTAAATATTACAGACCCTATTTATATGGCGCAAAATTTGTGATATACACCGATCACAAACCTTTACAATGGTTAATGTCGCTAAAAGAACCAAATTCTCGTTTAGTACGATGGCGACTAAAATTAGCAGAATTTGAATACGAAATTAGATATAAAAAAGGGAAAAACAACCAAGCAGCTGATGCTCTATCCAGGAATGTAGCAGAAGTCAATGCAGCAGAAACCGAATCAGTTTGTAATAATGCAGGCGACGCTGATGATATAATAAAAGAATTTCTATTAACACCTAGCGAATTACCAAACGTAGATCAAGTTACAATTGATGAAGTTATTCCACCGAAAATAAATATTATTTCTGACATTCAAATCACCACGCTGGAGAACCCCATATTACCTATCCAACTGGGAAATTCCAGACTTATTTATAATAGACATACATTTATTCATTACGTAGATTTAAGACATTTAATCGATAAACTAAGTAATATTAAGGCTTATTTTCTTAAACTCAAGGAAAGTTTATTACCAGTAAATGCATCGAATAATATCTCTTATCATGCACTAGCGCAAAACCTACTCCTCAGAACCGAATACTTAATAGAAATTGCAACAAATAAAATCGAAAATTTACACCCTCACATTAGAAATAAACGAGGTTTTATTGATGGAATTGGAAAGATTAATAAATGGTTATTCGGAACCCTAGATTCAGATGACGGTAAACGATATGATGAAGCAATAGCAATTTTAGAGTCCAATCAGAAAACCATAGTTGACGAATTAAAATTACAGATTTCATTATCAAAAAATCTAATCGATAATTACAACGAAACTGTGGCAACTCTAAGTAAAAATCAAGAGTCACTGCAATCAAGTTTATATACATTACTCTCACCAGTTCAACAAACTATCAATAACATACAAGATTATCTAAGTTTCCAAGGAATTACAACGCAATTAAATTTAGATTGTCAAAATCTAATAATGTTTCTTGATAATTTGGAAGACGCTATTATGTTTACCAAAGTAAACGCTCTACATAGCAGCATACTGTCAAATTTAGAATTAAAAAATATGTTAAACTATTTAAAGAATATCTATAACAATTCGGAAATTCCAACATTCAAAAATTTATTGTCATACTATCAATTTTTTGGAATTCAAGTAGAATTTTTAGAAAGCAAAGTAATATTTGCCATACATGTACCGATACTGAGGCCTGAAACCCTTACCTTCTATCACATCTACCCAATTATCCAAAATCGAACCATCTTTATACCAAAATACCCTTATTTGGCACAAACCCCTATGAGAAGACAATTTATTGCTAATTCATGTCCAATTATCGAGAAAATACATTTCTGCATGGAAGAATTCCTACCCGATGACCAATGTGTGAACAGTCTAATAGCAGGACATCAAACTGGAAATTGTCCGACAATCGAAATTAATATTGAGGAACCAGTGACAGAGCAGATTACCAGAGAACTAGTTTTAATCTTACCCACCAAACCAGAAACAATGATTGCCAAATGCAACACCGATCAATATTTCGAAATATCGAAATCTTCACTAATTAAAATCCCAGAAGATTGCGAAGTTCAAATTAAGGAAAAGAAATTTCTAAATGACTTAAAGATTCAGAGAGGAAAACCAATTATCCTACCCGAAATAAAATGGTCAAAGTTAGATGGAACGAAAACTTCGATTACCTCGAACATTACCAAAATCAATATTGACGAAATATACCATCTGAAGAATATGGCAAATCAATTGAAGCCGATAAACCTCGATAACACTAATCATCGACAAACCACAAATTATATTGTTTTAGGTATTTGCATTGTCCTAACCATACTTGTAGTGATGATGCAAAGGGAAAAGTTGTATTCCTATTGGCAAGCTGTCAGAAGAAGGTCCAAGAAAAGCCACCCCCAGAGTAAAGTGGATTCGGAAAAACGTACCGTTGTTTTCGAATCTTAAGGAGGGAGGAGTTACGTACTCCGCTCACATGAGAACCTCGATGTCAGCATCACCTCAAGAGTAGAGTTACATATTTCGTTCGCATGAGAACCACGATGTCAGCATCACCTTGGGAGTCATCACGCCACCAGATGGTCCCGTGAGAAACGCAACCTAAACGTATTTTTAAGTATAAATATTACCTCCAAATTTAATATTGTTAATTCTTAGTTAAGCTGTTGAGTTTAAAAAAACCTATTTTGTAAACCATTTTCGAAATAAAGTTTTTAAAAACAAAGTCTGCCGAAAAAGTTCTTTAAGTTATAAAAGTGAACTTCTGATATATATGCACATGATATATATATATATATATATATATATATATATATATATATATATATATATATATATATATATATATATATATATATATACACCCAACCGCTGAGTTCCACAATCTCATGTGGAACACACAACAACCTGCGTCTCCGCCCAAATGAACATTTTTGTTGGTTGCTTGACCGGGAAGGAGCCCCACCTATCCCTTCAACTGGATGACATATGTTTCGCCTCTCGAGGTTCGGACTCATCAAGGCGCCAACATATACCATACCATTAAGAATAAGGTGACCTTATTCACAGCCAACAATCCATGTTTTCGCCGACTGCCCGTCGGATGGCGTGCATATGTAATGTTAGACTTTCTTGGATTGCGTCCAATGAGACAGCAGTAGCTGAGTACCATCACACACCCAGTTCCACAATCTCATGCGGAACACTCAACAACCTGCGTCTCCGCCCAAATGAACATTTTTGTTGGTTGCTTGACCGGGCGGAGCTTTGGCGGATTTTTTAAGATACTCAACTGAAACCTGAACTTTAAACTCAGCCTACTACGAATTCACAAACAAGGTCAATCCTGAATATTTTGCTTCGCGTTAGAGATATCGAAAATGGTTATAAGAAAAAGTTGTTCGGAATATTATTTTAACCCCATATGTCGAGTTTCATGATAAAATTCGTATTTTTAATTTTTTCATAATTTTGGCCTATACACAAAATTATTACAAGTTTATTTGTTTAATTTGATAATTAGTGTGCCATGGTGAGTAAAAACTTGACACATTGTCAATAGTGTCATGTATTCAAATATTTCAGTAAAATAAATAACAGTTACAAAGGAATAATTATTTTATTATTATTGGAAAACAATTTATGGTAATTGATCAAATTTAGGAAAAAGTATATAGTATATAATATAGTATACAATAAGTTTCATAATACAAATAATTAACTATCAAATGTGATCTCTCACAAGTAGTCCTCCATCTATTCGAATACATTTTTCGATTCTTTTACGATTCTGTTGTAATAATTTTGTGTATAGACCAAAATAATGACAAAATTAAAAATGCGAATTTTGTAATGAAACTTGATATTGGTAACTTTCTTCGATATATCTAACGCGAAGTAAATTATCGAGAATTGACCCTGTTTGTGAATCCGTAGTAGGCTTAGTTTAAAATTCAGATTTCAGTTGAGTATCTTAAAAAACGTTACCCATCAATCTGTCCGACTGTGCAAAAATTCAGATTTTTATTCCTTCAAATAGCGAAAATGTGGGGGTGTCTTCATCTTAAATGTGACACACTGTGTATATATATAGCCTGGAAAATCAAAGTAAACACAGGCAAGAGCAAAGCACTATACATTACAAAAATGGAAAGAAAACTATCAAATGACGAACCAATAAAATGGACCGAAACCCTAAAATATTTAAAAATGCACATCGACAAGAAGCTAACATTGAAAAATCATGTGAGCTTCAGTCAGAAGCAAAAGAGCTGCTTTAAAAAGACATCTATATCCACTCATATGTTCAAACAGCAAATTACAGGCGAAGCTGAAACTAATGGTAATTAAGGCAATAGCAAACTCATGATCCCACATTGTTCGATAGCTTGGAGATTCAAATTTCTTCAATTTTCAAAAAGTTCTATAATATGAATAGTCAGAGAGAGATTCGATAGATACAACTGGGGCACTTCTTAAAAGTAAAAGCCGAGAAACCTTGTGTAGCCACAAACTAACATACCAACGACAAATTTCGAAGGATTATGGACTAGACCCAAAGTCCTGTACGTCCTGTACGTCCTGTACCCTGTACGTCCGTAGGACATAACATCAGCTGGACCAAACCCAGGCAGGTAAAATAAATGTAATATCTGAATGATTGTGGCGTGTTCATATATTTTTTCTCCTTTATTTGGGTTTTTGAATACACAATATTTGAATACACAATCAGTACAATAAACAATCACACAGTAAACATTACCTATATATTTTTTTTTGGTAGTATGTCACTGTCATGAAAATATATTGTTGTCAATGTAAGTATCGTTGACAAAAAAATATATTTACTTTCACTCGTTATTTTATATATTACAAATTAATATAATTTATTTTTTAGTTCAGTTTTGAAAACGGGGGGAGATTACCCTCCGAAACGTTAACGTTAAACATTTTTATATCTTTAAAATTTTGTTCGTTAGGCAAATTTATTACAAAAAAAAATCACTGAGAAATTTGTCTCCGTTTGGTTTTTTGTTTTTACCCAGTGATTCTTTCTTTAAATAAGAACAGGTATATTTGATATTTTTTGAGTTTTAGACAGTGGCGAAAAACCCAAATAAAGGAGAAAAAATAGGTAAAATAAATAGGAAACAACAGGTATTTCTTGGTTGTACTCCGCGGCAAGGCATCAACATAGGTAATCTCGCGCTGGATCTTTGAGCTCAACAAACAGACTAAATTAAAAATATTATAATATTTAATTAACCAAACATTTCTTGCTAGCCAGAGCTCCCTTTGTTTAAATGTCTTGCAATTAACCCAACATTTCTTACAAACTATAGCTCACTTTGTATAAATGTATTGCAAAGGGTAATGTCTTGCTTGCGAAATGGTAATGTCCCCTGACCGCCAAGATCAGAATTGTCCCATTATTTCGCTTATGTTGTCTCAGAATGTTTTTCGTTTTTGATACTTAAAAAATAAAACATCAGAATTAATTTAAACTTGTTTTTGAATTTCTATTTATGAAAAACAACCATCTCTAACCTGGACACCATCCTCTTCTTCACACTCATTTAGCCTGGAAATGAAATTTTCAATCACTCTCTGGATTATTACTCTTGGAATCGTATACATTTTGTCTGTTATTCTTTGCTTGAAAACATTTAAGTTGGATGGTAATAGATTGGAATCTTTACTTTTTAAGTAGCTCGTTGGAAGAAGTTGGCAGGTGTTAAATCTGGACTCCTCGGTGGCCAGTTGATGTCCCCTCGGCGACTAATCACTCTTTCATGGAATAAATCGTGAAGAGCTGCTAAAGAATCATTTGTGACGTGGGAAGTTGCTCCATCTTGTTGGAAAAATGTGTTGTGGTTGTAGCCAATCGAGTTTTGCATTTCTGGAGCCAAAAACGTACGAATCGTATGGCAGTAATGATCGAAATTAACAGTCTGAGCGCGACCACAGTTATCCTCAAAAAAGCAGGGGCCGATAATTCCTTCGCTTGATATGGCAGCCCAAAAGACAACATTAGGCGAATGTAATTGTCTCTGGTGCAGTTCCAGCGGATTGTCGGGAACCAAATACCTGCAATTTTATTTATTCACTTGGCCCTTGATGGGGAAATTCGCTACATCAGAAAACCATATATTATTGAAGCTCGTGAAATGATTTTTCATTGCCCTGCACACAATATTGCCTAACACACAATAACAATTTTGTAGGGGTGGAAATGTAAATATTTGCGAATAATGAGATAAATCGTACATCTGCGTATATCAGTGGCGGCCCGTGGGTTTTTAAAGTGGGAGAGCGAAGAAGAAAATAGTCCTGCTGAAGATTTTTTTGTTTCCGGCTTCCGCATTTTTTTTTGCTTTCCCCTTTTCGTGCTATGGAAACCGTATACAGTAGGTAAAATATGGTATTTTTCTTTGAAAAATTGTTTACTGTGATAAATGCTGGAGGGGCGACGCCCCACCGCCTTCCCTCACGAGCCGCCACTGGTGCAAATGTAGAAAAGCTGTGCGAAGTCGTAGAGACTGTCGTGGATCATCTCTAACAGACTGTCTTCATTATGTTTCCAGTCTCATCAAACTTGCGTAACGAAAGCTTGATTAAATTCGCACTTATAAGCTAAATTAAAATGTGTCCAGTACTAGATGTCGAATAATAGTGTAGGTATCATTGTTTTTCTAAAACGCTCGCACGCTTCCCTTTTGTCAACGCTCCCATAAAACGATCCATCGTTTGGCGCGTAACAACCAAAACAAAAACGAAAAACATTCTGGGAAACCCGTTACTTGCTTCGTTTATACCAGTACCTCGCTCCTTTTGATACTCGAATAATCGCCTGAAATGACGTGGTGCTTGAATTTTTTTAAACAGAACCACAAAACCATAGTAATACTACCCAGTTTGGTACCGTACGAAAAACATATAATATGATAAAAAAAAAATTAAAATTTCTACCACCGCACATAGAAAACAACTCAAACTTTATCAGTTTTTGTATTGAAGTTTATACTATTCAATTTGATTCAAATATGGATACTTGGTATTGTACTTGCTTGTTTCTTATTTAAAAAATTCCGAATAATATTCCGAATGCATTTCATACTACTCCATATTAAATATCTCGCTATTGCTGGCAGTGTTGATGAAGATTCAAATTTATTAATTCGTTAATGGGGATCATTACAGAGCGATGATCAATGATTATTTAATTCTGAATTTGATCTGGAGTACATGTGGTTCCAAAAGGAGAGCTGCACATGTCATATAGCCAACGCAACAATCGATTTATTGAGTGAACAATAAGGAAGGGTGAGAAAATTATTTCGAGAAACCAACCTGTTAATTGGCCACCAAAGTCATATGATTTAACGCCTTTAAATTATTTTCGTTAGAGTTATGTTAAATCTTTGGTCCATGCCGATAAATCAGCAAATTGTTGACGCATTGAAAGTGGTCAGAAATTCGATTGGCACAATGCGCTTTTTCAGAGGTAGCCGCAGCGGAGATTTGTCTGAAATTATTTTGAAGCATTAATGCCATTGAATATCAGTTCACATAAAATAAATAGTTAAGTCATGTAATTTCGTCTTTGCTTTATTAGAATTTAAGGATCGTATCGCCCTAAATTTATAATAACATAGGTCGACAAAAAGAATTTTTTTTGGGGTTTCTGTTCTAATGGTTGAATTATGATTCTAGACATCGAAAAACACTTAAATTTCTATTTTTAGCTTTTAAAGTTTGCTTTTGTCTGATTTACGCCGATAACTAAATTTTGAAAAGTTTAATTCATTTTATGAGCAACAGATGGCAGCATTTTGATCGACCTGACAGCAAATTATATATTATTTGTGAAGGAGACAGTAGCGAGTGTTTACTTATCTATCACAGCTGTAACAACCGCCCTTGTGTATTAATAAGTTAGAAAATGGCGTCAAGACAGTGTAAACAGGATGTTGATTCATTCTGTTTTATTTGCGGTGAATTTATTAAACTAAGAAGCAAAAAAAATTGCTTTGGTTATAAATATGAAACTTTGCGGAGCTTATGAAGCCCATTTTAACCTCAAAATCCGGAATTAAGAAAAAAATTGGGTACCTCACTTTGCCTGCGAGTAAAAAACCCAAATTTTAAATTTAAAAAAATGTTGAAAATATTAATATTCTATTTTAGTACTTCTTAATTTTGTGTGCATAAAACTTGTTTTCGTTATTTCTAGCGTGATATCGAGATAAGGGCACATGAAGTTTGCAGTGCCAAGACTTTGGAGGGAACCCAGTGATCATATGCACGACTGTTATTTTTGTATCGTCAATCCAAGTGAGCGCCGATCTGGTAAAAATGCTGAAAATATTTGTTATCCTGATCTTGTTTCAACGTCTTTTCCGATACCTCATGGTGAAAATTTTCCCGTTCAATCTCGTTCAGAATTAGATAACTTCGGAATGCAATCATCGCAAAATTCAACAGAATCCAGTACACCACTTACCAACACCGATGATAGTAAATTCATGATAAAGTTACAAGGTTTTGGACCACATTTCATCAGCTCTCCAGAATTCCATGAATTAGTACGAGACCTAAACCTACCCAAAAATAAAGGAGATATTTTTTGTTCACGATTGAAACAGTGGAATTTGCTTGAAGATGATGTGAAAATAACTGATCCAAGAGAGTGCCATAAAACTTTTTCATGTTTTTTTACCAAAGAAGCCGGACTTTGTTACTGTAATAGCGTGACTGATTTATTTGAGGAAATCGGAATACCATGCATACCTTCTGACTGGCGGTTCTTCATCGATAGCTCTTCAAAAAGCTTAAAAGCAGTTCTTCACAACGGAAACCTACTCCCTAGTCTTCCCGTAGCACATTCTGTAATGATTAAGAAAAGTTGAGAATGCAAGGCTGGTATACTAAAGGGTATTTAGAGTTTGTCACCTTTGTTTATGGGATAGCAGAGCAGATTCAGTACATTACCAACGGCATATATGGCCTGATCGAGTCGAATTTCAGATAGAAAAACATAATGTGAAGTCCGAACCAATTGTTAAGCTAAGATATGTTGATACCGCCGTTACATATAAAATTAGGCCAAATGAAGCAATTTGTGAAAGCTCTAGATCCAAATTCTGAAGCTTTTCAATTTTTACAGGAATTTTTTCCTAAATTATCTTAAGCTAAAGTTAAAGCGGGTATTTTCGTCGGACCACAAATAAAACAAATAATGAGCAGGGATGATCTCACAGAATTCCTCAATGCTCATGAAAAACTAGCCTGGAAGAGTCAAAGCAGTTGTTAATTGTTTTCTTGGAAACAACAGAGCTGACAATTAAGAAAAATTGATTGAAACTATGCTTGAATTGGACCAATTTAAAAATACAAATATAAGAGAACGACTAAAAATATCCATTTTTTAACTTGATTTTTTGTTATTTTACATTTGTGCTATTGTTTATCACAATTCTTGAATTAAAAAGACCCTGATGTTCAATAAAAACTTTTCTAATCGTAACTTAAAATAAAATTATAAAAAAAATATATAACTCAGTCATTTTTCTTGAAAATTAGAAAAATTTCTCTAGTTTCTACAAAAGCAAACTTTGATCAAAAAAATTATTTTCCCTTTATTTGTAAGGTAGGAGAAATCAAAACTTCACACGCAGAAGCAAGACCCAAAAATCCTGACGACCAGTGCAATCTTCTTTTGTAACAATAAATATTCCAATATATTATTTTAATGTCAATCTGGCAACATAGCACGCCACAACGTTTTTCTATTAAAATTAAATGGCTGATCCTAATCGCTACGATGTTTGTTTAGTAACCTCCATCTAATATTGTTAAGGCATGATGCTATCTAACGGACGACTTTTTGCTTTTTATTTTTCTCAGATGAAGATCTCGATTTCTATTTACACGTATATAAATCGTTTGCCATTCATTTTCGTGTACGGTATATTCGGCCGTAATGTTTTTTTTTTCATTTTTGGTATATGAGAAACACGAGTGTAGTGGAAAAAACATTATAACGGTTGTAATTATATTAAATTGTTAGTTTGGTCAATGTTTGTATTAAAAAACCATTAATAAATCCATTGTTATTAAGACAGGCAGGAATTTTATATTCGTCTTTATATAATGGGTGTATCAATCTGACTAGCAAGATTTCATTTTTTAAATAAAGTTTCCTGGAATTGAAGTAAATCCAAAATTTTAATTCATTTTTAATGTAGATACATATGAGTTATATATAGTTATGCATATACGTTGTGACTACATAAATTATGTCCCTGTCAGGACACGCTGGAATGTTTTCAAATGCTACTTGTTCGAAACTCGAAGAGATTTACCACTAAACACCAAATCACTTCTTGAAACTTCTCGACGCACGTTTCCCCAAACATGTTAGCATCATCAGGAGATGATTTAATTTAATTCTAAATCTAAACTATGTTTTATTTATATGATAACCCTGTCTAACGAAGCCTGTAAAAATCAGGAATACATTACATACATTAATAATTGAAAAAGTTGACTGTATGGAATAGGTCCTTTATCACGGTTCATGATTTTCTTATATTTTTCTATTGGAATGCTTTCTTATGCATCCAAAGCCCTATTGATATTTACACTTTTTACGAGTCTTAAATTTTTAATATCTATATTGTGGTCATCACAAGATTTTTCATTTCTCCTATATTTAATGTGGGCAATGTGTTCTTTAAATCTCGTTAATATCGATCTTTTTATCTACCCAATTAAATCACAATCTTGACAACTAATTTCCTTAAATCCCCGAATTTTCTTAATGATCTACTCTATCCTTTGGATTACCCAGAACTTCTCTTAATTTATTATATGGTTTGTACATTTCCTTAATGTCCACTTTTATTCAACATTTTGTTTTGCTCTCGTGTTAATTGGGCATCAAACGATATTACCATGAATTTACTTTTGTTGTAAACCTTTTAAAAAGTCGAAGATTCTTTCAATAATTTTCTAAACTTATGTTTTCTAATTAATTTATCTACAATGTTCTTATTATAACCGTTTAGTTCGGATACCTCCCTAATTAATTTTAATTCTTTGTTATCATTATCTTTGTTTACAGGAAAATTGATTAATCTATTTACCATAAAATTTAAACTAGCCATCTTATTTAGAAAGCTATGATTCGAATCATTAGGAATGTATGTTGAAGTGGTGGTGTTTTTTCTAAAAATATCAAAATCTAACCTATTTTCATTATTTCTATTGACTAAAGCATCCAGAAATTGCAAACTATCGTCATTTTCGAGTTCATACGTGAATACTATGTTTTGGGATTAACTATTTAAGTACTTAATAAAACGTTCTTAGTTTGCATTTTTTAAATCGAAAATTGCAACAACGTCATCCACATATCTTAACCATACCTTCGGAAAGTAACTGAATTCATCTTTCGCCTCGGATTCAACTTAACTCATAAATAAGTTGGCTAGGAATGGTAGTTTTCAATTATTAATGTAAGTAAACTAACAGTAATAATAAACTCAGTAAACGGTTCAGTCAGTCATGGTTCAAGATTTTTACACGCTTCATTAGATAGGGTTATCATATAAATATAACATAGTTTAGTTTTAGAATTGGATTAAATCATCTCCTGATGATGCTAACAGGGTTAGCGAAACGTGCGTCTAGAAGTTTCAAAAAGTGATTTGGCGTTGAGTGGTAAATCTCTTCGAGTTCAGTGTTTCACACCGAAGGTTCCAATAGAATAATTGTGCTACTTGTTCGTTTACTTAATTGCTAAATTGATTTATAAACTAATGGAAACCAGTTCGTTTCCTAAAGCAGTAAATATAGAGTGGGGTGACAACGAGAATCATATCACTATATCACTCTTCTAGCGCTGTAAAAGTGCAATAAATCTGCAATGAACGCATTCATCCGTTTCCAAGCATTCAGCTTAAGCTCGACTGATGACGGCTTAAAGCCAGAAATGGTCTCGGGAGAAGCTTGGGTACGTTTTGGTGGCGCATAAACGAATGGCAAAGAACCAACGTGAAGAACTGGTAAATTTTCTTTGCTTTTTAATATCCTTCTCAACGGGGCAACTATGCAACTTTTCGTGCATACCTGTTACTGCCCACTACAGAATTGCCCTGGTCCACCTGTCGTTATATCGCCGCGTTATATGGCCTGCTCACCTCCATTTCATGTTCTTTACTATTTCAATGAACTCAAACACCTTCGTTTATTCTCTGGTCTATCTGCAGTTTTTTTTTGTCCCGCTTTGTAACGCCAAGAATACATGTTTCCATTTCAATCTGGCTACCCGAAGTTTTTGTACTCAGTGTGATGTTAGTATCCAGGTCCATATGCCATAACAGGTAGGGCGCATTAATCAAAGATTGTTCTCATCAGAGAAAGTGGGAGTTTGTTCTTAAACACTATTTTGAGCCTGCCAAATGCCTGCCAGCCACATTTAACACTCCATTCTCTCTCCCGGGCCGTATCGCCCTCCACTGCAATACTCTGTCCAAGATATATGTTGTGGTTCATAATCTGATGGTGATAAAGCTGCAAAAGATAATTTTACTACTGGGTGATAACGCTAATGGAGACTCTAAATTAAAACCAGTGCTTGTTTATTACTCCAAAACCCCAAGAGCAATTAAAGGAATTTCAGTCACTTTTCCCAGTAATTTAGAAGTGCAATAAAAAATCTTGGACCACTATGAAGATTTTACAGAATTGGTTTATCGAACATTTTTGCCCGTCAATTAAACGCTACTTTGAATTGAAAAAAACTAGAAGCGAAAGCTTTACTTTGGATTGATAATGCTCGAAGGCATCCAAAGCATTTGTCCGAGCTAACAACATACATTCATACAACAATAACATTCATTTAACATTTAACATCGTGAATTTAATCAATATCAAATTTTAAACCTTATTATCTGCGGTGGATATTTCGACAACTGATTGATAAAATCGATGGAGAAGATGAAGAATCCATTAAAGATGCTGTAGACAACAACAATCTTTCCTTGAATGAAGTGACCGGGAAATGTTTGAAAGAAATATGGAAGAATGTATAGCTGAAGCTAAATAAGGATGTTGATATAAGAAAATCCGTTATAAGAGTTTAAATTTGCAATATTACAGTTTGCAGCATTTTGCCATAGTTTAGTAAAATTGAATTCCAAAAATCGGCTTTGTAATTATTCCTATAAAGACTAGTTAATTCATATTTTGATTCGAAAACATTATGTAATATTGCGTAGATCACTTCTTTCCCATATTTCATACACCTTATACTTTATGTAAATTGCATAAAATATTTCTGTCGTTTAATCACGGTAACATCTAGGACCTCACGTATAAATTGAAGGTCTCTCTTTTTCGACATCGTTTCAGCCATTATTCATTAAGAAACTTACAGTGTGAAACAACTTGATGGCATGAAATTCTTTCATATTTTTTATTTGAAATTTAATACCCAATATCTCACTCAGCTTTGTTAATAAAACTAGGAGTTCTAATCATCCTCTAATTATACTAACTGGGTTAGAGAAATGCGCGTCGAATATTTTCAATGCGATTTGGTATGCGTGAAAATGTCATTATACATATTCATTTAACACCTAAGGTTTCAAGAAATCTGACAGGATTGTTGAATAATGAACAAGTTTAGTTCTGTATGTTTCTTCCTTTTCTGAAGCGGTTCTAATGCCAACATTAAATTTCGTCTTTTAAACCGAAAATGTCTAACCCTTCCATGTCCATCATAATCACCTGAAGAATCTGGGCTCATCACTAAAGTAAACAGAGTTGTCATAGACGGTCCCAAGGGATGTATCTTGTAATGGGCTGTAAAAAGCAACTGCCAATAACCAGTAGCGGCTCATGGGTTTTTAAAGTGGGTGTATAAGAAAATAGTGCTGCTAAAGATTTTTTTTGCTTTCCTCTTCCTCATTTTTTCTTTTCGTGCTATTGAAACCCTATACAGGATATAATATGGTGTGTTAAAAATGGTGGTGAATAAAATATGGTGTTTTGCGCAGAAAAACTGTTTGCGGTGATAAATGCTGGAGGGGCGGCACCCCAACGCCCTCCCTTACGAGCTGCTACTGAAGTAAACACCGCCATCGCAAGTATAACAGCCATTCTCGATTTCCCTGGTCCACCTGTTGTCACACCTATATGTAACGAAAACTCAATTCTACGTCTTTTATACCATTCACTCATACCGTTCTACTAAGTCATGACATTTTATGGGTGAACAAGCAAAAAATATATGTATTTACATTGAAAATCGAATAAAACAATTTTATACTTTGTTATCTATCACATTTATTTTTAAATTTGTATGACTATATCGTAAAACGATTTTACATTCTCAAACACTACTTTAAAACTAAGGTTTTACAGCTTAAGGTTTTACAAATTTAAAAATAAAAGTGATAGATAACAAAGTATAAAATTGTTTTATTCGATTTAAATAATGAACTATCACAAAGTAACGGACAAACCAATCAATAATGTATTTACATTGGGTGTTTCACTCATTTTGATCCTCAGTATATTTCCTCATTTTCATTCTTAAAATCGAATTTGTAACTAGCGGAAATTGTAGGGACTCCTTTGGGCCTCATAATTTTGTTTTCTCTGTAAACGTACATATTTAATTTTGTTGGTTTGTTTCGCTCGGTATATAATGTCGACAATCGAGCATATAAAGCAGAATTTTTATCAAGCTGATCTTTATGAAGCAGTGTCGGGTCAGAGGGCACTTAATATTTCTGTATTTTCGACGTAGATCTTCTTTAGACGGAGTTACGGGAACTATGTGGAATTGCTTACATTGTATCCAATTAGTTTTTGTCAATGGGAAACTGCTGAGGGTCCAGGCTTTTTTTGCAGGCTTGGCCGCGATTTCGAAGAAATTATCTGCTTATAAAATGTTTAAATTTATTTATATTTTTAAGAGTTGTTATATGAAAACCACTTCATATTATGAGCAACCATTAAAAGATGATTTTTGTTTTACAAATTTGCGCGCTTTACATATCGATATAATCATTTGTTTTTTAAATAGGAATGATTGTCCTTGACATCTAGAAAGTTTCATATCGTTTCTCTTGTTCAGCTAGTAATTATAGCGTCTTTTGTAATAGTTAAACATTTTTGTCAAATTTATATCACGCATAGACTTTGCACTAAATTTTGTATAAAAAATTATTATTAATGATAATAGAAAAGTAGCTAAAGATAAACCTCCTTATACTATGACCTTCCATGTCAACTAATATAGACTACATTATCATTAATAGAGAACAAAAACGATTAAACGTTATATATATATATATATATATATATATATATATATATATATATATATATATATATATATATATATATATATCATGATCATCGATGCAAGCCTCCCCACCAGCTTTGCTTTATGGCCTGCCCACCTAAATTTCAATTAATTCACCCTTCCAACGATGTCACATACTGTCTGTTCTCTGATCCATGTCAGGTGTTTCTGTTCCGCCTTGTAATGCCAAGCATACAGCTTTCAATTCCCCTTTATGCTACCCAAAGTCTTTGAATGGATTGTGATGTGAGTGTCCAAGATTCACTTCTGTATGCTAGAACAGGCAGCACACACTGATCAAAAGCTTTTTTCTTCAGACAAAGTGGGAGTTTGTTCCTAAACACTATGTTGAGCCTGCCAAATACCTGCCAGCCACACTTAACGTGCCTTTCTACTCTCCATTGAAATCCTTTATCCAAGATATATGTAGTGGTCCACCACCTTTAAATCGCTTCCTTTTTAGGTTTATTTTCAAGCCAAATAGTTTACTCGCCTTTTGCAGCTCTTGTATGTGTTTTTATAGTTCATCTGGGTCTTATGATAGGAGAACGATATCATCTGCAAATCTAAGGTGGCTTAAGTATGCACCATTTATTTTTATTCCATCCTGTTCCCAATCTAGATTACGGAATATCTGTCATGGCAGGCTGAGAAAAGAACAAGCGATATTGAGTTACCCTGCCCTACACCCAGTTCTATATTGATTTTAACTTTAACATCATCCATATATATATATATATATATATATATATATATATATATATATATATATATATATATATATATATATATTTGTGTGTGTGTGTGTGTGTGTGTGTGTGTGTGTGTGTGTGTGTGTAATGATAAATTTCTTTGGACAGTTGCTGAGTGTCAAGTACACCCAACTCTCATTGAACGCTGTCCAAAGAAATCTATAATAACATAGGGGATATAATTACATAGGGGATATAATTACATAAATCTATAATTACATAATATAATTACATTAGGGATTTTCTCCTGCGGCCTTTCGTTTAATTTCAAAAACACTGTTATTTTTTCAGTGACATAAAGAAATCTAAAATTACTGGTAAATAGGCATCGATATATGCTTATAATTCAAACATAGCTCAACAATAAACTAAAGATGAGCCAAAGCCGAAAAGTTAAATTAACTGTTTTATTTGATTACCCTGATATTGTTTACAAAGATTTCCCTCCAACAAGTCAAACAGCTCTTATAAAACGTAATTTAAGCTATGAGTCCATTCGAAAAAAAGTTCAGATTTTTGGAAAAAGGTCACCATTTTGGCATAACATAACGCAATTATTGGTAATTTTTTTATCTTATCAATAATTATACCAATAGTATTATACGGATCAGAAACGTGGACCCTAACAAAGAAACACGGAAAAGGAAATACTAACGAATGTATATGGCCTCATTCAAACGGAAAGAGGCTGAAGAATTTAAATGAATGAAAAACTAACAACAAACTTTAATAGTCCAGATTTAGTGAACAAAATCAGGAGCAAACTACTGACTTGGTGGAGGCACATCGAGAGGATGGGCAGGAAACCAGGTTTTCTGGTGGTGGACAAATTCGAATCAACTGGTTCAGTAAACAATCAAACAACACCCGTACGTCATCGAAACGTGAGGTTTGCAAAAAACATTGCTGCAGTAAACGAGAGTGTGTAGGATAACTCGAGACAGTCAATTCCTCGTTACGCCCGAGAACTTGGCCTTTCGCAGACTTTAACTTGGCGAATTTGCGTCGCCAATTCAATTGGTCCAGAAATTGATAAACGACCATAAAGCAGCGTCGAGCTTTCACTGACTGGGCTTTGGAGCGCTTGGAAATGGACCCTGATTTCGGACGGAAAATTATGTTCATCTACGAGTCCCATTTTTTTATAAATGGCCATGTCAACAGGCAAAATTGTCGCATTTGGGGAGAAAACAATCCACATGAGATACATTAGTTGTAAATGCATTCAGAAAAAATCACTGTTTGGTGTGGATTTTGGTCCGGCGGGGTCATTAGCCCGTACTTCTTCCAAAATGAAGCTGGCGCCGCCATACCTGTTACCGGTGACAGGTACAGGTCGATGATAACCAATTTTTTGAGGCCTAAATTGGAAGATATGGATCTCAACGACATGTGGTTCCAACAAGACGGCGCTACGTGCCACACAGCGCATGCAACAATGGATCATCTGCACGACAAATTCGATGGCATGGTTACCTCGCGTTTCGGCGACATATTCATGCCTAAAAAGTCAAAATAACGAATCCCATTAATGATATCGAGCCCGATTAATGCGGTTGGGTCATAGAAAATAGGACTTTTCGGATACGCCCCACTCAAACTAGCCGCGGTAGCCATTTCCATACATAATGTAATCGAACACACTTTCGAGTAAAGAAATAAATTTATGATATCTCATACACAAGTTGTGCTATTTACATTTAAAGTTCGAGCGCTTTTAATAGAAAACCCTATAGAAAAGAGTGGACAAGGATGATGGAAGAGTTAAGGAAACATTGCTACAAAAGGCGGCAATCCTCCTCTATAACTAAATTATAGAGGTAATGGAACGGGTTGTTATCCTTGTCTTGGTCTCCCCCATTAGGGGGAGACAAGGCCCTTGATGGACTGTTATAAGCTAAAGAGAAGAAATAGTTAGTATAATAGTTAAGGTAAAGAGACAAAATAGTTAGTATAGTTTCGCACTTACGAGGGGTATTTTTTAAAAGGTCCGTTGGAAACTTGGCAGAAACGGAAATTCAATGTCAGATTTGTGAAGTTTACGGTGATAATGCAAGTTTGAAAGTGGGTGAGAATGTTCTAGGAGGGGCGGGTTAAGGTGCATGATGAGCTACGCCCTGGCCGATCTCTGATTTCTCAAGATTTCGTTGGTGATGTAGACAACAAAAATCGAGAAAACCGATTTTCACTTGTTTCGCATTTTAAAGGAGTTCCATGGTGGTTAACGGTTCAACGACGAAGAAGAAGCTAAAACTGCAGTTATGGATTGGCTTTCTTCACAGACGGTAGATTTCTTTGACGTCGGAATTCAAAAACTTGTTGAGCGGTATGACAAATGTTTGAACAAAAATGGAAATTATGTAGAAAAATAGTTAAAAGTATATAGAATAAAAAACGGACCTTATTTAAAAAATATACCCGGTATTAAAATATAGAAATTTAAGTTAATTCTATATTAAATTATAGAAAGTATCAGTTGCGTGGTTGGCTCTTGAAACATAGTAACAACGATAATAATTAAAATACTTGCAATTCGTTCCACAATTTATTCAATTCAATTCTTTGACATGGTACTGCTTCCCGACCATTCTCAAAGATTATTAACTCAAAGTTATTTATAAACTAAACTAAAGTTTTAAAGTTCTGTCTAATAAAGATCGTTAAATTTATGATAGTTTCAATAATTGGTGTATTTCCCAATTGTGTGGGACACTATATATATATATATATATATATATATATATATATATATATATATATATATATATATATATATATATATATATATATAATATATAAATCTGTCAATGCTAGGCTAAAAGCATATAAATACTCAATTTTACATAATCAAAAAAGCACGGGGTTTGCCGACCATTTTTTTAACACCAATAATGTGAAATTAATATCTAGCTGCAAACAGTAAAAACCTAACAAATACCCAGCTAGACTTCGGAAATACCCCAATTATTGAAAGTGTCTTCAATTTAATGAGATAGTCAGAAAAAAAACCGATCTCCCTTAGACAGAAGTTTGAAACTTTAGTTTATACATAACTCTCTTTGAGAATGGTCGTGAGGCCGAAAAAGGTCAGAAAATATCTTGAATATATTGTGAAACAAATACCAAGTGTTTTAATTATTATCATATTTATCTATCGTTTCGTTCTAAATTTTCCTCCGGCTACTGAAACAATAGAAGAAGAATTAAAATGATTCCATATATTTGCAGAAAACTGCACCGCTGCCAGAAAAATCCCAAATCGACATGTCGCAAAACGAAATCCTTCAAAAAGAAAACGATAAAAACATTTTAAATAGAGCCATAACAATGTATTTCAGCCCGAGAAAGTTAAAATAAAATCGTTAGGACCTTTTACGGTTCGCGGACCGAGTCACAGACAGCCCGAAGGATTTTGTAGTCAGAAAATTTCACGTTGCATTTATCACCGAGAGAACGAGAGAGAAATATAAGAAAAGATAAATCAGAAGGACGGCCATATTTAAGGATGCTCCGATATGAAATTTTTGCAATATGGTGTCAAATTTATGAAGGCATTTTGATTTCCCGAACAGCTGCCGCTGATGCCACCGTCTCCCGTTCTCTTTCACTTGTTCTTTTAACGTTATTCCGGAAAAGCAAAAAAACGCCAACAGTCGACAGGCAAACAGAGAAACCTTAATGCGGGAATGCACGACAAAATAAACGATGGACTTGAGTGATGGACTATAGCAATAACACTACAGCAAGTGGTGTTTTTAAGAAAAAACAATCATGGCGCTACTTAACTGCTACTGAACTGCCATGGGTGTAAAATACCCTTCAATATACTATCTGAAGAAAAAAAAAACAATCAGTGAAACATCCAAAAAAATATGCATATGTTGAGACTAATGCTGACAAAATAGACTCTTTATATTATCAATAATTTGGTTTATTCGATGATAACATTGAAGAAACCAGAGTGATAATTTTCCAAAAGTTTGATCGCAATGTAATTACCCCCAACTAAATGATAGAGATTATATCGTTATAAATGATTGTATAATAAATGAGTGTCAGAATTGTAAAATAGGGGAAACACAATGATAGTAACAAATAAATTTTTATCCTACCGTTTAAATGTTTATACGTGTTTTTAAATTAATGTAATTAAGTGTACGATTAAAGGTGGCGTTAGGATATATTGTTCTGGTTAAAATATCGATAATATAGATATTTTCTTCATGCTGGGGCATTTCATGTAAAGCGGACAACGAAAAAAAGCGAGGTTCTGAAATTAGTTCATATTATATGTACTTCTAGAGGATGTGAACGTGTACGCATAACTATACGATTCTATAGAATTGACGGAAGGGTTTCTTTGGAATTATATTTTCGTATTGAAGTAAATCATAATAAAATAAAAAAGGTAGTGTTTTATATAGAAAATTTACTGTTCTTTTTGATTTTCAAATCAGATTCCAAATTTGAATTGTTTTTCTAGTGTTAAACCGAAAGTAAATATTTAAAATATTTTTTTAATAACTTCGGTCATTTTAAATTAATTTTTTTTTACTGCAAAATAAAACTCAACATTTATAAATTTTACCATAACAATTGTAAAATGGGATCTAAATTAGTTTAGGAGACAAATCAATTAGAGTACGTACATCTCGCTTTGAGCGTGATATCTGTCGCTTGTTAAAGCCGGTTGGTGATATAAAAACACATTAAAGCATTGGTTATATTTCAATAATATTGATTATTATCGTTTTACCTATTTGTGTCATTATAAGGTTATTTAATACCTAAATTTAAAACAAAAATTTATTATTTTGAACAAAAATATCAAAATAAAACATTTTACGTAATTTTTTCTCATATTGTTCGCATTAATTGCGAAAATAACAGTGGGGAACAATTTGAAAAATTATTTCTGTTGAGTTCGATATTTAAGCTGTTTTATACGAAAATTGACATGCTAATTCCAAAACTTTATTTAGTTTTTTTTCTATCACGTCAAGTTTTTTCTCTAGAGTTGTTGCGTATCCGACTAGGCTTGGCGAATCACAGAAGTCACTACTGCTCTCCTACCGGCGAATCGTCTTCGACCTAGGAGTGGGGGCGTGAGTGACGTTGCGTCATCCAAAACTAGCTCGGTCAGTTACGCATGAGATGCTAAAGTACGCGGGTCTGTGTCGCTCTGATATAGTGAAGTCAAAGTATACATACACATCTACATATTTTCGTTATGTCTGCCTCTGGTAGTTCTCGTCGTAAATGCTTAAACAGCCCTGATTCATTTTGTTATATATGTGGCAGTTTTACCATCCCCATTCAACGGACTAATATTAGTACATTTGTTAGGCAAGCCTATTTTGCTTATTTTAAAGTGAAAATAGGTTGACCAAGATAAATCATGGGCCCTCATAAAGTGTGCAAGCAGTGTGTAGAGAGTTTACGAATGGGGACGAAGATAACACGTAATAAACTTTCGTTTGGTATATCAATGGTTTAGCGAGAGCCCAAAGATCACTTAAGTGATTGCTACTTTTGCATAGTGAAAACATCAGGATTCAACAAGAAAAACAAACATAATATTGAGTACCCTAGTTTACCGTCAACTATACGCCCTGTGCCTCATTCAGCTGAAATTCCAGGGCCAGTTTTTCAAGAATTACCTTCTTTAGAAATACAAGAATGTGAATCAAGTGAAGATCGAAGTGACTCCACCGACGAAGAATTCAAAGTTTCCAATGATTATGTTCGTAAAGAATTCAATAAACATGAAATAAACGATTTAGCACGAGATTTGGGACTATCCAAAAAAGCATCGGAATTATTAGCATCAAGACTGCACTAAAAAAATTTGCTTGACAAAGGAGCTAAAGTCACTTACTATCGATCCAGAGAAACTGAATTTAGGCAGTACTTCAGAAATAATGACGGATTTGTATATTGCCAGAACGTAGAAGGTTTAATGAAAGAATTGGCCATTTCTAACTATAACGCAACTGAATGGTGATTATTTATAAATAGCTCAAAGCGTAGCTTGAAGTGTGTTCTCCTATATAATGGAAATTTATACGGTTCAGTCCCAATAGGTCATTCAGTTTCTTTGCGTGAAGAATATGGCACCAATAGATCATCTGTGTTGACCTTAAAATGGTCTGTTTCCTTCTTGGCCAGCAACGCGGGTATACCAAGTATCCCTGTTTTTTGTGCATGTGGGACAGCAGAGCTCGTGAGAAGCATTGGGTGCAATCGAACTGGCCGCCAAGATCTGACCTAAGACCTGGTGATCCAAACATTTTAAATCAGCCACTTGTCGACAGAAAAAATATTGTATTTCCGCCTTTGCATATAAAACTAGGTCTCATCTGAATACTCTAGGAAAAGCTATAAGAAGAAATTTTTACCATAATATCTTTTATTTATTTTTTGTATAAACACAATTTAAGTTTTAATAATATGTTAACCTCTGTATAAATAAAATATTCTAATCTATTTGGTCAGATCTCACCTTATTTCCTTTCGTATGTACACTTTTAAGGTAAAATGAGTGGTATGCTGTAGCTTAAGAACTTGACGTGATAGAGAAAAACTGTGAATATTTTTGAATTCAGAGATGAAAAATTAGTCAAAAACAATTCACAGATCCAAGTCAACAAAATTGCTGTTCCCCAGTGTAATCACTTCATCAAAACGAATCAAAGTTATGTAATAGAAATATATAGAAATATGACGCCACGCCACGCTTATTTTCCGTTATTTTTTTAGTTGTTGTTCTAACCTCTTAGTGAGTTACATTCGTTAATAAGTTTGATCATTTTTATCGATTTATTACGGTGATCGGTGCTTCAATACAATTAATTTACAAGCTCACTGAAAGTTAAAAAGATATAAGAAAAAAATCCTAAAAGTTTAGCTGAAAGTGGAATTGTTTCTCAAATGTGTATGTGTGTGAATCCTACAGGAAAGGAATGTCGGCTGAAACACCTCCGATAGCGGTAGAAAATCTCGAGCAGAGTAGTCAATCATCAGTTGAAACTCCACAAAACTCCCAAGATGTACCGTACGTTCCCGAAGATAAGTGTAAATATAGTTCGATCCAAACTGACCAAGACCAAGACCAAGAAATTTTTAAGCAGTTGAAGGAGAAATTAAATGTGACTGTAGCACTTAAATCTTGAAGTGAAAATAAACTTGCAGAAGAATTTAAAATTTCCAGACGACAAGCGAGAAAAGCAAAGCAATTAGTAGATCAGTTCGGCATTTTACCATCTCTTAATCCACGAGATGACCGTAAATTATCCGTCGAGACATAGAACTTGGTGAAATCCTTTTATCTCCGAGAAGACATTAACAAATAATCACAAAACAATAATACATAATCAATATTATTGAAATTTAACCAACGTTTTAATGTGTTTTTTTCATGTGCGTACTCTAATTGATTCATCCCCTAAACTAATTTAGATCCCATTTTGCAATTTTTATGGTAAAACCTATAAATGTTAAGCTTTATTTTGAAGTAAAAAAAAATAAAATGATGAAAAATGAAATGATGAGAAATGATAAAAGTTATTAAAAAAAATTTTGAAATATTTACTTCCTATATCTGATTTGAAAATCAAAAAGAACAGAATTCCAAAGAAACCCTTCCGTCAATCAGGCGAATTCTATAGAATCTCAATATCTCATCCTCAAATAAAAAAAATATATTATGTATACACGTTCATATCCCCATATTCTTATTTTATTTAGTTTTATATTTAAATATATTGTTATGAGCTTGATCAATGACATTTGAGAAGCAAAATGTTTACATAATTTTAGAGTTATCTTTTATAAGGTAGCAAAATCAACCGTGTATCAAAATTCATACGTTAGGCCTCTATGAAAATAAAAATATAAGTTTAGTGGATGCCGAAAATAATGCTCGAAAAATGTGATTTGTTATTGTTTTTAGGAGACCTCTTACAACAAAAGAATTGTCAGCTTGTTTGGAAGAATCTGATATGTAAGAGGAAGTCGCCAGTACAGAATCTACAGAGTACAGAAATCGCCGAAAATGTGAATCTGTTGGGTCCTGGCCTTCTAGTTGTGTGTTCGCAAGTTGAACTAGTTTCGCGTAATAATGAAAGAAAAGAAGTTTGATTTCCGAAATACAATAAAAAACCAATGAAGTCTTTTTCAATATATAAATTTGAATCAAAACATAAAAAGCCAAGGAAGCAAAGCATTTTGATTTAAAAAGAAAAATAAAATTGGGAACCGGCCGCGCGTCATAGAAGTGGAATGGATGGTGGAAATAGGAGCACATCCCATCGACTTTTTCAAGTTGTTTTGGCCATTAGAATTTGTGGAGGAGATATGTAGTGAGACAATAAAATACTCAAAGTATAAAGATGGAAAATAATCATATACGGTATCACAAGAAGACTTTTACAAGTTTTTGACCATCTTGGTCAAAAACGTGGTGTCATATTCTTCTTTCATTATTGTTGAGTGAGCAACTCGTATTGAATGATATTTTTCCCGTTGTCTAGAAGGACACATTTCAAACTTCGTTTTGAATCCTCTAATTTCATGACAAAATACAAGATTGTTTTTTTGACAGAAGAATAGTAGAATTCTCGTGTATGGTAAAAAGTAATTTTGGTTCCTTGTGCCAGTAAATGTTTGTTGTTCAACCCGGAAGGCAATAATTTAGAATCTTCTTTTCAAAGGTTGAGATCTCTGGCGAGATCATTTAACCTTATCCGGGTTGAAAAGTTGAGGAATTGATGACACCTTCTCATAAGCAATGCCACTTTCTTTAGTATTAGAACGGTGATCAGAGGGATAATACTTGTCCTCATAGAGCTCTGGCAGATGGTCAAACGGTGGGATCGGCAGTACCTCCGAGTAAGGGACCGGGCGACTAAATCAGGATAAGTCCACTTGCTACAGTTGTTTCGATTTATTCCAGTAATATTTACCAGGCAAAAATAACAGTCATGTCAGGAAAGGCACTGCTTATGTCATCTAGTGGATTTTTCTGAAACTAACTCAACGGCAGACTGACAATAGCGCAAATATACAGGAATTAATTCTTGTACAATAATTTTAGAACATTGATTGATTGATTGATAGATAAGTGGATATATCTAAAAAAGTAGAGCAGATAGAGAAAAACTGATTTCATAGTTAGATTTAGCGCCCCAAATATAGCTAAAATTAGTTCTAAAATCCTAGGAACCATTTTTTTTCTTGTATACCTGTGTAATTAATAAAAAGTTAACGATATACGTTTTATTTAAGAAAAAACTTCGTGCCAGATATGTAGAAAATATTTTTTACATCAAAGTATAAGGTTCTAGCTGAACTAACTATAACATTTTCACCTAAGCGGATATACAAATAAACTAAATTGCCGTGAAAGTCATTGATCCCAATTTTTTTCGAAGATGAGGTAACCACCAAACGCAAACCATTAGTAAAACAGCAAGAGCTCAACATTTCATTGTTTTTCCTTTTCAAAACCTAAATCCTAACTAATCAACTTTATAATTAAATTTAAATAAAAATAAATACGTTACTATGATAAAAAAAATAAGGAGACTTTTTAAATAAAACACAAAGTAATGATTCGTTCATCCAAATTTATTCTGTGTAATCCGTTTTAATGTAATTTCCTTTCAATACAATATATTTATTCTGACCTGGTTTTTCCAGTGTTCGAAATAGTTTTCATTCTCGACTTCTGGTATTTCCTTCAAATTAGCCATCGGAATCTCTTGGATGGCTTTTAAGGACCTAAAACGGCACCCACGAAGTGGTTTCTTCAATACAGGAACAAGAAAAACACGGTGCGATCTCTGGTAAATATGGTGCTTGTGGAACTATTTTTCATTAATTTTTAGGTGATCGTGCGTTATCAAGATGTAAAAACTATCAATTGTTGTGTCACAGTAATATCTACAATGGCTATAATACTTAATCGGAGATTACTCAGTACAAAATCCTTAATTTTGGTAATGAATTCTTCTTCGGTCGATATGAAAAGTTTTCCTGAGCGAGGTTCCTCTTTAATTGCTTCTCTACCATCCCTAAAGTCCTTGTAACTAATAATCTTCATTACCGCAACGCTCGTTAAACATCTATATTACAAAATTTATTGCAAATTCTTTGCTGGATAAATATATCCTTCTTAAAAAAATCACCGACAAATTTTTAAAGTAATGAAAAAGACGATAAAACTTCTTAACAAGCCAAACGATATAAAACTACTATTTTGTGCCAAGGGCAGTCATATAAACTTGAAAAGCAAATGGTCCTATCGATAAGTAACGTTACAGGTTTGCTTTTTGATAATTTTTTTATTTATTTAAAAATGTTAAAAAATGAAAAATCCAATAATTCAAAATTTTTTGTTTACCTGAAGATTTAAATAATTCCTTAACCAGTAACACAACGACTTTGACTACAACGTACTGAAGAAACGAAGAAAAACGCGAAGAAAAAGAAAAAAAACACGCACGGTAAATCGATGCGTATTCGAGAACTTCATCATTCATTCTCGGTCAAATTGAATCACTACTCAGCAAAAAGTTAAAACAATAAAGTCGAACCACTTTGTGATGAATGGTATCTCTTCGGTCCATCACCGGAAGACTACGGTGGTCATTTCGGAGAAGCACTCAACTGTATCTTAGTACAGGGTGTGTCTGAAATGTTGCCATCGTTAATTTGTCTCGTAATTATCAGATAATAATCATATTTTTTTTTACTAAATATAACTGATTTCAACGTTTTTCATTTTACCAGAGTAGCCTTCGATATAGTACCAGACTGATATTTTTGGCATAGCCGTTCAAATAATTTTTCTGGTCGTGTGTTCTATAAAGTACGGCTCACAAAAGGCACGAGTCAGCATTTTTTAATCTAATAGGTATTTTATGACTCATTTCGACATATTATATTTTATATATTTAATTATTTCCAGTACAAATCCGGATTGTTCTGTTTTATAATGTAGAAAAATGTACAATATTTATGATTGGCAGTTATATATACTGGTGTTAATTATACCTATATGTTTTCTCCGTTTGTTCATTATAATTGATAAATTTATCCTGTCCTTGTAACTTTAATGTAAAATATCAACAGCGTGATATTTTACCCCCTAGCAGGGAGAGATAGTAAAAGGCGCCCCAACTAATATCCTCATATGGAAAAAAAAATTAAATGCACTGGGTATTTCGACACAAACTACCGGATTTGTTTTAGTAAATATAACTTAGTAATATAGTAAAGTCAAAATATTGATTTATTTATAATGTCGATACGGCCATGACTGTTTTCGCACAATTTTCATTTAATATCAATAATTCTTTCCACTATATTGCAGCCCTATTTCGTTCTACAGCATCATTGGTGTTGGATTCGAGCTCAGAGGACGTCATTGCATTATTATTTATTGCTTCTCTATTCTTCTTCTATTATTGCTTCTCGTAGCTCGTTTTCCGGCGTCATGAATCTATCTTCGCTCTGTCGGAAGCTACATTTCGCCCTGTTTTCTGCCATTTTCATAATTTCTGCAACTGGTTGAACTGGAGAGGGCTTTACGTTGATAACTGAATCTATTCGACCGTCGTCCTCTTATCCATTTACAGATAATACGCAATGAAGATGAATGAAGAAGATTTAGGATTAAGACATTGCTACAAATGCTTCAATCCCTCTGTGACAAGTGGTAATTAGTGTAAATATTTCAAATCGTACGTACCGATGGTAAATGTAATCGCATTTACTGTACGCAGTATTTCGGAAAAATAACTGAACCTTTTAAGTAATAAAAAAGAACAAAAACCAATTTGCCAAAATTATTTATTTTTATTCAAAACACATCCCTACTGCATCAATACACCACTGGGCATGTTTAACAAATGCTAGTATAGATTTTTGTAAGTAATTTTTCGAAATCGGCCCAATGACCCTCGTTATGGTATCTTGGACTTGTGTAACGCTGTCATAAAACGTTCTTTTCATAACCAGTTTGAGTTTCGGGAACAATAGTAAACAGTCAAGCGGAAATAAATCAGGCGAATACGGAGGATGTTGAAACAGAGATACTTTTTTGTTGAGAAAAATTTACGAACAGCGACGGACAGTGCGGAACAAATCGAGCAGACTTTCCGTTTATTTAAATCCTTTGTCAAAAGTCATGCTTTTGGTCGTATTTAATTCCTCCGCTATCCATTCCACAGTCCTTTACGCATGGTATCTATATCATTTCAAGCACTTTTTCACCAACTCATCGCTATTTTTGTATTTTGGCCGGCGTGGCTTTGGGTCGTCTTCCAAAGCACCACCGCCATCCTAAAATCGCTTATACTACGTACGTAGTAAATCCCAAATCAAAACAAGTATTCGCGAGGCAAACGAAATACGCGACGCGAGACATATCAAACGCTTCGTATTCGTTTAAAACTAATTACCGATACGCTCGATCGCAGGGAATCTACGTCCAAATCGCTAGTTTTAGAAAGCATTTAAACCGCCGAATTCTGGCAACTAACAAAACAAGTAACGCCAACGACGAGATAATATGACGTGGCGTATGGTCGCTGGAGGTAAAAGTCGACCAACGATGTAAAAATTGTGGCGAGAATATGGAATTTTTATCGGCATTATTTAGTGTGATGGATCGACAGACTCTCTTCTACATTTGGAAATTTTAATTTTTAATAATATCTTAAAATGAGTTAAAGGAAAGAAACTGAATAGAAATAAAACATGGTGTTTTGCTCTAATGGTGATTGTTTACTATAATAAATGCCGGAGGTGCGGCGCCCCAAAGCCCTCTCTCACGAGTCGCCAATGCATTAGACTAGATTAGTCCGGGAGTACATCCGATCGTTTGTGTCCCGTTTGCTGGGAACGTGCTGACGCTCCGCCAAGGTCACACTGGGCATTCTCAATGCTCAAACGTATTCTCAATGCGTTTTTCAGTCTTCAGACACACATATTACATAGCGTTATTGGTACGTTTGAAGGATGAAATCGCAAAAAAAGGTTCTAAAAGTGTTGCAAATTGTTGGCAACGATGGCTAAATTGCATGAATTGCACTTCGAATTACATTCTCATCCACCGTACTCTCCAGATCTGGTTTCCAGTGAGTATTTTCTGTTCTCAGACCTCTAAAATGCTCGATGGAAAGACATTTTACTCCAACGAGGGGTTAATTGCCGTAACTGAAGGATATATTGAAGGTAATGAGAAATCGGTATATAAAAAGGTATAGAAATGTTAGAAAAGCGTTCGAATAATTATATTGCTCTTCAAGGAGAATATATTGCTAAATAAAGCCGAAATTTGCATATATATATAGGACCTCGTTAATCCGGCCGGGCAATGAGGTTCGCGGGGGAGCCAATGAGCCAATGCCATGAGCCAATCTGTCGTCAGTCTTTTGTTTATCGCCTTCCGTCTACAGTGTCAATTTAGCGCGCTCGCTAACATCATGGCGCCGCTACGTATGAAGTGTTAACTGACGAGGATATTGTGTGAGCGGCAATGTGTGAGGACGATGATGAAGATGAGGACAATAGCGTTGAAGTTCTCGCCTCCGAAAAAGTTGGTAATTCAGAGGCAGAAGGAGCTTTAAACACTGCTTTAAAATGGGCTGAAGGTAACGAATTTGATAGCCATGAAGTTATGTTTCTCCGATGACTTAGAGACCGGGCTTTTGAAATGAAGTGCGAAAATTATAAACAGAAGAGTATTACAGACTTTTTCAAGAAGAATTAACTAATGTTTTATTTTAACTTACTGTTTTTCTTACATATTTGTAATTTTGAACATGTACATTTTTGTCTTTATGCTTTAATTTAAAAATTGATTAAAGAAACTAAGAATCCGGACGTCTCGATAATCCGGAAAGGGACTTGTTTTTGCCTCTCCGGATTAACGAGGCCCTACTGTATATATATATATATATATATATATATATATATATATATATATATATATATATATATATATATATATATATATATATATATATATATATATATATACAGTGTGCTGAAATACAACTTTAAAGCTAGGTTATAAAGTTGTGTTTGATAATCTAACATTGTGTTTACGAAAATATAGCCACATAAAGTTAAAAATAAAATAAGTAATGGATAACAAAGTAAAAATTTGTTTAAATAATAATTTTTTTTTAAAAAGTAATAAACGTTACAATAAGCAACGAACAAATTAATCAGTTATTTAAAAATATCCATTTTTGAAATATTTAGCTACCATGTGACATCCTGTATACCGTTAATACTATTAAACTATGAAATATCCTCGTGCTTTGTATAACAGAACCAAAAAAAAAGCCCTGGTAAAAATGACGCCCGGTGCTTTGTTATTTCGCGCCGTTTTAACTGGAAATAATAAGCGTATACTTAAAAATACATTAGTACAGTTTCCTGCATCACTTGAGGTACGTTCCGTCGACCAGAAAAAGAAACAAAAGTGGTACTAATGCGGGGCACTACTCGTGGAAGTACCAATAATTGACAGGTTGGGTCGAGAACGGAATTTTAGACCAGTAGGTTAATTTTGAATGGCCCTAGAAGAGACATTAGGGCGTTTTTTTCTTTTTGAAGCAGTGATAGTGAGAGGAAATGATAGTTTTTAGAGTTAGGCTTTTAATTTTTGCCATTTCTTGGGTTTCCGATATAATTATTGTATTAAAATTACATCAGAGGTCGGCAACATCTGCAATATGGGTTTGAAACAATAAATTATTGTTTTTTTTTTGGCCAAATATATTTTTATAATTTTTAATGTGATTCCAGTAAAAAGAAAATAGCATAAAAATTATTTTCAGAATATATGTATATATATATATATATATATATATATATATATATATATATATATATATATATATATATATATATATATATATATGTGTGTGTGTGTGTGTGTGTGTGAGTGTTTACATAATATATATATATATATATATATATATATATATATATATATATATATATATATATATATATATATATATATATATATATATATAATGTTTACATCATACAGATAGAATATCCGACATTGGAACTTGAAATTTATATAGAAATAAAAAAACAGCAGGTATAAGCTATCCGACGTGAAGTCGGCGAAGGTATGGGTTGTTTGGTGGGGCCTCTCTATTCCTGGTGAGAGAGCATATGTCGGGCCCTGATGAGTCTCCATATATATAGATATCACCAACAGACGAAACATGTGCACTCCAATTATAGGGGATGGGTGGGGCTCGGTCCCGATCAAGCAACTAACAGAATGCTCATATATATATATATATATATATATATATATATATATATATATATATATATATATATATATATATATATATATATATATATATATATATATATATGTATATATATATATATATATATATATATATATATATATATATATATATATATATATATATATATATATTCAGGATGTAAGGATAGTATTTTCATAAATTTAACAAACGATTCATCACGTCATATTAAAGAAAAAAGTTTCTTAAAACAAAAGACAGAAACCCAAGGGTTCCCGAAAAAAAAAACAAAATTTTAAACAAATATGTGTAAAAGAATATTTGGCAAATATTTCTTGGCTATTACCTATCGAATACATTTTAAATATACTGAGCAAAAGATATTCTGTACGCGAATATCACGATATGCATCGTATTTTCACAGAAGCTCGCCAAAATTCCAAAGGGGTTAGACGAATTTATGGGCAACGATATCCAGAATGACACTTGCTGACGATTTGGTGGTGTTCTATTCTATTTTATCAGCCTGGTTTTTAAGAGAGCCCTTTCGGCTCCCGCTTTTATTCCATGAGATTGACACTAGGAGCGGTTTATCGACAATTTTTGGGGGTTTCTAGTTGACCCAGCGATTTGGTGGTGGCTAAGCAATGGATAGTTTTTACGTGAAGCATGGAAGAATAAATTTTCCTTATTCTTGAATATTTTTAGTGTTAAATGGTAAATCTATTCGAGTTTACTATATTATTATTGTTATTGTTTATATTACTGTTATACAACATAAGAACATTTTTGAAAATACACAGTGGGCTAGTGTTCGAACGTACCGCTCAAGGCTCGACTGATGACGGCTTAAGGCCAGAAACCGGTCTCGGGAGATGTTTGTTGGAGTTTGATGGCGACTGAAGGATTGAGAATTTTACGTGGAGCACAGGAAAATTTTTCTTTCTTTTTTTTGAATATGAATATTTGAAGTTAATTTGGCACAACGCACAGGCGCATGCACACGCGCACGCCCCCACGTACATACACACGCACACGAACACGCATAGTTGTTTGATCGAGACCGAGCCCCACCCAACCCTTATAATTCGCGTGCAGATGTTTCGCCTATTGATGGTTAGACTCATCAGGGCGCCGACATATGCTCACTCGCCAGGAATAGAGAGGCCCCACCCACAATCAAACGTTCGTATTCTTGACGAGAAAGCATATGCCGGTGCCCTGAAGAGTCTGAACATCAAGAGACGAGATATATAAAGGTCGGTTCCTCAAAATAATTTTCTCATCGAATTGTTCTCTCGATAAATGGTGACGTTGGATATGCGACATGCAGAGCCGTCCTTTTCGAATTTCGAATTACATCTCGGAGAGCAAAATTTTTGTCTGGTTTTTGTTTAAAAAATGTTCTAAATATCCATACCAAGCTACAAAATGTGCATATTCACTATAATAAAAAAACATTAATATACATTTCGGGGTAATAAATTAGTAAAACAGTAAAACTACACGATCATCGTTTCGATGTGCTTCTACATGCACCGTATTTGCTGTATTTGCCTTCCAGCAATAGGCCCAGCAAATTGCTGGGAGAAGGTACACTTGAAATGATGAGGTTAAGGCTAAGGTAACTAGATATTTTGCGAACTTATACAAATTATAGTTAAGGGGAATTTATAGTGATATTAAAAATCTGGAATACCATTGGTCGAAATGTAATGAATCGCATGAATTGAAAGGTGGCTTTGTGGAAAAATATAAGAAACATTCTAAAAGATCTGGACATTAATGAGTCTACTATAATAAATTATTTTTGTTCTGCATCCATACTCAAGTCGACATTTTTTGATGAATTCGTAATCCCAGCGTGAAGAAGTTGTAGTTAATCTTTCAGTGACCACTTACATATTTTGGTCTGGGCATAACATTCCACGGTCGTTACCAGTACTACATCGTCTTGCTCATAGCAAAGTTAGCTGTCGTTGGCGAGAACTGCCATACCATAGATAAAACTTTTATTGTTCCGTTTCTGTCTTTGATGAAATAATCAAAGTTCTCCATGAAGGTGTTGCTGTGAGTTTGTTGGAAATTTGTAGATACAGTGACTGTATACCGTTATGTCAATACCAAAGTTCACACAGGTTTGCGATTCATAATGAGTTTTAGATGAAGCTGATTACCTTAAACACATATAGCATTCAAATATAGCAAAAATAAGTAATACTAAAATAATGATTCTAAATTCCGAACCCAAACCCAATAAAATTTAAGTTCGAATGTCGAAATGAATGTCGAAAATTATATCTGTATGATGTAAACATTACTTCAACTGATTGGGATAAAATCTGATATGAGAGAATGGGCGCGAAATACCATATTGGCAATGACGGGGCAAACATCAAAATTCGGATCTTGTTCTGTTTGTTTTGCCCTCCCGTTCTTGTTTGTTTATAAGTACTCGGGCGCGATCTATGTTTATTTATCTTTCCGCAATTATTTTTGAATAATTTCATGGCTGTGAATATACACTGAAAATATATGTCATTATTGTAATTGAAATATTCTGCTGTATATTAGGAGTGTTCTAAAAAATGAAAACTTATATTACTTATGAGAGGGCTGTATGTTAAGTACCTGGCCTAGGCCAGAGATGGTGCTGTTAGTGTTTAAAAATTGGTATTTTTCGTAAATATAGCCTTTCACAACAAGACTGCCAAACTGTCAAGTCGCTGCGTTGTTTAGTTTGTGAATGGCAACCATTTAAATTGAACAACTTTTGCTATTTTACAATGGAAAAAATTGAATATCACTGATGAAATACTTGTTTTTGAAAAAGAAAACAAATGATGAGATTAAAACGAAGCTCAGCGAGGTTTTTGGGGACTCTGCAACTTCGTTATTAAAAATGAAGATCGTCCAGGACATCCAAATGAGGTTACCACTTCAGAAATGATTTTAAAAAATCCACGATATCGTTATAAACGATCGGGGAGTGAATGTGCGTGAGATTGCTAAGACTGTGGGCATCTCAATTGAACGGCTGCAGAATATTTTAACAACTCATTTGGATATGAAAAATCTTTCCGGAAGATGGGTGCTGTGGCAATTGTTCACAATTGATATTTCCCAAAAAATGTTTAGCAGTGTTAAAACACAATCGTGATGATTTTTGGCGTCGGTGCATAAATGTTGACGAAACATGAATTCATCACTGCATACCAGAGACTAAAGAACACTTCAAACAGTGGATTTTCGGAGGCGAATCTGCCCCAAAAAAGATCCTATTTTTAGAGGGAATACAAAAGATTGAAAAAAAGTTGGACTAAATGTATCGAACTAAAAAGTGATTACGTGGATAATATAAGAAATTTTACAAGTAAAAGATTTTTCTTGTCAAGCCCAGGTTCTTATCATACCACCCTCATATGATTTAATTACACAGAAAAATCACGACAAAATCATGGAACTTTTAAAATTTAAACAGTAGCGACGCGTGAGCGGCGCCGCTCCCCCAGCATTTATCACAATAAATAATTTTTCAGAGCAAAACACTATATTTTATTTCCGTTCAGTTTCTTTCCTTTAGCTCGTTTTAAGATATTAAAAATTATAATCTCTAAATGTAGAAGAACTGTCGTCTGTCGATCCATCACACCAAATAATGCGAATAAAAATTCCATACTCTCGCCACAATTTTTACATCGTTGGTCGGACGTTTACCTTCAGCGACCGTACGCCACGTCATCTTATATAATGTCTGAATGATTGTGGCGTGTTCATATATTTTTTTTTTCGCCACGATCTGATTTTTTGAAATTTCTGATTCTGAAAATTTGACAGTAAACTATACAATAGTATTTTGTGGTTATGTGGTTGTAAAGACAATAGTTCTTTAGTTTTTTCTTCTTCGTTTCGTGTGTTTATTGTTTGGTGGTGAGCAGCAATTGACTCGCAAAGGAGTGAAGAATCTAAAACATTTGTTGGACAAAATTAAAAAGCACGAGAAACCACCTAAACATAAAAGCAACCTAGTGAGCTTCCAGTTGTTGGATAAAGTAAACATTGTTTCATCATTAAATTCTGCATATGCGAAAAAAATAACAGAACATAACGAAAATGAAAAAAAAACCGGTTGGTACTTTCGAAGATCATTGATATTTTAAATTTTGTAGTCAACATAGCCTTTCTCTTCGAGGGCACGACGAAAAATGTTTGTAAACCCTGTATAGGGTTTCAATAGCACGAAAAATGAAAAGGAGGAAGGGGAAAGCAAAAAAAATCTTCAGTAGTACTATTTTCTTCTACGCCCTCCCACTTTAGAACCCCCACGAGCCGCCACTAAATTTAAAGGAAAGTAGCGCTATCTGTTTAAAGTTGTATATCTCCTCTATAAAACGAGTCTGCCATTATTAGACTCGATCAATGGATTGTCAAGTCAAAGCTCTTAAAGTGACAATACCTTTTCTCACCTCGTCACAAAAACACGATGGAACAAAGAACTAATATTAAATTTTATTTGAAGCTCGATAAAACTTTTACAGAAACATTTGATTTGATTAAAAACGTTTGCGGTGATAATTGCTTATCTCGTACACGTGTGTTCGAGTGGCTTAAACGATGCTAGGATGGTTGTGATGCTTTAAAAGACGGTCCAAAGCCAGGCCGGCCAAAAAACAAAAATCGTCATGAGTATGTGGAAAAAGTGCATGAAATGAATATTATCTGGGTGTTATGGGGCGTTTGTTCGAGTGAGGACCCAATATCGACCGTCAGAAAGTTGGTTTTTGATGCACAGAACCCCAACTGTTTGTGAATCTAAGAAGCAGTAACCAGTCACTTATGCTATTCCAAAAAACGACATAAAATATTTGCTGGCATTGGTTGAACGTGACCATCGGTGTATTGATGCCCAAGGGATATATTTTGAATAAAAATAAATAATTCTTGAATAATTAATTATTTTTTTATTTAAAAACTTCCGATATAACATACACTTACTGGGTACAAAGCATTTTAAAGGTACATAAGCAGAACATAGAATGGTTCAATAGCTGTACCTTTGACCATTACCTCAGTCGCTTTCAGAGCGTTCAGCTCGAGCCCGACTGATGACGACGCATCTATACGAGGTGTATAAATAAAGTAACCCGACTAATTTTTTGTATTTTTTTTATCCAATTAAAATTACATTGACCTTATATTTTACATTGTGTCCTTCAAAGGTAGTTGTCATAAAGCACTCGACATAGTTTATAATAGCAATGCACTCTTCATAGCAATGCTGGAACTAAGATGCAGGAACGGCCTTCAGCTCGTTGGTTACGGCCTTTTTAATGTTCTCCAATGTCCGATGGTCTGCTTTGCGGTGAATATTTAATCTTGAGAAAAGGTAAAGTCACAAGGACTTAAGTATGACGAATATGAAGGATGCGGATTCATAGCGATGTTTTTACTTACCAAAAACTCGTTATAATAACTATTCCAATATAACATAACAATTTCGTTAATACAGCGTTCAATTTCGGCCTTCTGTGCTTGGGTGGTCGTGGGCTTGTTGGCGTAAACCTGATACTTCCGAAAACCCCCACAAAAAAATCCATAGATGTAAATCGCAAGATCGTCACTGACAATTGTTGTTACTAAAATGAGAAATGACACGACCGTCCTGCTGAAACCACATGCTTTCAAAATCAATATCTTCCAATTGAGGAACAAAGAACTGGGTTATCATATCACAATAACGTTAAGAACTGGGTTATCATAACCAATAATGGTCCAATAATTCCTCGAGACCACAATGCAGACCAAACAGTGACACGTTTTTCTGAGCCCCGAATTGTGCTTATTTACGAAGGCATCGGGGTGAAAATGGGCCTTGTCGCTTATTCACTTCTTGTTGTTCAATGATCTAATTAGTGAATTGTCTTCGCTGTGCATGGTCTGTTAGCAGAAGTTGTTGAGTCAATTAGACTTTGTGAGCATAGACATGCAAATCTTTAATGAGAATATGGTGAAAAGTGGCTGTTGAAATGTCTTGTGCATGATGACGAATCAAGGACCCTGGACTCTCGGCCACATTCTCACGAACTGCCATGATGTTTTGTTCTGAACAACCACTACGAGCTCGTGTCATGAGTTTCACATCAGTAACTGAACCAGTACTTTCGAATTTTTCGATTATTCTTTTCACAGTTGATAAATTTGAAGCATTATTTCTACCGAAAATTGGATGAACTTTACGAATCGTAGCACTCAAACTTTCGCCATTTTGATAATAATGTTTAACAATAAGAACGCGTTGCTGTATCGTGTAGCGCTCCATGTTTGACCCATCCATTCATGAAAGCCAAAATGGCGTGCAGTTTAAATATTGCGCTTTTATGGTAACACCCTTTAGAACCATGAGCTTAGTTGTTTGCTAGCTTACTTTGCAACATTTTAGGTTATTACATACAAAAACAAAAAAGTAAAACGAGTAAAAAGTGTATTAGTTTATATATTCATGATATTCTATACAGTGATTATAATATTCAACTTGATTTAAATGTGCACCGGATGTTGCACTTTGTTGTTACCTAGTAAAAATGTGTTTCGAATGAACCACAATTTCAATCGACATGAAATAACCAACGGCAAATTGTATTTTCATTTCAAATACAATTTTTTCTAAAATATTACCACCTGAATAATATTTAATAAATATAACCACATGTCAAAGAACAATATAAAATTCCAATTAATATTAAACTTTTATTTGATTTCTAAAGCGGGAATTTCAGAGAGTTTCCGCTTTCAATAGATGAAAAGTTCATTTAATTATTTTTTAAAAAACTGTCGTACACACACTGATGTCCTAAAACAAGTGACAGTTTGTGGATATAACGTTAAACAAAACGATAATTCAATTTATATGCGTGGAATTAAAATAAAAATTTTACCAAATTCTAAAAAAAATATGCCTTCAACAATATTTGAACGAAGACCTCGAAAGAAGACCTCGAACGAAGACCGAAGAAAAGAAAGTGGCTAACTTCAAATTATACTGTAACCGACAATATTGTTATACAATCGGTTTATACCAGGAAGCGTTAAAAGAATTCGCAATTTAAAAAAATTGAACATTCGCTATTTAATACCATATTTAAATATAACACGATATTGAGTTCACTTCTACAGTCAGATACTACACTTCTGTTCTCCGTGTGCATCATCTTCAAACGGCTGAAAGCTCCCGACAGAGACGAACTCGACAACTCATTCATATATATATATATATATATATATATATATATATATATATATATATATATATATATATATATATATATATATATATATATATATATATATATAAATATATATATATATATATATATATATATATATATATATATATATATATATATATATATATATATATATATATATATAAATATATATATATATATATATATATATATATATATATATATATATATATATATATATATATATATATATATTCATATATATATATATCATATATATATATATATATATATATATATATATATATATATATATATATATATATATATATATATATATATATATATATATATATATATATATATATTATTATTCACGTATGGGCCCGGGTGGACTACGCGAAGTACAATTAGAGGCGTTTGTTGTTGTTAGCCTTCCTTTGCGCCCATACTAATTTCATTCTTTCGCTATGAGCTTTTTTTCTTTCGTCAGACCAAGTTGTTCCAGTCTTCCTACATTTTTCTCTCTGGCCAACCTTCCAAACGTTAACCTTGTGCCTGAAACAACCTCTATCCTGAATTTCACTTTGTGTAATATTTCCTGATCTTAGGTCCTCTTTAATTGCCGCAATCCATTTAATTATTTCTACTTTAGCTCTACTCCTATTTTCATAAAATTCGACTATTTGTCTAGTTAGCCTACTCGGATTCATCCGTTTGATGTGTCCGTAAAACTTAAGTCTTCTTTTTCTCATATCGCTATGTATATCTGTGTATTGTTTGATTTCTTGGTTTTCTCGAAGTCGGTATGTTGTGCAATTTATTTGTTTAGGGCCTAGGATTTTTCTTATGATTTTTCTTTCCTTCTTTTCAATGTCCTCGATGTCCCTCTTTCTATTCAAAATGAGCGTCTCTGCAGCATATAGACATTCTGGCTTAATAACCGTGTTGTAATGTCTCAGTTTTGTGTTTTTAGATAGGCATTTTTTGTTGTAAATATTTTGTGTAAGTCTCAATGCCGTTTCCATTTTTTGATTTCTACCCTTATTGGCCGCTTTTTCCAACCCATTTTCCATGATTATTTCACCCAAATATTTGAATTGAGAGACTCGTCTGATGTTACCATATTTTGTTTTTAGAAATGGTATTCTTAGTCTGTTGCAGGTCATGTATTGTGTCTTTTCAAAGGATATTTGGAGTCCTACCTTTTCTGCTATTTTTTTTAGGATTTCAATATGTTTTTGAGCCGTTAATACATCTTGAGCTAAAATTGCTAGATCATCAGCAAATGCCAGACAATCAATTTTGATGTTGGTTCTCCCCAGTTTAATGGGCTGGTCAATATTCAGTGCCGACTTTTTTTCAGGCCACTCCTGTATTACTTTTTCTAGAACACAGTTAAATAAGAGTGGCAAGAGTCCATCTCCTTGTCTCACACCAGTTTTAATTTCGAAGGGTTCTGAGATGTCACCCATGAATTTAACTTTTGACCTCGTGTTAGTTAACGTTGCTTTAATAATTGCCAGCGTTTTCAGATCTAGTCCTTGTTCTTTCAAGATTCGGAATAAAGATTCGCGGTCACTAGAATCATATGCTTTTTTGAAATCCACAAATGTACAGACGAGATTTTTATTGTACAGTTTTTGTGTGTGTGTTGTGCTCTGTCTAATAGACATTGAGATAGAATCTTGTAACAAACTGGGAGAAGAGATATTCCTCTATAGTTGTTTACATCCGTTCTATCTCCTTTCTTATGTAGTGGATGGATTAGAGCATCTTTCCAATCTTCCGGAATCCGTTCGGTTCGCCAAACTTCTTGTAGAATTTTGGTTATTTCCTTGATTGTACCTGGACCAGCGGATTTCAAAAGTTCAGCAGTGATTCCATCTTCACCAGAAGCTTTGTTATTTTTAAGCTGCTTGATTTGCCTAAGTATTTCCTCTTCATTCGGTGGTAATGAATCTGGGTTTGTTTGTTTAGGGTTTAGTGTTGGTAATTTGTTTAAGGGCTCAGGACAGTTTAGTATTTGTTCAAAATATTTCGCAATTCGCAATTCTTTGCAATTGTCTTGGTTATTTAGAGCTAGTTGTCCGTTTTCTATTTGAAAGCATAGGCTCTGCGGTTGATAGCCTGTTAATTTAGTTTTAAAAGTTTTGTAAAAGTTTCGGGTGTTATTTTTTTGGAAATCTTTTTCTATTTCATTAAGTTGATTGTTTTCATATTTTCTTTTAGTTTGTCTAATTAGCTTCGATGTTTCTTTTCTTACTTCCAAAAAGATGTTATAGTTTATTGCTGTTTTTTGACTGTTCCAATCTTTGAATGCTTTACTTCGGCTTAATACTGCTTGCTCGCAAACTTCATCCCACCACGGATGCTTTCTACGTTTTTGTAAAGGGACAAGGGACCAACTGTTTAATAATAGGCTGTTTTAATAATTTTTTGTTTTAATTCTTGCCAGTTCTGTGCAGGTTGTTTATCAAGCTCTTCGGTTAGGGCTGGTTTTATTTTCGTTGGGTCAAACTTTGGTATTAGCAGCCCCTTTTGAATAAGTTTTCGAGGTTTTAAGCTAAGTTTGATTCTAGTCAAGTAGTGATCCGTGTCTATATTTGCTCCTTTCCTGACTTGAACATTCAAAATCTCTTTATAGTTGGGGTACGAAATGGCAACATGGTCAATTTGAAATTCACCCATGTACGTGTTTGGGCACCTCCAGGTCTTTTGTTTTGTTATTTTCTTCTTAAAATGGGTTGACATTATTTTTAGATTAAACTGCGAACATAGTTCAACCAATCTTCTACCATTATGGTTAGTCCATTTATGAGCGGGAAAACTGCCGACTGTTTTCCTGTACTTTTTTTCTTTCCCTACTTCCCTAGTTCCTATTTTCTTCGTTAACTGGGAAGTGTGCATTGATTAATGTATAGTGTTTGTTAGCACACTTGAGGGATAGTGTCATAAGTCGATTATTTACTGGCTGGACATTTGTTATAAAACAAAGAATGTTTCTTGGGACAGCGAAAGCAACACCGAGATGTGGTGTATTTTTGAGTATTATTTTGTCCGTTTTACTTTTAAAAAGTCTGTAGTTGCCGAATTCCAAGGTGTTATCATCTATCAATCTGGTTTCATGCAAAGCTAAAATTTGGATTTTTTGCTGATTTAATGTTCGCCCCAATTCGTGTAGTTTTCCTGGACGCTGGAGAGAATTGATATTTACCGTTCCAAAGGAAGTTTTTATTTTCGGTTTCAGACGTTGGCCAGAGGTCTCCGACTCCCTCTGAAAGATTTTGCGTTTAAGCCCGGACGCCCCAGAATCCGAAAGTCCGGTTGTACCAGCAAAGCTGGCAGAGGATTGTCTACCTCCTGGGGTAATTTTGTAATTACTAGAACGCTTCATCTTGTACTTTGAATTAAAGGTTTGAACCATGACGGTTCAGAGGTTAAGACTGGAGGGGTTAGTTCCAGAATTTAAATATCAGCCGCACCACTGGTGAACTGACCACTCAGCCGCTTGATACAAGTCAGAAGCTAAGTGGATTATACATATATATATATATATATATATATATATATATATATATATATATATATATATATATATATATATATATATATATATATATATATATATATATATATATATATATATATATATATATATATATATATATATACATATATGTATGGGGGAAGGTGGGGTAGGTTAAGACACCTTCATTTTTTTGGTCATAAAATTTCACTGGGTAAAGATATCGAACAGTTTATTATACCTTTGGAAAAGTAGAGGCCATAATAACACTTCGATAATAAACGTTTTTCGATTTTTCACAAGCACAAAAAAATATAGCTAATTTTCCAATGGTTACATTTTGGAAAAAACATTTTTTTGTCGAGTAAGTTGAGACACTTTAATAACTTGTTGAAAACGTGAGAAAATGAAGTAAATTCACCAAATATTTAATGTTTATGAGCTAATTGTTGATTGAATTGATTAAATGTTAATGGAATGATTACTAAGTTTAATGGCCAAATTTAAAATTTATTTTTATGTTTATTTGGTTAAATGACCTAACAAAACAAAATAATGGATGATCAGTCATTAGATTTCTTCGATTCGTTATCCAACTCGGAGTCACAATTCACGCAAGTATAAAAACACAATGCAATGGTGTTGTAGCTGGTCTGCATCGGTGGCATTGGCAGATCGTTTATCATACACAGCTCATCATCCGAAACAGAAGATGATGATGATGATGATGTTAATCGCTCCTTCGATTTATTTGGTGATTTCTTCGGGGTCTTCTATTCGTTGCGCTTTCGTTTCCGTTTCATCAATACCGAAATTATTTCCGATGAAGTTAGAATGGCACTGTTCATTGACTTTCGCCCACTGTTCGAATTTTTGGCAGGCGTGGTTGTTTTAACTGGACCAATTTCTTTCAAAATCGAAGAGAGGCTTGACGCACGAGACATAGGGAAAAAATTACGCCTGGATACAAAAACGGAAGCAACACCGGTGTCTTAACCTACCCGAATGACGTCTTTTTCTTTGCCACGCAAAAAAATGTGTATAATGAATTATTACAGGAAATCTTTTTTGTAAAAATACAAGTAATGTATAACACATTGATGGAATTTACCTTGAAAAATCGTTAGAAATTGATCATTTTATAGATTAATAAAAAAAACACGAATTTTTTTTTTTTATTGTCACAACCCGTTGTTTGGTTGAGATATAGATAATGTGTGCGCTCTTTTGGAAACTTTATGAAAAGATCCTACAACAATCTGACATGTCATTATCTAAAAACCGAGAAATGGCTGTATCTCAACTTACCCAATGTTTCAACATAGCCGACAACACCCTATATATGTATATACATTAGTGGCCAGAGAAAGAGAGTCACTACAATAAAAGACATTGTTCGGCAAATAACGCTGTAATAGTATACGTCATTAGTATAACTAATGTATAAAATAAATATATAAAAATATATATAATTGTGAATATATTATTTAACAAAAATTTAGAAAAAAAAACATGAAAATGTGGTCATAAAAATAAAGCCATAAAATTTACAAAGCAGTAAATTTCTTCGCGTTTTGCTGTGAATTTATCGACACGTTTTATTTATTTCAAGCGTTGAAATTAAACAAAATAAATTAAAAGCAAACTTTGCCGAATAATAGTTTTGTTAGAAATGTGTCGAAACGTACTATTGTACAGCTGCTGAAAGAGTGTAGATTTTAACATTACGAAAAGAAGCATATCCATTAAGGGAAATTGCAAGGATTGTTGGTCGTTCAAAAAAAAATGGTGGAACGACACTTCATTCTAACAGGGAAATTGTCCGAATTTCAAAAAACGACCCATTTCAATCGTCCACCTAAATTAAAAAAGAACTGGGGTTAGAAATAATTTTTAACAAGAATGTAAAAAAAAAAAGTTTGCCAAAAATCAGTTAAATTGGGATGGTGAACAGAAAATCAAGAAATGGAGCAATATTTTATGAAACGATGAAACCAAAATTCATTTAATAGATACTGATAGGCGGCGATATGTTAGAAGACCACCCAACCAAGAATTATTACCAAAACATACAAATATAACTGTAAATCATGGAGGCGATAATATAAAGCTGTGGGCAGCTTTTTCATGGTATAGTGTAGAACCAATTTACTGGATTAAAAAAATTATGGACCAAAATGAGTACATCCAGTTTCTTCAGAGAGTCATGCTGCCTTTTGCAGAAGAAAATTTGCCGCTAATGGAAATATTAACAGGATAATGATTCAAAACATACAGTTAGGAAAACGAAACATTTTTCTTAGTGGTAATAAAGTGGATTTATTGCCGTGGTCGTCCCAATCGCCGGACATCAACCCCATTGAGAACTTGTGGACTTCTATTGAGAAACTCTATTCCCAAAAACATATACAATACAAAAATCATAAAACTAAGTATTAAATGTTGAAAAAATGTTTGGGATATTTAGTACTTTTGTTAGTTGTTAAATAATATGTATTGTGCATGTTTCTTGGTTGGCTCTATTTTTATGACGTTATGACATTTTCATGTTCTTTTTTTTTAATTTTTGTTAAATATAATTTTTAGAGTATTTTTTTAAAACTAAGTTTAAAATTAGGTTTTCCTAATTTTAAACTCCTTTTTTGTTACATATTTAAATAAAAAAGTTATAGTACTAATTACGTATACTATTACAAATTTATTTGCCAATAATTGCCTTCGATTGTAACGGCTCTATTTCTCTGGCCACCACTATGTATGTATATATATATATATATATATATATATATATATATATATATATATATATATATATATATATATATATATATATATATATATATATATATATATATATCCACTCAATATGAAGAAATCACCAACAATGTGCTTCAAACGACTGCTTCAATAGCATTAACAGAACAATGTCTCAAACAGACAAAAATCTCCAGTGAGACCATTGATTTAATGAAGAAACGACGGAAAATAAGAAATGCAGACAGTCCTTTTGACAGGGTCGAGTACACTGAGCTCTGAAAAATCATAAGAAAACGTATTAGAAAGGACACGCGCCGCTTCAACATGCAGCTAGTGCAAAAAACTCTGGAAGAAAATAAAGAAATTAACAAGGCTAAGCAAAAGCTGAGAAAGAAAAGAACGCAAATGTATGCCTTAATGCGTGAGGATGGCACAGAGTACAGGGCCCGTACACAAATGTTAGGGATTGTCAGAAAATTTTATTCCCAGTTATATAAAGATTAGAACAATACTATAAAACAAAACAAGTTAAGAAAGATAATAATACCCACGGAAGAACAAATGCCAGATATCCTAGGGGAAAAAGTAACAAATACTATAGAATCAATGAAAAACGGCAAGGCTCCAAGAAAGGACAGTTTAACTGTCGAAATGCTAAAAGCTGGTGGTCGGATGTTACATAAAACACTGGCAAAATTATTCTCAAAATACCTGAAAAAACAAAAAGTACCTGACTTATGGAAAAATGCAGAAGTAATCCTTTTACATAAAAAGGGAGAACAGGAAGATTTAAAGAACTACCGTCCAATAAGCCTCCTATCAGTAATGTACAAAGTTTTCACTAAGATAATTTCAACAAGAATATTAAAAAAACTGAATGGCGCCCAACCAAGAGAACAGGCAGGATTCAGAAGTGGATTCAGTACAATGGATCACATCCAGGTTGTACAGCAGACCATAGAAAGGCACAACGAATACACCATGCCACTGTGCTTGGCTTTTGTCGACTACGAAAAACTGACTCCATCTTTAAGCATGCAATAATGGATGCACTGCTTAGCCAAGGGATAGATAAAGCATATGTAAATTTAGGATCGGTATATGATGGAGCTACAACCACAATTCACCTTGATGATCTTGAAGTGGGAATTAATGTAGAACGAGGTGTACGGCAGGATGACGCAAGATCGCCTATTCTTTTCTCGGCTGGCTTTGAATAAGTATTCCGTCAGCTGGATTGGGAACCTAAACCATCTTAGATTTACAGATGACATCGTTCTCCTTTCACAAGACCCAGAGGAGCTGCTAAGACGCATACAAGAACTGCAAAAAGCTGGCGAACCATTTGGCTTGAAAATAAACCTGAAAAAGAGTCAGGTTATGTCCAATAATTTCGCTCAGGACAGAAGAATTTCAGTTTTAGGAAGGGATTTGGAGATTGTGGACAGCTTTATATATCTTGGGCAATGGATTTCAATGCAGAGGAATACCGCCCGGGAGGTTGAACGTCGTGTTAAATGTGGCTGGCAGGCATTTGGCAGGCTCAATATTGTGTTTAGGAGCAGACTTCCACTTTGGCTGAAAAGAAAAGTCTTCGATCAGTGCGTATTACCCGTTGCGACATACGGAAGTGAAACTTGGACACTCACATTGCAATCAATTCAAAAACTTCGGGTGGCACAGAGGGGAATGGAAAGATGTATGCTTGGCATTACAAGACGAGATAGAAAGTCCTGCGCATGGATGAGGGAACAAACGAAAGTCTGTGACATCATTGGAAGAGTAAAGCAATTGAAATGGAGATGGGCAGGCCATATAGCGAGGCGATGGGATGACAGAGGGACCAAGGCAATCCTGGAGTGGATACCGCTTGATCGCAAAGCGGGAAGAAGACCTTAAGCACGATGGATTGATAACATCGTTAAGTATATGGGACTAGAGTAGTAGAGGAAAGCCCAGGTTCGTGAAAGTTGGAAACATTCTGAAGAAGGCCTTCATCCTGCAGTGGTTTAACACAGGCTATATATATATATATATATATATATATATATATATATATATATATATATATATATATATATATATATTCATTCAATCCTTCTTATAAAAATCTGGATTTATTAAATTATAACACTGCTTTAAATAAATTAAAGATAATTAATAATAATTAACATTGACGCTAATGATCATAGTATTTTCAAAAATTCTACTAAAAGTTTGTGGTTTTCTCTACTTTGTAAACGGTGTCATCTGCTTCAGATTTCGTCCCATAACAATGGTCGTGGAGTAAAGGTGTATTCGAACCCCTTTATATCGCCTTGTTGTTTGACAATCGCGTGGGAAAGGGTTGTAAAGGGACAGCAAGCACTTCACATGACGATTTGCGAGCTTATTTAGGGGGCGTGAGTCACTATTGCGATTTTATCTGAATCCGGTTTAGCATACGGTATTAACCAAGTCTGCATTGGCTCTAGGCCTTTCATCATATAACGAGTGTTGTGAAAATTCTGATATATAGAGGTTTCTCAATCAGAATGTAAAAACTTTAAAATAAGGTACAATCCGAAGTACAAGTGATAAGTTTTTTTTTGTTACCTTGAAGAACAATTAAAAAGTAGAAACAAAAAATAAGTATTGTATAACTTTCCAAGGCCATCAAAAACATCCCTTCAGTCTCCAGATGTAAATCCAATTGAATATTTATGGTTTGTATGTGTGAAGGTAAAAAAAAGTAAAATTTCATCGAAAAATGTATTGATTGAGACGTGGGAAAAAATTAGACCTAAGGTAACTCAAAGATTTATTTCTTCAATGCAAAAAAGATTACAAGCAATAATTGATGCTAATGGAAAGACAAGCATTTTAATAATTTAAACAACACTTTTTAAAATTAAAAAAAAACGGTTGTATCATTACTTTTTTGGCATTATAATAACGGTTATTATGCTTTCTTAAGAGGGTGGTATGAAAAGTTTTCATCCTCAATATAAAGATGACATTACTCGTCAAAAATATTCTGGTAATATAATTGTGTATGTTGCGTATGGTCATTTATATCAATCGATGTTAGTCTTTCTGTAAAGATGGAAAAAATCGAGCATCGAGCAGTTATTAAATTCTTGCATTTTAAGGGCAATACGCCTGCGCATTTAAATGTAGTCGTACCAGCTTGATCAACGATGAACGTTCGGCACAGCCAAAAACACCAACCAGTACCGATAACATTAAAAAAGTTCAACAAATAGTGCTAGATGACCGTCAAAATATGGTTAGAAAGATAACAGAGACTGTGAGCATCTCGCAAGAACGTGTTTGTCATATATTGAGTAAAGATTTGGCCATCAAGAAGCTAACTGCGAGTTGCCCATTCAGGACCAAAAATGCATTCAAATGAACATTTTCGAAGCACTGTTAGAGCAGTTTAAGTGAAATAAGTCAGACTTTTGGCGTCGATTAATAACTATAGATAAAACGTGGATAAATCACTACACTCCTGAAATCAAGGCATACTCGAAACAGTGAACTGCAAGGGGTGAATTGACCCCGAAAAAGACGAAAACTGTTTCATCGGCCGGGAAAGTGATGGCGACTGTTTTTTGGGATAGTTATAGAGTTGTATTAATCGACTATTTTGAAAAGGGAAAACAATAGCAGGGGCATATTACGCATCATTAATTGACAATTGAAAGCAGAAATTGCGGCATTTGAAGAAAAATAAACTTTTGTGCCACTAAGACAACACATCGTCTCACACTTCAGTGCTCGCCTTGGCAAAAATTCACGAATTGGGATTCGAATTAATTGACCAGATTCACCAGATCTGGCCCCGGTGACTTTTTCTCTCTTCTAGGATCAAAGTTTCGCTCGAAGGACAGATATTTTTATCGAATAAGGAGGTCATCACATTCATCATATTCGAAAACGACTATTTCGCAGAACAAAATCTCAACTACTGATTGGACAGATTAAAGGGATGAGAGCATCGCTAGGAAGGTATATATCATTACAAAGAAATTATATTAAGAAATAAAACAAAATTTGACAAAAAAATACTTGTTTCTGGGTTAGGGTGGAAACCTTTCAGACTACCCTGGTAATTATACTTATGTATATATTATTTCAATATATATATATATATATATATATATATATATATATATATATATATATATATATATATATATATATATATATATATATATATATATATATATATATATATATATATATATATATATATATATATATATATATATATATATATATATATATATATATATATATATATATATATATATATATATATATATATATATGTGTGTGTGTGTGTGTGTGTGTGTGTGGGTGTAGGCAACAAAATTGTTTTCAGAAAAATATTACACAAGAAATATTATTTTTATTTTGCTTTCTTGACTCACTGGAAATACATGTGGAACATATAAAAACCACTTGAACATACATCAATAATATAAATGTTTCTGGAGTAATATGGTTAAAGTATAACTACTAATAAATCTGGTCTTTTATTTTAATTAATCTAAGACAAAATTTTCGAAGCATCCAATATTTGCTTACTGTTATGGTTGTTCTGTCATTACTCTTATCGCTCTTATATTGATCACTAATAAAACAATATCCTCTCTGGCTGAAATTAAATTTTGTCATTGTTTTTGTAACGAACTACCATCTAGAATAACAATAGAAAGCTCATTTAAATTGGTGGTGAGTCGTCGTCGCGAAGATCACTGTAGCAGATTGACAGATTGAAGGACTATAGAGACACTTTCGACCCTTCTGTCGTTTATTTGGCAAACACAATCGAATAACACAATAAGAAAAAGGGTTATCGAATTGTGCGTCTCCCCCTTATTCGGTTTATTATTTATTTCTTTGCTATCGTTGGGGTATCAAAGGAAATTTGATATCGACGATATTTTCCTTTTTGGAAGGGGATTGAGACGCTTTGACCGTTAAGTGATTTTTTCTTCTTAACAAAGCGCAGTTGACAGTAACAGATGATGTTAAAGTGACAAATATATATTAGAAAGTTTTTGCATCATACATAATTTATAATTTAGTTATAAAGAAATTTGGTAAAGTATCAAATGTCTAAGAATTTCGGAAATAGTAAAACGAACTCTATAACAATTGAATGATCAATTCTATCTATTTTATTTTAATAAGTTTAATATTAGTTAATTAATTTTATTATTAGTTTAACACTAAATAATTTTCCAATATCAGCATCAGAACATTCAAACGTAATAGCGACGCACTATTGGAAATATAAATGCCACTCATAAGGTATGTCTACAGTTGTTCACCTTTTAGTCGTCAAGATTCATGCATCTGTTGAAAGGTTAGACGCATGCGATGTTGAAAGAGAGAAATGCAAGGACGCAAGGAAAAATTATGACGCATGAAGAGAGGCAGAGATAGCGCACCGACTCCCACCCATGTTGGATATATTGCGCTTTCGCTTTCAACTAGTTGATTTAATCTGCAAGTTTCTGCAATAGTGTGCTGATTTATATAAAGAATTTAATGTTCTTACACCAAAACAACTATTTGTGTATTCTTCATGTATACATCTGTATAATATAAATGTACTTAGTTATTATATTCATAAACATAATACTACAATTTCTAATTGTACTAATATAATCCTACCTAAAATTAAATCTGAATTCTACTTCAGATACTATATTGTTTCCATGAAGTTTGCTATTAAGTCTAGATTTAATTTTACTAATTTCGCTAATATCATTCATTTAAAAAGAATTATCAGGAATGCTATTACTGGAATCCTATATGGCTAGTAGCCCGACATATATTTAGATAAGTATATGATTTTTGGTTTTATATCTATGTTTACAATTGTAATGCTGATGTGTTTTGCATCAGGAAAATTTATATATTTTAATATAATCACATTGTCATATAATGTAATTACTCTGAATTGAATATGGTCGTGTTGATGACTGACTGTGTTATTTTACTCTCAACACAAGTTTACTATATGAGAGTTAGCTTCATAACAAAAAAATTGTGCTATAAGGATTTTTTTTTACTTTCATATTGAAGTGTATTTATTGTAAATTGTCGCATTGTATATCATCAAATTGTTATGGCCGAAATAAATGTATTATTATTATTATTATGTTCATTCTGAATTCAGCATCTCAGCCTAGGCTGGTCGATATTACAATGCCGAAATGAGGAAGCAGTTCAGCTCCTTTCACTTAGCATAAGATTTTACGCACAATGTGGCATGTTTCCAAGAGTACTGCACCTTGTCCTACAATGCCAATCGATTTTGAGATATAGTGTGGTTCAAGATATATCGTTGACCGAATGGCTACAATAAACTGTTAACAACCCCTGTCATAACGAAATCCGGCAAAGTTTCAAAAAAAATAAATAGGGCTGGGCCTAATAAAATAACAGGTAAAAAGATAAAATTAATTTTATATCTGGCTTGGTAGTTTCGAAATATGTTAGTTTAGTTCGCATTCTTTTCTTAAACAGTGCATTTCTATAATTTCGATCGTATTTTTAATGTGGCGTTCTTGGCAAAATAATGATCATTGTGCCTCCGGTAGTGCTAATTTTAAAAGAAAACTTTTATCGTCCGATGCTAAGCAAATTGTTAAAAAAGTGTATGTTTCTTTATTGTATAGGGGGCTTAATGTAAATGCGGTCACAACCGAAACGTTTTCATTAACGAAAACACCGTTGTCTATAGTTAAAGATATTGTGACAAAGCCAATTAAAGCCAAAAAAGTTCGTAGTGATTCTGGTAAAAGCGAATGTGTTTACGAAAGCGAAGAGAGACTTAATTCGAAGCAAATATTTATGGTATGTATGAAGAGTAAACTCATCATTGAACCATCGCCTAAGGAAAGGACAATGCTAGTTATCGTAACCGCCAAAAAAATAAAGTTCCTACTGCAAAGAGACAGTATTCCCAAAGAAAGTTGGATACATTCGATTAACCACGTATTATTAATGTAGATCAAAGCGATAGTGAGAGTGAACCCGAATTAAATGTATAATTAAATTTAAGTTATAATTTGTTTTGTACTAATAGATAAATTTAATTATTTATGTATTATTTATTAATTATTAATTTTTATTTTACTAATAAATTCAAAATACACAAACCAATAACCAATGTTTTAGTCATACATAATAATAATAATAATAAATAATAAGGTAAATCGGGGCTCTGCCTTGGGTGACCGTTTTCCCTTGAACCCAAAAAAAATTTTTATGGAGACTGAAATAGATAATGGTATAATACAAGGCGGTAGGGTTTTGCGGACAAGAACCCTTCGGAACCGTCGGCAGAATTTGTCCGGGGTTGGTGAATCTGGAGCGAGTGGCAGTTCTCAACTCTATGGCACCACAAAAATGGCAACGATAAAGGTACCCGAGCACCAATTTGAAAATCAAAGACTCGCATCACCGAGCACTTCATCACAAGATCAGTGCAGAATGCAGATTATTAATGAAATGGAAGACGGAAATGTCCCGGTTCTTACTGGCTCGCCCCCCATAAGGAGGGCTGCCACTAGAACTGAACGCACTCCACGTATCAGATGGACACGCGAAATGAATATTGAGGTAATGCGTACCTACTATTATGTGAACCAGTGCGGAGATAAGCCGATTCCTGGATGGAGAAATGCACTCTATCAAGAATATAAGAAGAGGTTCCCTGGAACTCGGCTGTCTGAGCAAAACTTAGCCGACCGTAAAAATATAATTTTAAATAAAAAGTATCTCACCGAAACAGAACTAATGAATGTCAAGAGAGAAGTTGGTAATGAATTACACCAGAACGTTACATATCAGCAACATGAAGAAGATAATATAGGCGTCCTCACCTTAACCACACCGGCCCAGCCTATAGAACAAACTCCTAATTTTCCACCGGAGGCCTCACCGTCTAGCAATGAGGAAGTAACCTTACAACAGAACTTGTCTAATGTACGAGAGAAGTTTTACAGTAATTTGGCCCATTTTATTGGGTCAAATCCACTAAATAGACCAAAAATTCCAATACTGCGAAATATTACAAAAGCTCGTATTACTCTAATGCAGATTAATAAAGTTCTGGAATCACATCTGGCTGGGACACTAGATCTGTGTGATATACATCTTGCGTTGTACTGTGCAGCAGTGACTGCGATCGAAATTTCAGGCCAAAAAACATACACCCCCAGTGCGAGCAGGCATAATTTCCAGAAAAATACGCCTGCCTGGAAAACACGCCTTGAAAACAATATCAATGATTTCCGAAGAAAAGTCGACGTCATCTCAGAATACCTTTCTGGTAATCGATCAAGTAAAGTAATGAAAAAAATAAAAACAATTGCCAATAAATCTGGCATTGGCTTCGACGATCCAAACTTCTCCGAAAAATTATTGGATCTTAAAGATCGGTTTAGACAGAAAGCTAAATCTAAAGGGGCCAGGCTAGCAAGATAACGAGCAAAAAAAACGAAAGCACCAAAATTCAGAATTCATAAATAGTCAAAAGAAATTTTATAGAGAGCTCGAACAAGGCAGTAGCAGGTCAGAACTTGAGAATGTGAACATGTCCTCCTTTGCAGAATATTGGCAATCCGTTTGGAAAAGATCAGATGACTATGAAAAAGCGGCACCTTGGATTAAAACAATTGAACAGCACACAACTGCTCTCCCAGAAATGGAGTTTAACGATTTCACGGCGACTGACATTTGCACCGCCGTCAAGAAAACTCATAACTGGAAAGCTCCTGGACCAGATGGACTACATAACTTCTGGATTAAAAACTTTACGGCGGCCCACCGCCCACTTGCTAGTGCATTTAAAGAGGTAATGATAAATCCTGATACTTTCCCGAATTTTTTAATGGGAGGCAATACATACCTTCTGTATAAAAAGGGTGATGCTAAGCAACCCAATAACTACAGACCCATCACGTGTCTGTCAGTATTTTATAAATTGTTGACAGCCCTAATCAATGAAAAAATTTACAAACATTGTGATGAAAACAATATTTTTGAAGAAGAGCAGAAAGGATGTATAAGAGCAAGTATGGGATGCAAGGAACAGCTAACGATCGATGGTGTAGTTCTCGAACAAGCGCGGAAAAGAAAACGCAACCTAAACATCTGCTATATAGACTACAGGAAAGCCTTCGATAGTGTTCCACACGATTGGTTACTTGAAGTCCTGAAGATTTATAAAATAAGCCCTCCCATCATTAACTCCTTAAGGTGCCTGATGGGGAAATGGAAAACAAATCTCTTTATCGATCAACAATGCATTACAACTGCGAATATCGAGAGAGGAATTTTTCAGGGAGATTCCCTTTCTCCAGTTTGGTTTTGTCTAGCCCTAAACCCTATGTCTACATTACTGAACAACAGTAATATAGGATATAAACTAAACATGAGGAATCCACAAAGCTCTCGCACCTACTATATATGGATGACCTTAAACTCTATGGAGAAACTAGAGAAAAACTAAACTCCTTAATAAAAATGGTCGAAGAATTTAGTAGGGATATCAAGATGTCATTCGGACTTGATAAATGCTCTACCATTAGCATTCAAAAAGGAATAGTCAACAATCAACATTCAACACACTGTAACATACAACAACTGGCACCAGAAGAATTCTATAAATATTTAGGTATACCTCAAAACGAGAAATTTAACCATAGCCAGTTAAAGAAAGACTTTTCTACTATGTACGAAAAGAGGCTTACAAAACTTTTAAATACCAAACTGAACAGTGGAAACCTGATTAGAGCGATCAATGGATGGGCAGTGTCAACTCTGACCTATTCCTTTGGTATTGTTAAATGGTCAGAAACAGACCTTGATGGACTGGATAGATTAACACGTCGAACATTGACAAAATTCCGATGTCTGCATCCAAATTCATCTATGAAGCGACTGTACATTCCAAGAAAGTTGGGAGGCAGAGGCCTCGTGAACATTAAGAACCTTTGTCTGAACCAGGAGAGTAAGATGAGAGAACGCTTCACTAATTCAAGCAGCACGCTAATGAAGTTGGTTGCTAAGGAGGACCGGGGTTTTACCCCATTGAACCTAGATAAATTGAATAGTGTTGATGGTAGAACAACACTTAGAGATTGTGTCTGTGAATGGAAACAACAGACACTACATGGACGGTATCCAAAGTCACTCGAGGATGATACCATTGATGGACCATTGTCTCTAAAATGGCTGACCGATGGGCTGTTGTACCCAGAAACAGAAGGTTTTGCGACATCTATTCAAGATAAGGTAGTAAGAACACGGAACTATGAAAAGCATATACTACACATGGATGTTGTCGATCGATGTAGGAAGTGCGGTATAGTGGGGGAAACGATTGAACACCTTATCGGTGGATGTGCAGTTCTAGCCCCTAATGCTTATTTAGGCAGACATAATCAGCTGGCGAAAATTATACATCAGCAAATTGCATTAAAGTATTCGCTATTAGATAACGCACCTGCTCCATATTATAAGTACTCACCTTCTCCCGTATTGGAATCATCTGATTCAATCCTATACTGGGACAGACCAATCACAACAGATCGAACGGTCGATTATAATAGACCAGACATTGTTCTAATTAGTAAAAAGGAGAAAAGAGCTTTTATAATTGACATCGCAGTGCCACTCTCTCATAATATCAGGAAAACCGAGTTGGAGAAAACCACTAAGTATGAAAACCTTGCGTACGATTGCGTACGATTTGAAAAACCAGTGGAAACTGCATAAGGTAGAGATAGTGTCTTTCGTTATATCCGCCGAAGGCCTAATAAGTAAGAACTTTTCAAAAAATTTGAAGAACCTTGGTATCTCAAAATCGATTGCCATAGTGGGACAACGTACAGTACTCTTGCAGACATGCCACATTTTTCGTAAAATGTTATGCTAAGTGGGAGGAGTTGAATCGCTTTCTCATTTTGGCATTGTAGTGTAGACCGGCTTAGGCTGAGATGTTGAGTTCAGTACGAGGATAATAATAATAATAAATTATATGCAAATACAACTCATCAACCTAATTGCTTAATAGAAACAACACATGATTTTACAAAAGATATCAAAATAACATTTGGTATAGATAAATGTAAAATAAACAGTATCATCAAAGGGAAACATATGACACAAGAACCATATACAATAGAATTCAATCAAACAATACAAAATATGGAACCCAATGAAACATATAAATATCTCGGCTACCAACAAAAACAAAACATAGAGCACAGAAAAATAAAACAAAATTTATAGCAACAGTATATATCACGCTTGGAAAAGATATTAAAAACAGAACTTTCAGGTCGAAATAACTTAAACTAAATAATGCTATATTTCAACCGAAGGACTGCATTATCTCATCAATCACCAAGAAAATGCAATGGAAACAGAAAGCATTACATCCAAATTATCTAACTCAACCACATACAGACACTCAAGCTTCGAACGCATGGCTAACACATGGTCATATCTTTGGAGAAACAGAAGGATATATGACTGCAAAACAAGATCAAACTATCAGCACGCGTAATACCTTAAATACATTATCAAGGATAAAACAGTGAATACAGATGAATGCAGATTATGCCAAGAACAACCCGAAACAATCGACCACATCTCAGGAGGCTACAGGATATTGGCTCCAAATGACTATACATACAGACACAACAATGTTGCAAAAATCATACATCGACATTTAGCACTCAAATATAACCTTCAACATCAATATACACCGAATTACAAATACATACCCTCAAGCATTCTAGAAAACAATGCAACAAAACTATACTGGAATAGAGAAACTATCACAGACAAAGAAACAAAACATAATAAACCTAACCTCGTAATTATACATAAGAAAAACAAAACCTAATCGAAATATCGGTCCCTAACACAGCCAACCTCCAAAAGAAACATGCAGAAATAATAGAGAAATACCTTCAACTGGCTGAAGAGATCAAGCAAATGTGGCACTAGGACAAAGTGTTTATGATACCCATAATTATCTCCACCACTGGTGTTATACCAGTCACTTCATAGTTCACTTCAACAGCTGAACATGCCTCCAACCATATATATACAAATACAAAAATCGATAGTCATAGATACATGTTCAACAACTCGCAAATTTTTAAATATTAAATAGAAAACGAAATGCTTGATTATATCCGCATTCCGTAAAAGAAAAACCAGGCATAGTCCTGAGCACGATATATATGATAATAATTTAACAATATTTTATTTTTTCCAAAATGATTTAGAAGTTCAACTACTACAACTGTGGCGCCTTTGAAAAAACTAGGAATAATTTTATTGAAATTTATTAGGGCAATTAACATTTAGCTGAAAGACAACGAAATACCTTGAACTATACCCAGGTTCTTTAAGTTTTTTGAAAAGGTTTTACTTATTAGGCCTTCGGCGGATATTACAAAAAGCACTCTCTCTACTGGTTTTTCAAATCGTATATTAGATTTTCATATTTAGTGGTTTTCTCCAACTCGATTTTCCTGATATTATGAGAGGGCGGCACTGCGATGTCAATTATAAAAGCTCTTTTCTCCTTTTTAGTAATTAGAACAATGTCCGGTCTATTACAATTGACCTTTCGATCTGTTGTCTATCCCAGTATATTATTCTATCCCAGTATATATCTATCCCAGTATATAATTGGGTCTATCCCAGTATATAATTGAATCAGATGATTCCAGTAGGGGAGAAGGTGACTACTTATAATATCAAGCAGGGGCGTTATCTAATAGCGGGCACTTTGATATAATTTGCTGATGTATAATTTTCGCCAGCTGATTATGCCTTCCTAAATAAACATTAGTGGCAAGAACTGCACACCCACCGATAAGATGTTCAAACGTTTCCCCCACTGTACCGTACTTCCTGCACCGGTCAACAACATCCATGTGTAGTATATGCCTTTCATAGTGTTTTTACTACCTTATCTTGAATAGATGTCGCAAAATCTTCTGTTTCTTCAGAGACAATGGTTCATCAATGGTATCATCCTTGAGTGACTATGGATACCGTCCATGCAGTGTCTGTTATTTCTATTCTCAGACACAATCTGTAAGTGTTGTTCTGCCATCAACTCGGATCAATTTATCAAGGTTCAGCGGGGTGAAACCCTCCTCCTTAGTAACCAACTTCATTAGCGTGCTGCTTGAATTAGTGAAACGCTTCTCATCTTACTTTCCTGGTTCACACAGAGATTCTTTATGTTCACGAGACATCTGTCTCCCAACTTTCTTGGAATGTATGGTCATTTTATAGATGAATTTTGATGCAAACATCGGAATTTTGTGTTCGACGTGTTAATCTATCCAGTCCATCAAGGTCTGTTTCTGACAATTTAACAATGCCAAAAGAATAGGTCAGAATTGGCACTACCCATCCGTTGAGTGCTCTAGTGAGGTTTACACTGTTCAGTTTGGTATTTAAAAGTTTTGTAAGCCTCTTTTGGTATAGAGTAGAAAAGTCTTTCTTTAACTGGTTATGGTCAAATTTCTTGTTTTGAGGTATGTATAAATATTTGTAGGATTCTTCTGGTGCCAGTTGTTGTATGTTACACTGTATTGAATGTTGATTATTGACGATTCCTTTCTAAATGCTAATAGTAAAGCATTTGTCATGTCCGAATGAAATTTTAATATTCCTACTAAATTCTTCGACCATTTTTATCAAGGAGTTTCGTTTTTCTCTGGTTTTTCCACAGAGTTTAAGGTCATCCATATATAGTAGGTGGGAGAGCTTTCGTGGAATCCTTATGTTCAGTTTATATAGGGTTAAGGTCTCTAATATAGGGTTTAGGTCTAGACTGAACCTAATTATTAAACCAAAACCAAATTAAAAACCATATTATTATTAATATTATTATTATAAAATATAACCGATATCGATTTTGACCCCCCCCCCCCCCCCCCACACACACAAGCGAAATGAAAACACTCTATATGTATAAACCGCATGTGCAAATATATTACCAGAATATTTTTGACAATTACGAAACTTTTCAGACTTCCCTCATATATTCATTACAATTTGAAAGGAAATACCTGGACAGGCCCCACCCTGTACTTTTATCCAGTTTTTTAAGTCAACTAATTGCGAAAAGATACATACGTTTTTCCTTGATCCAGGTGTAAATTAATAGGAATGTTCTCGTTGAAACTCAAGGGTCATCTTTACATTTTGATATTTCTCTATCGTGATAAACGAAGTTCCTCTGTCTTGACATATATAACCTGTCAAGTTACATTCAGGTCGCTGAGGAAACAAGTTGTAAAATAAACGAGCCTTTACGTAAGTTTTTCCCGGTCAATGTTTTCGAATCGCTAGAGAGCAAAATGAAACTTTTTCCATTTTCCACTCGTGTTGAATCGTCGGAGCGGTACGCGGGGAGGACAAGAAGGGACGGCGAAAATAAAAAATACTGTAAATAAAGCGGCAGAAGATATGGCGAGAATTGATGCAAACCGTTCGCTTAACGTCGGAAAAGTTTTATTCGCCATTTTGTTAAATTAATTTGCAGGTTTAGGGCCGGGTGACTAATGTTGGGCTTTACTTTTCTTATCTGTTCCCAGTCGGAAAATACCGGCAATTTAAACTTTGGCAATTGCGAAATGCCGAGGACTGATTTTAAACTACTATCATTCCCTTTATTTTAACCATATAAAACAGTACGCTTCTGCAGCAATTTCTAACCTATCTTTTTAATATAGAACCTGTATTTAATCGTGTAGCCCAGGTGACTAGTTATTTATTTAAACTTAGGAACTTTTTATAAAATAAAATAATTTAAGTTTTTTTTACTAAAAGTATCATTAAATTTTTTCCTGGATCTGTCATCAAGATTTGTTCGCGGTGTGTTCTTATTTTTCTATGATTCCTTTCATTGTTTCCTTTCAGTTTTTATGGTTCCTTGGTAACAAAAAAAAATTAAAGCTCCTGTTAAACATCCTTACAAAATTCAGCTAACACAGGACCTAGAGCCAGCCGACCATGGGCAACGCCGTGCATTTGCCAATTGGATCCTACAGATGAAGGCAAATTACAATAATGTTTGCGATAAAATCATTTTCAGTGACGAGGCTCATTTCCACTTAAACGGTTACGTAAATAAACAAAATTGTCGCATCTGGGGCAATGAAAATCCTAGAGAAATCCACGAAATCCCGATGCATGCTCAACGTGTCACAGTTTGGTGAGGTTTTTAGGCTGAGGGTATCATTGGGCCGTATTTTTTTGAAGATGAAGATGAACGAGCTGTTACAGTAAACGAAGAACGATACCGAACGATGATTGATGTTTTTTTATGGGATCAAATAATGGACATAGATTCAGAGAATATGTGGTTCCAACAAGATGGTGCGACATGTCATACAGCACGTGAAACATTGACTTTATTGCGTACACAGTTTGGAGGAAGGCTGATCTCCCGGAATGGGGACGTACATTGGCCACCAAGGTCATGCGACTTGACACCGCTAGACTATTTTTTGTGGGGCTATGTGAAGAGTAAAGCTTACGGAAATAATCCGCAAACCGTTCAACAGTTGAAAGACGAAATTAGGCGAATAATTCGTGACATAACTCCGCAAATGTGTGCAGCAGTAATCGAGAATTTCAACAAAATAATTATGAGCTGCCAGAGAAGTCGTGGCGGTCATTTGACAGATGTTGTATTCCACGTATAATTGTACACTATCCAGCTTCGCACTGCCGTAAATAACGTAAAGGTATGTTATGAAACGTTTCTTTTATTCGTTACCAACATTCAAAACTTCTTAATGGAATACCCTTTATATATATATATATATATATATATATATATATATATATATATATATATATATATGCTTCAATTGCAGTTCCTTTACTGCGCCAGCCATTCAATTCTACAAAATATGAAAAACATACATGTTACAGAAATGTCTACTAAAACTAGAAAAAATGAAATTTTCCTAATAAATACAATGTATCTTATAAAAACGTTCCTAGAAAATTGAAATCTCTAATGCGCACATAAAAAGCCACGGGCCTAACTGAGATGGGTCTCTCTAAACACACTATTTGCAGTTTATTAGGGTATATCGTTGAATTTATTGGTCCACCGGGCGACAGTGCTTTGTTCTTTCGGGACTGTTTTATTGAAAAGGGCGGCATTATGCGTAAATATTGCGTTAGAGGACCGATTTTTTCGACCTGAATGGTATGGACCTCGGGGCGAAATTATGTTGGCGACTGTGGTAAATTATTGGTAGGTCTTATGCGCGGGACGATCAGATAACGAATTGTGAGGGTGGAGTGTAAGTTATGACCAGGGACAAAGAAATAAAAGACCTATAATATATATATAAGAGGTGTCAGACATTGATATAATCCGCAGATGTTTTATTTAACCCTGAATTATTTACTGAAAAGAATATATTGCAAATTGCTATATACGGGTTGTGCAAAAAGTTCTCACACAAAATTTTGGACATTTTTTATTTCCCAACGTAGTTACCTAGTCGCATCATAACTTAAACTGAATCTTCGTCCAGGGCGAAATTTCTTCGTGTTTAGGGAAAAGAGCTGGAAGACAAATTCAGTGAATGATGATGATCTGATTGATGATATGAGAGCACTTCAAAACGTAGGTCATGGAGTTCTACATCAACAACACTATATGCATAACCCTATCTCTATCCAGACACTTTACCGTGGTGAAAGAGAGCTTATTTTGCCCGAATGTGGACGTTTAGCCTGAACAGCACCTTTCAATTGGTCCAATAGTCAAGCACAATACTCCCCGGTAATAGTTTTGTTTTTTTGCCCGGTAGTCGATGACCACAACATCACGAGAATCTTAGAAAATCGTAGCCTAGACTACTTCCGCAGATAGGACTCTTTGGATTGCTCTTTCCACTCTGACTTCTTCCAATAATGAATCGTTGTTTCATATATTGTAAAACGCCGAAGAAACTTAACCGAATTGCGTTAAAATAAGTCTAAATACTTGAGGAATGTTTATTAGAATGCATTTTTTACTTACTGTTTTTATGATGGGTCAGAAGTGACCCAGACCAATTTACATTCGTCCAGTAATCAGCCGGATATATGACGTCATCATTGGTGTTCTATGAATTCTTCTAATTTGACTATTACATTTAGTCACTAGTTGCCCTTTGTATAAAGGACTTCTCGTGTGTGAACTGTACAAGTTTCCAGTCAAATCTGACCCATAATACCTTGTACGTAGTTTTAAACATGTTTATATGGCGGACAAAAACAAGCCCTTAACTAATGCAGAACTTTTGCGAGAGGCTGAAAACGCTTATATTAGTGAATATGAGTCTGGTGAAAGTGAATTCAGTAGTCATGAGAGTGATTCTGAAATAGAAGAGATGGATACTGAGGAAGAGAATGATCAAAACGGTATTGAAGAGGAATAAGGAAACTGAAATCGATACAGGTGAATGGAATATAGACAAAAATAAGCCATACTTTTTTAAGAAGAATAAATATAAGTGGTCCAAAATACCCCCCGCTACTAGCAAAACTCGAGCTGAAAACACAATTAGGTCTAAGATTCCAGATGTAATTGGCGAGGTATATAGGGACAAACCATCCAAACCCGTAGATGCATAGAATTTATTGTTTGATGATCATATGTTGATCATTGTTCAGCAAACAAACGAACGAATAACTGAATTAGCAGCTTCTTATGGCGATCAAGCTCTATCATGTCAATTTACGAATCACATTGAAAAAACTGAGCTAAAAGCTGGCGTATTCAAATCTAATAACGAACCTGAAAGTTTGTTGTGGACTACGAATTTAACGGAGCGTGATATATTTCGTGTTACTATGACTTTAAAACGTTTTTGGTTTTTGTCTTTAGCATTGAGATTTGATGACAGAAGAAGAAGAAAAGAAGGAATAAGAAAGTGATAAACTTGCTTCTATATCAGAATTGTTCAACCTCATGATTATCAATTTCTAGTCAAATTATGCTTGTGGTGAGGATATGACCGTTGATGAGATGCTTGTAAAATAAACTTACATGAAATTTAATATCTATATATTCATCGGAAAAATTACGACATATTTATAAAGTTCTTAACTTTAAATGAAATGGTTAAATTAATTTCGTTCCTCTGCGCTAAATCTAAAACCATTAAAGAAGAAATCTTCGGCTTTTTCTTTTAAATATATCCACTACTTCATCTGCATGAATTTCTGTTCCATAGTGAATGTTCATGAGAGCCAAACAGTTAAGTCTGTTTTCACTTGCAGTTTTTCGTAAATAGTTTTTCAGTCTCCTTAGGGTCGAGAAAGACCTTTCTGGGGTAGCAGTGGATACAGGAATGGTAACCAAGATTTGTAGTAATGTGTAAATATTAGGATAAAGGTTTTTATCGCACATATCTAGGCATTCCAAACTAGATTTCGGGGTAGGCGAGATACTTGTCATCACTGTTTTCCATACTTCAAGTTCTGCTTTAACCACTGTTATGTTGCTTTCGGGAAACAGTGACAAGTACATGGAAATTGCTTCTTCAATTTCAGAACTGGCAGTAAAATGTGAAGGTAGCACACCAGATAATGCTGATACTACTTTACGATGTTTGGTAAACCTTTCAACCAATTGTTGAATTGTATGATCAAGAAATGGAATGAACAAATTAATTTTGTAATACGTGCATACATCCAATGCAGGAATGTTCGGTCTATTTAATTGTCTTCCGACGACGCGTGGCATTCGCAGTATACCACCATTTTCTTCCAGTAAAACCTTTGCGTCTTCATAGAGATGAAGATATTCGACGTCAGTGTTGTTTCTCAGGAGTTGTAAGACATTAATAACATCATCTACATGTTTGAATGCCGTGATAAGATCGATGTCAATTGTCTGTAATTGTTTTGATAGCGACAATGTATAGCTCATAACTTTTTGAAGAATCACAAAACACATCAGAAAATCCGAAGATCGAAGCGTACTTAGCAATTGGGCGGCTTGTTGCGATGTTTCCTTATTGTGATTAAATTGGAGTTCTTCGAGAGCATTCACAATCACTGAATAAATTTCCCTGAATCTTATAATAGCTTCATGTTTCTGGCCCCCCCGAATTTCACACATTGAGAGCAAGCTTTTTTGGTTACCGACGGGTAGTAGCTCTTAAATTTTTTCTTTCAACAAGTAGTGCGTTGAGCAGAATGTCGAAAGTAGGAACCAACAGACTGCACAATCACAGTGAAATTTCGGACATTTGCTAATGAACATGAATCAGCAATAGCAGGGTTGGGAGAGTGTGCATTACAGTGTACATAAAGAGCAAGAGGACATTCTTGGCGAACATAAGCTTGGGCACCGTGCAACTACCCATTCATAGCTGCAGCCCCATCGTAACCTTGACCAACCACATGAGAACATTCAAGTTCATGCTTTTTCAGAGCTCTAATAATAAGATTTGCGAGACCGGATCCTGAAACATCGACCGTTGGAATGTACTCAAGGAACATCTCTTTAAGTATACGGTGTTTATTATCTGTAAAATCAACATATCGAAGACATAACGAGACTTGTTCAACACGTCCGATGTCGGTGTCGGTCAATTATTTCGTTTTGGATTTGAGGGCTTGTGTACGGGGCATTCTTCTGTGAAGTATTCAAATGCTCAGCCAGATCTTTATCTCCAGACTCAGCCGCAAACCGCAACAGGGCTCTAAAATTACCATCATTCTGTACTGGTTGTTCAGGTTCTGGTGATTCTGGTGTAATTTGTATGTGCCCCAAAACGATTTTACCTCTCAAGGAGATGGCTTGTTTGCCGTAAAAAATTATTGCTTTTACGATAGGGATTAGTTTCTTTCGATTCTCCTCTTGTTGTCTCTTTCTTTCAGAAGACAGCTGTTCAGTGACCGAAAAAGCCTGCGAAGACATTACTTTTAGAACGTTGTCTGCCAGTTCTGAATTTCGCATGAGCTTCAAATATCGCCTTTACCTTTACCTTTATCAAGCGAACGTCCCATTACCACGCAAACTCTGCAGTATGCTCCACTTTTATATTCCGAATATGACAACCAGGGGAATCTCTCCAACCATTTCAATTGAAAGCGCAAGTTTCGTTTTGTGGAAATAGGAAACTTATAATCTCTGGGTGGGTTCCATGGCGTTTTTAAAATTTGGATTTTAAAATATTCATCCAAGATTTTTTCTTGATTCGCGTAAAAACCAACATCCAACTTAGCTACAGTTGTAAAAGATGAGGTAACAGGCAACCTGGCCTGTTGCAGACTAGATGTAGATTCGGCAGTTGAAGGTATCGAACAGGGCACCAGCGACATGGCATCGATTTCGACATTCGGTATTGTGATTGAGGTCGAGGTCGAGGGCCTGCTTGTCATCACAGTCTTCTTATCAGCATGCAAGGTAGCTGATGCTTTGATAGCTAAATCCAAATTTGTTTCTTTATTAGAAACCCCTTGACTACACCACTTTTTCCAGTAGTCCATACCTTTAAGTTTATCACCCTTCCTTTTTTTGTAGTGTTTTGTTGACATCCAACCCCCCCCCCCCCTCTTGGGGCTACGCCCGTGGATTTCTACAATTCAACAAAAGGTGGGGTAGATAGTTTGAACCAAAAATGTGTCCGTTATAATGTGGGTCGTAAAAGTAGACGTTAGCTCTTGACTTTATTTTTATGCGATGGTCAATATAATGGGCATTAATGCAAAAGTTATCTATAAGAGCGCAAATAATGCATTTACAAAACGTCGAGCATTTATTATCTCCGTTGGAGATCTCATAATGGACCATTTAAAAAACAGGGTCACAATACAAACAATTCTAACATATATTCGGACATCGATCAAAAGTCATATTGGCATAACTACGGAAGCTTCAGGGAGCATTATTCCCATGGGCAAAAAAAGAAAGCGTTGTTACATGTGTCACAATGATAACAAATACCCACAGAAATTTTCAGTGTGCCCGAAAGGTAAAGGTAAATCCCATAGTATCAATACTATCAAATGCTTGAATTGCAGAAACTAAAAGTTCAATAAAAAGAAAAGGTACAAATACTTCAGAGTTTTTAATGTATATTTATTTATTGTGTTTTATTTTATTGCATATGGCAAAAAGGATTTCTTGAGGGAGTTATTTCATGTTTTTAATTTCTTTTACGTTCATAATATTTATTATGGACATTATTAAAATGTCAACCATTTTCTATGTTTCAACACTGGGGAGTAAAATATTTTAATTTTTGTATATTTTAGTTTTTTAATATAAATATATATATAAACAATTCGACAAAAATATAAAACGCAAATAATTTTGAATATTTATTTTTTTATAATTATATAATATTCATGGGTCACCCATGACCCATCATACCTTAAGAAGCTAAAGCAGTCACCATACTAGTTGAGGGTTAAAACTGCTAAAAAACGCGGCACCCATCGAGCGGAAAGTTTTATTTTATACACAAAATCTGGTGTGAAATGCATGGAAATTATTTATAGAGATTTGTACAAGAGATTTGTACCTCATTCAGTACTCATACTCATTTAATATTGAGACATTATAATTTTTACAGGATGTACGAACTACTGTTAAATTCAGCAGTCCATATTTTATCATCCAAAACGTAAAGAAGGAGTCCTTTAAAGCTGATTGTGACTCATTTTCATTGTCCATCAAAGTTAAACTACTAAAACAAAGTATTTTGTGACAACTTGATTTGTTGGTTAGTACTTGATAAATATCATATAAAGGGTGATTTTTTTAGTGTGTTCACACCTCCGATAGCGATCGCTGTCAAACGAATTGTGAGTGTGTGCGTCTCTAGTACCATAATTACTGAGTACAGCATGGCAAATCACCATGGAACGTTTAACATCAGAGCAAGAAAATCAAGCAAGAATTGCAAAAAAGACTGTTCTTAAACCCATCGTAAGACATCGTAAAACTTTTCAATGTTGTCCTAAAACGTATGGATTTTTTGAGACGTTATATGAAGGAAAGAAAAAACGCCTTGCACAAATTTATATTCTTAGATGAAACCTAAATTTTTCAAAATTGTACTGTAAGTCATTCATGGCAAGATAATAATAAGAGGAGTGTAAAAACCACCAAAGTTGATGGTAAAAGGTAAGTTACATAAAAATCCAAAAAATATGAAATGTTTTGATTGAAAATTTTAGATAGTGGCAAGAAAGTTCTTCCCTTAATTATAAATACTGCAGATGATAGCAGTGATTTCAACCAGTACTTTTCAGACTCTGATTAAAGAAACTAAGTGAATTCAGATATTTCATTATTTTTTTTTTGTTTAGTACGTGTATATTATGTATCAATAAATATCACTGATAATTATATAATATTTATATTTTAATAGCCATTCAAATATTAAAAAATATTGTTGATGGTTTTTGAATGAAGCATTTTACATGTGCTGAATCTATCTACAGGTACTAAATCAATGACACTTCAAGACAAGACTTTCAACATTTATTATAATTTTGTAACTTACTTTGTAATTTGCATTTAATTTTCAGATTTTTTTTAATTGTTATTAAAGTTAAATTGTAAAAATGATTCACTAAAGTAAGCCGAAACTGTGAGTACGTGCAACGGTTTTAATTTTGTACAAGCTATATTTCCATTTAATACGCACCTGATTTTTGTAATTAAACCCACCCCAAATATTTCTGGTCGAACTAATACAAAAAAAAATATAGTTAATTGATGCGCATCATCATTTTTCCTTTTACATTTTGATACAATATTAATTGTATCAGCACAATTTTAATTCAACAAGTCAGTAAGAACAACCTATATCAGATGTTAGTCATGTTAAAGCTAAATTATTAAGCAGAATACTCTCCTCTTGGTAAGAGTAATAGATACTCAAGTTCAGCAATGATAATAGTTAAATAGTTTATCATCTGCTCGCAAAACATTGACTAAATTCAACAAACTCTTTACGAAGCTTTATCGTATATTTTTCTGCATTGCAATATATAATGTATCCTGTCATTGTTTCTGCCACTACAAGATAAAATTTATCAAGAATTAAAGATATTTCAATATTATGGTTCAAAATAATATGAAATATAGCGAATAGAATACCTAAAAAGCAGAGTCTTCTATAATAAAAGGCATATAGAAATTAACTCTGAATTGTCAAAAAAAAAAACAAATGGAACTGGAACAAGCCACGAGAATAAAGAAGGACATCTTGAAAACAAAGATCAACAAGAATATTAAGACCAACAACAGCATGCATGGAAATAGTTTAAAATAAATCTGTGATTGGAAACTAATATAACAGTTTGCGTAAGAAGGAAAATAAAGAGAGAATAACGGTATGATAAACGAGACATGATATGTACTAAGCTAATTGAAAAGTTCGGACCGGACTTAGTCCAGCTTGCGGTTTGTTGTCGCAGTTCACAATTATAGAGATAAACCCAAGTCTCATCTATAGTTAAAAAACGACGTTTAAAATCAAATTTATTCTTTCGAAAAAGACCCAAATATTGGTTAGAAAGGTTTACTCGAAGTCGTTTTTGATCAGAACATAATAAATGCGCAAAGTTTGCACATTGCTTTCTCAAGCTCAATTCGTTTTTCTAAATAACTCGTTCTTGTACAGTTGAGATATCTATAGCCTTAACAATTTCACTCAAAGTGAACTGTCTGTCATCCATAACCATATCATGTATATAATTAATTATTTATTCAGTAGTTACACTTATTGGACGTCCAGAACGAGAATCATCATCCAGGCTTTACGACCACGTTAAAATGCACCTGCCCACTTACAAACCATCGTTTTTGAAGAAGCAGACTCCCCTAATACATTTACCATTTCACTACGAATTTCCATTGCCTTTAAACCTTCTTTACAAAGAATTCAATCACTACACGATTTTCAATATTTTCCATTATAAAAATAACACTGATACGTTTACTTTAAGCTGCTGTTTTTGTACGAATGAATTGATAGATCGAATTGAAACTTCACATATGTTCATATGAAGGATGAATCTTCAAAATGTAGTAGATTATATAGTTCTTTTACTGCTCTATAGGTGTCACTCCGCGAACTTTTCAATTAGTATAATGGGGAGCAAAAAAGTGTAGAGTATTTGAATTATATTGAAAATATACTCTCTGTACAGCATATTGTAAATATATACAAACTGATATATTATTTAGCTTGTTTATTTTTGGGTTGTTATATGCAATCGCCAAAAATGTGGCAAAGTAAACAGTTTTAAAAATATTGTGATACTATTGTAATGTTTATGACATTGATATGAATGTTATTTCTAAACAAAGGTGTCTCCTGCAAAGACAGAGACGTAGATACTGCTACAAAAGCTATTTTTTATGAAAATCCAAAAAAGCAAGTAATAACTCAGGCTAATTTTTTAACAAATTTCCTGTCTAAGAATTGCACATTTCATATTATGCAGAGACCATGCAATAAACGTATTTACTTGATTTTATAACCAACATCACTAAGATAAAATAAATAGTATTACCGTCAGATTAACAACAGCAATAAAAATCAATTCCTTGCAACTCAATTCCAGGACGTCGTACATAAAATAAACCTATTTAACGGCTTACGGGTTTTCTTTACATAAAAACAATTAAAACGGCCATAGACCTCGGCAATCTCTACAGAAAATTACCTATAAAAGCTCGGAAATTTCATGGGAATTCTATCGTTTTTGCCTTCTAGTACATTAGAAAAAATCTAAATTAATTTAAAGGTAGTTATGTACCTGCGGCATGCACTGTACTCAGTTATTTCTAGATTTTTTATATTATTGATATTCGAGGCATCATTTTCGATTTTTAAACCTTCTAAATAATGATATATATATATATATATATATATATATATATATATATATATATATATATATATATATATATATATATATATATATATATATATATATATATATATATATAACTGGGAATGGATTGGCACTAGTTATTACAAAAAAAAAAAATAGATAAGATATTTGCAGTATTTGAAAGAACATTCAGATGATTATTTGAATGATAATGGACATTGAAGGATCAAATATACTAAGGTTATATAATAAATACCTGGCCTTGACAAGAAAAAAACATTTTTATGTGTAAAATTTATTATATTTTTCAACGTTTCAGTTTGATACGCTTGATCCAATCTTTTGTATCCCCTCTAAAAATACGAGTGATCTAACCCTTCAATATAAGTGTTCGTTTCAGCAATGACCTGATCGTTAAGCGGCTCCTAAACGTTCAATATTATAGTCAATATATTGAACAATATATTGTGCAATATATTGACTGGAGGTCCCACACATTGCAATATTATTGCCCAACAATTTAGTTTACGACTGACCCTTCTACAGTCAACAACTTAACGTATCGAAAAGTAAAGCTTGTGTGACCGTTGCTTTAGTCATAGCTTTGAAAAAGAAAGAGAAAAAAAAACGCAGATGCATTAATTTGCACAAAATCCTTGTGCAGAGCAACTCATTTGCTCTTCGAGCAATATATCACTAATTGCCTTATTTGCAAAAAATTGTCGTTTAGGCGTTATTTTCTGAAGCTCTCCTTGTCATAGTCAGTTTGAGGTTGTTCAAGGTGTTTCCGGACTAGTGAAATTAAGTTTTCTTGCTTTCCTTGTTGGAGGAACATTTTTGCCCTGTAAATAAATACATATTTTTGATATTTCTTTGTTTGTTTGTAATTGCAGTTTCCAGAAACAAAAGCTGAATGGAAAGATATTGCTAATGGATTTAATGAACATTGGAATTTTCCGAATTGTCTGGGAGCAGTTAATGGAAAGCACGTATCAAAGCACCACATACAGGCTCATATTACCACAACTATAAACACTTTTTCAGTATTGTTTTGATGGCAGTTGTTAATTATAATTATGAATTTATAATGGTGGATGCTGGAATTAATGGGCGACTATCTGACGGAGGTGTTTTGGGATACACTTAAAATCCCAGAACCTGTTCCATTACCAAATAGTGAAAAGAAATTACCTTTCGTCTTTATTGAAGACGACGCTTTTGCATTGATAGAGAATTTTATGAAACCATATACCCAAATAGAATTAACCACGGAAAAACGAGTTTTTAACAATCGACTAAGTCGTTCGCGCCGCATCGTGGAAAAAGCATTTGGTATTTTAGTTGCAAAGTTTGATATATTTCAACGACCTATTGTATTATCTCCTGAGAAATGTAAAACAATTGTCTTAGCATATCGCTATTTGCACAATTATTTAAGAAGAAACCAGTAACACATATACATGAGTAGCAACTCTGTAGATGTAGAAGATTTAGAATCTGGTAATATTGTAGATGGAACTTGGAGAACAACTGGACAATGCAATTATTTGAATAATGAGGGGCATGTTCATTGTTTGACTGTAGAGACAGAAATGAACCATTATTGTGCAATATCACCCCCAGACGATTCAATATTTATTAGATAACATCATATCGCACAATAAATATCAAACTCTATTTGATTGACTCAATATATTTTGCAACAGAACCTACAGACGGTCAATATTATTGTACAATATGCATTATTGTCCAATATATTGACCATAATATTGAATGTCTAGGGACCACTTTAGAATGATTATTTTTCTGCCGAGTCATTTTTTATATTTGGAAATAGGAAATAATAGCTAGATGCTAAATCTGGTAAACATGGTAGATGCCGAAACAATTCGTATCCTAACTCATGGAATTTTGCCATGGCGATGTCGCAAGTATGCACGCGAGCATGGTCTTGATGGAAGAGTTTTTCTTCGCCAAATGCAAACGTTTTTCTTTTACAGCCTGGTTGAAATAGCCCAATAAGTTGATATAATACTCTCGATTAATAGTTTTGCCCTTTCCCAGGTAATCGACATGAAATATTTCGCGTACAGCCCAAAACACTGTAACTATGACTTTGTTCGGCAATAAAGTCGCCTTAACCTTCTTTGGCGCAGATTCGCATTGGAAAACCCTCTGTTTTGGATTATTCGTTGGTCTTTGGTATGCTATGATGAATCTATATTTCGTCAATAGTTATGAACCGACACCAAAAATCATTCCGATTTCATTTTAACATCGCTAAACATTATTTTGAAGTTGAAACACATGTGTGTTTATCGTCAATTGTGAGCAATCGCGGCACCCATCTTGCGAAAAGCTTTTTCATATCAAAATAAGTTTTTAAAATATTCTGCATCCGTTCAATTGAGAAGCCACAGCCTCAGCAATCTCACGCACTTTCAGTCTCGGATCATTTATCACGATATCGTGAATTTTTTGAACCATTTCTGAAATGGTAACCTCATCTGGACGACCTCGGCTATTTTCGTCAAAAAGGCTTGTTCGGCCACCTTTGAATTCAGCTGTTCCATATTTTATGGTTGATAACGAAGGTGCAGAGTCCACATAAACTCCGATTGAATTCCGTTTTAATCTCATCATTTTCTTTTTTCAAAATAAGTATTTTATCACTACTCGATATTCAATTTTTTCATTGTTGTAAAATCACAAAAGTTGTTTAAATGGTTGCCATTTACAAACTAAATTACGCAGTGACTTGACAGTTTGACAGTAGGTTATATTTACGAAAAATATAACTCCGTAAATACTAGCAGCGCCATCTCTGGTCCAAACAAGGTACTTATAATACAGCCCCTGTAACTTTAACATCAAGCTGTGATGCAAAGATATAGGTATTGTAGACGACTATAAGGGTTATGCAACTCAAATGACAACAGTGATACGTGGCAGCAAGATCAGAAAGCCGAATGTAAAGGAGAATGGTAGGAGAACGAATAGGAGACAACAGAAAAAGAGGTAGACCAAAGACAGAGTGGTATGACAACGCTTGGTAGAAGACATACTGACGAACTACTACACATCAAAGTGTATCTCCATCCGAATCATTCTCCATCATCATGGAGAAATGAGGACGAGGTTGGAGACGAAAAGTTGAAGGAGATCAAGGCTCATTAACAAGCTGTAGGATTTCAGGTTTAAGAAAAAAATAAGTACATACAACTTCCATTAATTCCAGAACATATTTGTATTTCCTTGTTTTACCAATTCTAGCTGTAAAATGCAAGTAAACATAATTGCATTTTTCAGTTAATTAGAGTTTCTCACGGCTGTACTAAAATTGTATATTAATTTCCCTAATAAATTCTGTTTTATTAAAAGGTATACAACTTATACAAGGTAATAAATTTATGATTCAAGGTATTGTCCATCGTTGGCCACTACTTTCTCTCATGTTTCAGGCAGCATTCAAATCCCGCGCTGAAAAAACTGGTCATCGTTTGAAGACCGGAAGTGCTGGTCAGCCAGGCCATGTGCAATCAGTCGAAACAGGTGATAGGGTAGGACTTCCCATTTCAACGTTTTCAAGTATATTTTGATCACTTTCCTAACATGGAACCGAGCATTGTCATGTTGCAAAATCACTACCATCGTCATATCTTTCGTCGTATTGCAGCCGTTTGTCTTTCAATACTCGGCTCAAAAGCATTAATTGCGTTATATAACGATCCCCTGTGATTGTTTCAGTCGGTTTTATCAGTTCATAACACACTATGCCTAGCTGGTTCCACCAAGTACAAAGCATGACCTTGGAGCCGCGAATATTCGGTGTGGCCGCAAGCGTCGAAGCATGGCCGGAATATCCTCATGATTTTTGACGCTTAAGGTTATCGTAATAAACCCATTTTTCGTCCACAGTCACAATGCGATGCAGAAATCCCTTCCGTTTTTGCCTTCAAAGGAACTGTTCACAAGCAAACAAATGGAGTTTAACATATCTCGGTTTCAACTCATATGGTACCCAATATTCTTGCTTCTGGGTCATTCCCAGGTCTTTGAGGCGTTTTGAAATTGCTTGTTGAGTTACTCCCAATGATCTTGCCAACTCTTCTTGACTTTGACACGAGACTTTGACACGAGAAAATTGCCCCTGTTGAAGCGTTGAAATCACTCAGGACACGTTATATCACTAATAGCAGCCTCGCCATAGGTGTCTTAGAGGATTTGGTGAGCTTCAGCCGCAGATTTCTTCATATTCAAGAAATAAATTAAGACCTCCCGAAAATCACGAGAATTTATGAGAGATTATAACTGAGAGAAATAACGAGAGATTATGAATGCCTTTATTTCGACAACCACTTACCGCTAGCAACATATATAGGAAAACGGTGGGAGCAAAGTTGTATACCTTGTGAATTTTTTTTGTGTTTTTATAAGCACACCTATAACAATATACTTACAAAATTAATTGTGCGTTGAAAATTCAAATATTTTAAAAAATTACATTGGGAATTCATGTGAAAAGGCTTTGTTAATTATTTAAAAACACTAGTCTATCTCCCTTCAATAATAAAAAGGTTATTGATAAAAATCTTCTTATTCAAATACTTTTTTTACCCACTGTATGTATGTTTTTAAGTTATAAAAACAAAATTAATTAATTTCTATTTTTGCCCCAATAATGTTATTCATATTTCATTTAAATGCACTGAATATAAATAATCGATTAAAAATTTAAAATTAATCGGTAAAAAAACTAAAAAATCTGTTAAATATTGTCATGTAATTTTTTTAATTCCCTGTTGATATAAAGTACCGATTTTAAATGTCCATTATTCTAGTCATAATATAATAATAAATATATAACAATCGACTAATAATTGACTTACCATAATAAATTGAAAAAATGAAATATAAAGTTTATTATTCACTTAATTCTAAATAACTTATAAAAAAACATTTTTAAAACATTCGTTAAATGACACACTGGACGGTAACAACCAGTGTTACTACGGTTGCTAGGAAACCTAACAAAACTTTATATCTCGTCCGCGTAAAAAAATGTAAACACCACTGTTGTCGGTTCGCGTCTCTAAAAAATCTAGAACGCTGTGATTAAAGTCATAGTACCCTGTCAGTGTATTTCATTGCCGCAAATATTTCAGTCTTTTCTCGGGAAAATCGTGAATCTTTTACGATCGGTTTGTTTTAGGATTCGGTTTTAATTCCTTTAGAATATTTATCATAAAATGTTTCTCAAGTTTTTTTTTGTAATAGTTATATTTACATCTGAATGTGTAATAATGATTTTAAAAGTAAAAAGAATGAATCTTCGAAAGGGAATTAGAACAGATCTAAACCCATATTTGAAGAAAATATCAGGTAATTTATTAAGAAACCCATTTTTTTAAGGTTAAGTTATTTTACTTTATTTTCCAGTGCTTAATCGTAGACGCGTCCTACATATCCCTGTTTGTTGCTAAATATTTTTAATGTTTTTGCTATGTTTGTGTAAAATAAACTTATAAAGTACATAATTGATTCGGACATTAAAAAAGATATTCAGCAGGGAGCTGGAATACATTTAAAACTCTACTTGAAACAAACATTTGGTAAGTTATTTATTTCAAATTTATTGTTCTAGTTTGAAATATTTTATGTTATTTGCGGGGTTGAAGTGAAAATACGGACCGCATGCGAGTGTATAGTTCGCAGAATTTCCGGGTAACCGTCGAGTTCGAAACTTAATGGGGCCCCGGAGGATGATCCGGTGTCCTGAGAGGCCAGGAACGTCCGACAGGTCTATGAGAGGGGGGAGGCCATCTTGGCCACAATCTCCCCATTTATTTTTCGTTGACGTATTGTGAGCGGGATGGTCAAAGATATGACAATTTAGGAGGTAAGTTTTTTTTATGATCATGATAGGACATTCGATAATGTATTTTCTTTCCTAATTAACAATGATTATATTTGTTATTTATTAAGCTTTATATGTCCCTCCATCCCGTGTTTGGCCTTATCAAAGTCTTGTTTTTTTTAATATCTAGTTAATCTTTGAGTGTGTCTCTTTATATCAGCTTCATAGGTAAGTGCAGGGAGAATACATTGATCGTACAGTTTACTTTATAATGTGTTGGGCATTTCTGATGTAAAATTATCATTAAATTTGACAATTCGCCAACGAGATTATTTCATTCATGCGGTCTTTCGCCGTGGTGATTTTGTGTAATAAATATAAATAATGTTCAAGATTTTCTTGAGGTTGGACATGGAGTATTATATTTATGCATGTATCTACATGTATCATGATCTTTGATTTATCAATCCTACCAATCTAGGGCAGTTGTTCAGTCCCGCAATCATCTTATTCCAAAGTTTTTCTTTTCTAGTTTTCGAAAAAGTTTTTATACTTGACTTTCCTTCAGGAAACCTTTCCTTGAGGAAACAGGAGAAAGTCACACGATGTTATATCGGGTGAATATGGTACTTGTGCAATGGTATTTATTTGATTTTTAGCAAAAACAAGTGACCTGAACAGCCTAACCTGAACAAAAGTGCACTGCTGATGATTATACGTTAAATTTTATTTTCAACTGACAGTTGGTATTGCAGTTATTTGAAACACGGTTGTGTTGTCGACCACAAAGTTGTATGATTTGTTGTTTTGGATGGTTTGTTTCTTTAAGATCAGTTTCAATTTCATCAGTAACAGACCCTTATCATGACCAACAAGTCTTCCTAGGGAGACGGGGGATACGGCTCCCATATTTTGTTTTCAAATTTAACAATAAATACATTAAATATCAATATATTTCAGTAGAATTTAATTAGTAAGGTGAACCATATCGGGTTAGTGAAGGTGACCATATCGGGTGAATATGGTGTTTGTGGACCGAAAGTGCAGGGACAAGGTTATGTAAAGAATTGGCTAGCAAAAGATAGTTGGAAATAAATCAAACAGTTTATTAATAAACCATCACCAACATCATCAGCCCGTGTAGATCCACTGCAGGATGAAGGCCTCTTCAGCATGTTTCCAACTTTCACGGTCCTGGGCTTTCCTCTGCCACTCTGATTCAATATACTTAACGATGTCATCAATCCATCGTGCTTTCAGTTTTCTTCGCGGACGTTTGCGATCAAGCGGTATCCACTCCAGGATTACCTTGGTCCATCTGTCATCCCATCGCCTCGCTATATGGCCTGCCCATCTCCATTTCAATTGCTTTACTCTTCCAATGATGTCACAGATTTTCGTTTTATTCCCTGATCCATGCGCAGGACTTTCTGTCTCGTCTTGTAATGCCAAACATACATCTTTCCATTCCCCTCTGTACTACCCGAAGTTTTTGAATTGATTGGAATGTGAGCGTCCAGGTTTCACTTCCGTATGTCATAACGGGTAGAACGCACTGATCGAATACTTTTCTTTTTAGGCAAAGTGGGAGTCTGCTCTTAAACACAACGTTGAGTCTGCCAAATGCCTGCCAGCCACATTTAACGTGCCGTTCCACCCTCCATTAAAATCCTTTATCCCAGATATTTCCTCCTCCAATGAAATCCTCTGCCCAAGATATATAAAGCTGTCCACAATTTCCAAATCCCTTCGTAAAACTGAAATTCTTCTGTCCTGAGCAAAGTTATCGAACATAACCTGACTCTTTTTCAGGTTTATTTTCAAGCCAAATGGTTCGCCAGCCCTTTGTAGTTCTTGTAAGCGTCTTTGCAGCTTCTCTAGGTCTTGTGAAAGGAGAACGATATCATCTACCAAATCTCTCTTTAAATTTGCACCATTGGTTTTTACACCATCCTGTTCCCAATTCAGTTTACGGAATACTTCTTCAAAGCTGTCCACAATTTCCAAATCCCTTCCAAAAACTGAAATTCTTCTGTCCTGAGCAAAGTTATCGAACATAACCTGACTCTTTTTCACGTTTATTTTCAAGCCAAATGGTTCCCCAGCCCTTTGCAATTCTTGTACGTGTCTTTGCAGCTTATCTGGGTCTTGTGAAAGAAGAACGATATTATCTGCGAATCTAAGATGATTTAAGTACGCACCATTAATCTTTATTCCACTCTGTTCCCAATCCAGCTTACGGAACACTTCTTCCAGGCAGGATGAGAAAAGAAGAGGCGATATTGAGTCACCCTGCCGTACATCTTGTTCTATATTAATTCCCACTTCAAGATCATCAAGGTGAATTGTGGTTGTAGCTCCATCATATACCGATCCTAAGTTTACATATGCTTTATCTATCCCTTGGCTAAGCAGTGCATCCATTATTGCATGCTTAAAGATGGAGTCAGTTTTTCGTACTCGATAAAAACCAAGCACAGTGGCATGGTGTATTCATTGTGCCTTTATATGGTCTGCTGTACAACCTGGATGTGATCCATTATACTGAATCCACTTCTGAATCCTGCTTGTTCTATTGGTTGTGCGTCATTCAGTTTTTAAATATTCTTTTAGAAATTATCTTAGTGAAAAGTTTGTACATTACTGACAGGAGACTTATTGGACGGTAGTTCTTTAAATCTTCCTGTACTACCTTTTTATGTAAAATGATCACTTCTGCATTTTTCCATAAGTCAGGTACTTTTTCTTCTTTGAGGCATTCTGAGTATAATTTTGCCAGTATTTTATGTAACGTCCGACCACCAGCTTTTAGCATTTCGACAGTTACACTGTTCTTTCCTGGAGCCTTGCCGTATATATATATATATATATATATATATATATATATATATATATATATATATATATATATATATATATATATATATATATATATATATATATATATATATCTTTCCGACCATTTTTAATATTATTATTGTTTTGTTTTTTTTGGAATTTTCGGTTTATTATTAATACATTTTTTTTATTATTTTATTAACGCTTCTGTTTATTTATAAACCATCTTCAGAACAATTCTACAATCACTTTTATAAACAATACAAATTCATATTCAAAAACCTACTAATTATATATTATTGAAAAATGAATTTCTTAATTTTTTTTAAATGAAAAATGGCATTCGTTGAAGTTGACATATTTTACAAATTTGTTACCTTTATATTTTTTTCTTTTTTATTATAACCTAACAATTTGAATTATTCACTTGTAATGATATTAGATGCAAAAAAAATAATAATGAAAATTTATTATTTAATGATGTCATTATATACACAACTTAAATTATCAGTATCGTTTCTGAAATGAATGATATTATTTGTTTTTTTATATAAATTATTTCTTTTATATTCCTTTTTTTTTATATTGTTTTTCAAAGTCTAAAATTTTTATATTATTAAATTTTATATAGTCGTCATTATCTAAAGCATGTTTTGAAAGGGCAGTTACGTTTTGTTTTAGGTTTGTAACGCTTTTTTTTATGCTCATTTATTCTGTTTTTTAAATATTGTTTAGTTTGGCCAATATATGACCGTGGGCAAGTTAAGCAATCGATTTTGTAAATTAAATTTGTTTGTTCCATTTTAGGTGTTTGCGGTTTTAATTTTATAAATATTTCTTATTATTGAGTTTTTCTGCTAATTTTAAATTATATGTTTTAAAAACTTTTTCATTTTATTATTTATGTCTGGTATGTATGGTAATGGTATGTAATTTTCATTTTTAGGCTTATTTGTTACGCTATTATGGTTATATATTCTGTCCAGTTATTACGTTCTAGTGTTTTTTGATTTTATTTATATATTGTGGTCTATTTTTTGCATCAGTTAAGATAACAGCTGATATAGCTGTTATATTAATTGATTAATTAAACAATTAATAACACGTTTTTTATATATTTGTTTTTTTATATATTATTATATTTATTTGGCGTATAAGAATTGAAATTGAGATGTCTTCTAGACTATACAGGTTTTGTATACCAATTTGTTCTGATGTTGCCGTCTTTAGTATACAAATATTAATAAAAAAATGATTGTTTAATTTTTTTCTTCTTTTTTATTTTTATTTTTTTTATACTTTTTAATTTTAATTCTTTATGGAATGTATTATATACACATATATTTATATATGCAGTGTATTTTTTTAAAATCTGACATAGGGCAACTTTTTTATTTGAAGTGACAGAATGGTACTTTCAAATGCAAAGTTATAGGAAAAAACTTGACTAAGAAATAATGATTTCCGGTGTTGCCAGATTTGTTTAGTAGCTACTATAATAATATTTTTTAAATGGCAACACCGTATTTTTTAACATAATTTGACAAATCATAAAATTCGAAATAAAAAAAGTGATGTCACATTTCTTTATTGGACTAGCCGTTTTAGAACAATCAATTATTATTTAACAACAATACAACTTGTTTTGAAAAAGAAACTAGTTTAAAATAACAACAAAAAATAGCTCTTATAAACTAGTCAATGATAATTTTTTTAAGAAATGCTCAAACTATTGCTCTTCTTGTAATCTACAATAATGAACTTTTTTAACAATATTATTACTAACATTTTCCAACAAATTGGGCATAATTTTATTAATTTCCCGCTGAATTGATTGTTTCAGTTCATCAACAGAATTAGCAGCGATCACTGTTAATTGATTTTTAAGAAACCCACAGGAAAACATCTAAAGGTGTGAGGTCAGGCGAACTAGCAGGCCACTCAACTGAACCCCTTCTTCCATCCATCTTTCTGGCAGCAGATCATGAAGATAATCTTGCATATTTTGCTTAAAATGAGGTGGTGTCCCATCCAGTTTAGTTTAGAACTAGAATACCCATCTTGCTGCTAACGGTAGTTCATCAATAAACAACTCACGTTCGCTTCCCAATAAGTTCATCATCATAATAACGTTCATCATTTAAAATTTGTTCTATGAAGATAGGTCCGGCCACTTTTTTATTGTAGATTCGACACCATACGATATAAAAATTATTTTGTCTGCTTCTGTCTTCAGCCGAACAAGGATTACTCTCAGACCAATATCTGTATTGTTTGTCTATTCACCATGCCATTTATTTAAAAAGTTGCTTTGTCGATAAAAAAATGTGCTCTTCGAAATTGGGTTTGATTGATTGATTGATTTTCGAAAATTCGAATCACAATCATCATCATGCAATTGTTGTAAGCTTCTCATTTTGTATGGGTCATAATTGTTTCTCTATAAATTGGTCCACATCTTTGACTGAGAACAACCTACCTCTTGGGCAATGTTGTGCGTTGACTTGTAAGGATTTTCCACATTACAGAGTAGAATATTTTCTTCAGTAACAGTATTTTTGCGCCTTTTGCGGATCCTTAAGCACACACTACCAGTTGTTTTTAGTTTTACTAAGTTATTTCTTAAAAACTCCGGCTTTGGAAGGCCACCAACATGAAGAAAAAATAATTCAACTTTCTCTTTTTGATTAAATAAGTGATTCATCTTAGCAATTGAATTACAACGTTATTTTTATACACATTCAAATACAACATCTTTCAAATATCAATGACAGCACAATAACGATGGCTCCTTTCAAACAACACAATTTTTGTTTAATTTCCAAGTCTTTCCAATCGTTATGTCAGCTTCTTTTAGTTCCTGCTGACATCAGATTATTTTAGTTGTTTTTGCTAATTGTTTTAAAACGGCTACCATTTTTATTTCGAATTTTAAGATTTGTCAAATTATTTTAAAAGTTATGGTGTTAAAATACACAGTATGTATATATATATATATATATATATATATATATATATATATATATATATATATATATATATATATATATATATACCCCCTTTGTGGATCAAACCTTAACGTGGTAAAGGGGTCTGAGTAGGGCAATGAAGTTTTGAGCTATGCCGTCTCGAGTCTATGCTCCTGGGAGGGTTACCCCAGGCGGACAGGTCAAGACAGAGGCCTCATACTGACATGATCCAAAATCTGCCAACCCACATTGGACCAGCGTGGCAGATTACGGTCCATACCTTCGATATGGTATTTCAATATGTTGAAATATGAAAGTACAACCTCAAACACGGCCCTCATTCCCCGGAGGCCAAGGGGCAACTACCTACGGCAGCGGGAAAACCTGCCCCAAGGCAGAGGGTGCTAAGAATCACCGGGTTAGATCTGGCTGCCATTGGACTTTTAACATTGCTACGCTTAATATACGGACTATGAAAACGGAGACCCGACTGCAAGAACTGTTAATCGAACTTGATAAAATACATTGGGATATTATTGGGCTCTGTGAAACACGAAGAAGGGGTGAAGAGTTAATCGAACTAGAACCAACTGGTCACGTACTCTACACCCGCGGTACGGAAAATGGACGATGTGGTGGAATTGGATTCCTCATCAATCGAAAGCTGAAAGACAGTGTAGTTAAATATGAAAGTATATATGTCCGATTAGCCCAATGCGTCATTCAGTTGAATAAAAAGTTTAAGCTTCAAATCGTCCAAGCTTATGCACTAACAATAAGCCATAGAGATGAGGAAATTGAGGAATTTTATGATGATGTGGCCCAACTTTTAGACAAAGAGAGGTGTAGGTATAAAATCCTCATGGGTGACTTTAATGCCAGAATCGGAAAAGCAAGAACTGGTGAAAATGCAACTGGTCCATATGGAAATGGTGAGCAGAACAGTAGAGGTGACAGGCTGGTTGATTTTGCTGTAGGATAAGAATTCTATAGTATGAATTCCTTTTATAAGAAAAAGATCAACAGAAAATGAACATGGAAAAGTCCATCTGGACTCATTAGTGAAATTGATTACATCATGTGAAACGATAGAGCAATATTTTGCAATTGTACTGTCCTTAACCATTTTGCCCCTCAGGGGTTCAGAGTGGAAGTCCTGGTTCTTCCTCTGAATACGGGTTTGACGTCCCCGAGGTACCCTAGTCATGTTGTGATTGTCCTGTAAATGTCCCTGATCGTTTGATTTCCCCTTAAGCCAAACTGTAGCGCGACCCGTGGTGAGGGCTGAATGGCAGCTGAGGGTATCAGCTGTTGTGAACGGGGCCTCCAAAGTACCTCCCGTCCCTTTGGAGTATTTAGGGTTTCTGCAATAAGGAGCACTGTTGCAGTCGACCTCCTTTCTTCCAATCTCGTGGGAACTATATGTCCTTTAACAATTCATCTTACCCCCTATTATCAGGGTCGAAAAGACCCCGGATTGCGTCTCCAGTAGAGAATAATAATAAATGTTCTGATTTTGACAAATACTTTATAATTAAAAGCTGCGAAGGATCGCTAAAAAATGTTTCACCATTTATCATTCATAAAGTCATTTTGGGAAATGTAGGTGACATAGAATCTATTAAAAAACTAAGAGACGGTACGTTACTAGCAGTTGTTTCAAATGCTAAACAGGCCAAGAGTATACTGGATCTCAAAAAAGTGCACACATTTGATGTTGTGGTTGAGCCGCACAAATCCTTGAATTATTGTAAAGGAGTAATCTCGAGCACTGACCTCCTAAATTGCGAAGAGTCGGAAATTCTGGAAAATTTGAAGCAGCATGGAGTTGAGGCTGTCAAAAGAATCACCACAAAAAAAGAAGGTACAATCTCTCCAACCAGCAGTTTAATATTAACATTTAGAAAACCTGCTTTACCTGACAGAATTAAGGCTGGCTACCTATCATTAAGAGTCAGACAGTACGTTCCTAACCCTATGAGATGTTTCCAGTGCCAAAGATTCGGTCACATATCATCGGATTGTTCATTTTCCCCAGTATGCCCTTCCTGTGGCGGTGCCGTACATGATGGTTCTCAGTGCTCACTTGCCCCAATTTGCCCCAACTGTAATGGCGATCATTCCCCTAGGTACAGAGGTTGCATCGTATTCAAAGAAGAATACCAAATCCAGAGAATAAAAGTATCGGAAAAAATCCCTTATTTTGTCGCGAAGGCTAAGGTCAAAAGCACCTTCCCCTCCAGTACCTCCAGTTTTGCAACTGTCGTAAGTCGTAGTAAAACCATGGTGTCTACTGCTACGCAATGTGAAATCAACATTAACCAGTGCCCTTCTAAAGCACTTGATAAGGCGCCACTCACTACACCTCGTGACCCCCTTCCTCCTTCCTCCCCCTCTATTCCTCCATCCTCCCTCCCTGTCAATCTCCCCTCGCCCACTCCTCCTACTGCATCCAAAGCTCCCCCACTCGTCGTCCCCAAGCCCACCCTCCCTCCTCCTCCTTCTTCCCTTTCTCTCTCCACTACACAAACTCCCTCAAATTCCCTTCCCACCCATCATCCAAAAATACCCTCAAATAAAACAGCTCACAAAAACCCGAGATCTCTATCCCAGTCCTCTAACAAATCCTCTTCCACTGAGGACATGGATCTAGACTGCTCGTCAAAACCAAAGACAAAAGAGAGCAAACCAACTTCTCGACGACCTAACATTAGAAGGTAGTACTTACTCCTTTTATAGGTGTCACCAGGCTTATCTAACCTCCTAAAATTCACATTCAATCCAACCATAATTCAATGGAATATTAATGGCTTCAACAAAAAGTTCGAAGAATTGAAGTTAATCGCCTCAAGTTATAAGCCTGCCATTATTCTTTTACAAGAAACAAATTTTAACGATTCTTCCTGCCCTAGTTTTAAGAACTATAACATTATAAGAAAAGACAGGGAACAAGCCCTGCGATCTTCAGGAGGTGTAGCTATTCTGGTACACGAGTCCCTAGACTATTCCACTATCCAAATTGATTCCGGTGTAGAAGTCATAGCAATTTCCACTCACTTTGTCAAGAAAGTATCCATCTGCAACGTTTATATCCCTCCTTCCACGCCATTTTCTCTACAGGATCTCAACAATATCCTTTCAAAACTCCCTCCCCCCTTCATAATGTGCGGAGACTTTAACTCCCATAATGTAATGTGGGGTTCCTCTAGAACAGATAGCAGAGGATTAATCCTTCAGGACTTCCTAATCTCAAACAACATTTCCCTCCTAAATCCTCCAGTCCATACCCATGCATGCCTAGCTTCTTTAACCTTTTCATCCTTAGACCTTTCCCTCTGTTCTCCTGACCTTTTCACTACCCTACAGTGGGATATCATGGAAGATCTACACGGAAGTGATCACTTCCCAATCAGAATCTCCTCTATAGGCTGGCATCAACCTAAATTGCCTAGAAAAACTTTTAATCTATCCAAAGCAGATTGGACCAAATTTCGAGACTCGTACATCCTTCCAAACTTAACGTTTGCCGATGAGGACTCAGCCCTTGATACCTTTGTCCATTCAATCATTGCTGCAGCAGATTCCAGCATTCCTCACTGTAATATCCAACACCACAAACCCCCAGTCCCCTGGTGGAACGATGACTGTAGAATGGTGATCAGGGAAAGAAAATCGGCACTGAATCGCTTCAAACACTGTCCTACTTTGGAAAATATTATCATCTTCAAAAGATGCCGAGCAAAAGCTCGTAGGACGATTTTAAACGCAAAGCGATCTTCCTGGGCTGAATACATCAAATCTATAAATTCGTCTCTCAGCAGTGGGGAATTTTGGCAAAAAATCAAAAGGTTTCGAGGTAGTCCTCTTCAGTCAATACAGGGCCTAATTAGTGATGATCAATGGATCTCCAATAGGGTTGATATTGCGAACTGTTTTGCGAATTTTTTCTCCAATGTATCTGGCGACAATAACCTTAGCACTTCCCAGCTAAATCAGAGATCTTCCCAATCAGTAAACTTCGACGTTGACGATTCTCCCCTCCAGCACTACAACCTCCCTTTTAGCTTTGATGAACTCTTAAATTCTCTCTCTAGAAGCAGAAATAGTGCCCCGGGGCCTGACTTAATCCTAATTCCCATGATCCGCAATCTCCCTCAAGCGGCTCTAGACAATTTGCTGGATCTTTATAACGGCTACTGGAGAACAGGCACGTACCCATCTGCCTGGAAGAAATCTATCATGATTCCAATACATAAACATGGCAAACCTCGTTCCTCACCTGGTAGTTACCGTCCAATCTCGCTGACTGACCATCTGGGCAAGATCTTTGAAAGAATGGTAAATACTCGCCTTGCCTGGTACATTGAATCTCACAATCTATTAGATCCTTATCAACTGGGATTCAGGCAATCGAGATCTACCATTGATCATCTCACGGGCTTCCATAATGATGTTTGTACTTCATTCCAAAGGAAAAACCATTTAGTTGCTGCTTTCTTAGACATTTCCAATGCTTTTGATATGGTATGGCGGCCCACCATCCTGAACACTTTACATCAGTGGGGCCTCAGAGGCCGGTTACCTAAATTCATATCAAACTTCCTCTCTGATAGACTTTTTAATGTCAGGATTGATGGTCATCTATCTGATCCACTCCCCTTACTAAATGGAGTCCCTCAGGGTTCAGTGCTGAGCCCTACCCTTTTTAATATAGCCATGAACAACATTCAAAGATACCTTAGCCCTACGATCACTCACAGATTATACGCAGATGACATCCTACTATATTACCAGTCTCCCAATCCAAGAGTCTGCGAAAGAATCCTCCAATCTAACTTGAACTCACTGGAAAAATGGACCAAAGCCACAGGTCTCTCTTTGTCGTCCACAAAATCCGCTATTGTGCATTTTTGCAGAAGACAAAAATGTTCCCGTCTGCATTCAATAACTCTTCAAAACAAGACTTTACCAACAGTTTCGTCTCACAAGTTTCTCGGACTCACCTTCGATTACAGACTATCATGGAAAGATCACATCCAATCTCTGAAGGCTAAATGTACTCGCGACTTGGGAATATTAAAGATGCTTTCAAACCACAACTGGGGTTCGGATCATCTCTGCCTTCTTAAATTATATAAAGCAATTATTAGATCCAAACTGGACTATGGCAGCATAATTTTTGCTACGGCTCCCAAATCTTATCTGCGCTCACTGGATGTCATCCAGAATACATCACTAAGACTTATAACTGGAGCTTTTATCACCAGCCCAACTCCCAGTTTACATAGCATCATGAGTTTAGAGCCCCTATCCATCAGGAGGAAGTATCTACTCTTAAAGTATGCTACGGATCTCTGGCAGAGACCATTCATTCCTGGACATCAGTCATTCTTCCATCCTCCCCCAATACCCCCAATAGCCTCCACTCATAACCTAACCCTAGACCTCAGACGCACCTTCCAGCAACTATCTGAAGAGTCCAACACCCAATTGCAAGTTCCTCTCCCAATTAGCACTACTTCTACTCCTCCGTGGTTATTACATCCCATCCAGGTTGATTTTTCCTTACTAAAATATGATAAAGAATCTACGTGCTCTTCTGTCTACAAATCCAGTATAAACAACATTATCCAGTCCAAATCTCCATGCCAAACAATTTATACAGATGGATCTAAGTCAGACCATGGAGTCGGTTGTGGCTTTGTTCATGACAGATCCTCCTCAGGCTTTAAGTTGCCCGCCACAACAAGTGTACTAACCGCTGAGCTAGTGGCCATTGAAAGATCCCTCAGCTATATCAAGTTAAATCCCGCAAATTGCTGGATCATATTCTCAGATTCTAAGAATGCACTATCCATGATCCAAAATCGCATCATTTCCCATCCAGTTATAGTGCTAATTATGGATCTTATAGAAGATATTATAGCACATGATTCTTCTCTTCTCTTCGTTTGGTGTCCCGGTCACAAGGCCATCAAAGGTAATGAGGAAGCAGATTTACTTGCAAAATACTCCATTCAGCATGGTCAACCTTATATGCGCTGCTTCTATCCAAAAGACCATCTCTCATCGGTGAAATCCTTCTCGCAATCTTTAATGCAATCCTACTGGGATGATCCACAGAAAGTCAATAAGCTGAGATATATTAAACCATTATTCTCCCAACCTCCACCAGAACATCTGGTAAGTAGGAAAATTACAGTAAAATGGATGAGACTCATGATTGGTCACTGCAGATTTACACATGAATATCTACTAAAACGAGAAGGTCCCCCGCTCTGCGAATTTTGCAACGATCCCCTATCCGTCAAGCACATTCTTACCGAATGCACGGCATTATACCCTCTCAGATCCTTTTTTGACCTCAATCAGGACCTTTCTCGAAACCTTTGCTCAGACAACATATCTAACACCTTAGCTTATCTGAAAGAAATTAACTATCTCACTAAAATCTAGTCACTGCTAGCGACATTTCATTCTAGTGTGAGTTATTTGCAGCAAAATCAAACTTATCAACACATCTGTGATAGCTTATCCTGCGACGAAACCCATCTGTGATAGAAGCCATCTGTGATAGAACTGATCTGTGATACTAATAACCTGTGATATTTATTAATCCATTCAATGTCTGTCTTTTAAGTGAGTTCCATATTCATAAGTTAAAGTTCCTGGTCGCTAAATGATCTTGATATCGATGCGACCTAAACTTGAAAATTCTCTCTCTCTCTCTTAACCATTTTGATGTGGGAAGTGACCACCGAATGGTACGAGCAAATATAAGGATAAACTGCCGAAAAGAATGCGAAAAAATGATAAGATCAAAAGGTGGCAAAGTGGATTCTGGGAAGCTACTACTAAGAGAGGGGCAGAAATTTTGAAATTACTTTGTCGAACCGCTTTGCTGTGTTACAAGACCCAGAGGAAATGGAAATTACAGACCAAGATAAAAAATCGCCAACAATGTGCTTAAAACGGCGGCTTCAATAGCATCAGAAGATAAATGTTTTAGAGAGTCAAAAATTTCCAATGAAACCATTAATTTAATGAAAAAACGCCGGACAATGAAGAATGCAGACAGTCCTTTTGGTAAGGTCGAGTACGTTGAGCGTTGCAAAACTATAAGAAAACGTATTCGAGAGGAAACGCGCCGATTCAACATGCAGCTAGTGCAGAAAACTCTGGAAGAAAACAGAGGAATTAACAAAGCTAAGCAGAAGCTGAGAAGGAAAAGGACACAAATGTTTTCCTTAATGCGTGAGGATGGTACAATATGCAGGAAACGGACAAAAATGTTAGAGGTTGTTCGAAGATTTTATTCAAAGTTATATGAGGACCAGAATGAGACAAGAACAGCAATGCCTACTGAGGAACAAATACCGGATATCCTGGTGGAGGAAGTGATAAAGGCTATAGACTCGATGAAAAATAGCAAGGTGCCAGGAGAGGATAGTATAACGGTGGAGATGTTAAAAGCTGGTGGTCGGACCTTACATAAAACACTGGCAAGATTATACACAAAATGCCTCAAACAACAAAATGTACCCAGCTTATGGAAAAATGCAGAAGTGATTCTTTTACATAAGAAAGGAGCACGGGAAGATTTAAAGAACTACCGCCCAATAAGCCTCCTATCAGTGGTGTACAAAGTTTTCACCAAGATAATATCCAAAAGAATACTAAGAGAACTTAATGACGCACAACCAAGGGAGCAAGCAGGATTCAGAAGTGAATTCAGTACATTGGATCATGACCAGGTTCTACAGCAGGTCATACGAATACACTATGCCACTGTACTTGGCATTTATCGATTATGAAAAAGCATTTGATTCAATCTCAAAATGGGCCATAATGTGTGCATTGCTTAATCAAGGTGTAGAGAAAGCCTATGTAAACCTACTAGGATCGATATATAATGAAGCTACAGCGACAGTCCACCTTGACGATCTTGAGGTGGGAATAAATATAGAGCGGGGCGTACGGCAGGGGGACGCAATATCGCCTCTTCTTTTCTCAGCCTGCCCGGAAGAAGTGTTCCGTAAGCTGGATTGGGAACAAGATGGGATGGGATCTTAGATTCGCAGATGATATTGTTCTTCTTTCACAAGACCCAGATAAGCTGCAAAGACACATACAAGAATTGCAAAGGGCTGGGGAAACATTTGGCTTGAAAATAAACCAGAAGAAGAGTCAGGTCATGTCCAATAAATTTGCTGAGGACAAAAGGATTTCAATTTTAGGAACGGATTTGGAAGTTGTGGATCACTATATATATCTATAGGGTTTCAATGGAAGAGGACATCGTCCGGGAGGTAAAACGACGCGTTAAATGTGGCTGGCAGGCATTTAGCAGGCTCAACATAGTGTTTAAGAGCAAACTACCACTTTGTCTGAAAAGAAAAGTCTTTGATCAGTGTGTCCTGTCCGCTATGACATACGGAAGTGAGACCTGGATACTCACATCACAGTCAGTTCAAAAACTTCGAGTATGAGATATATATATATATATATATATATATATATATATATATATATATATATATATATATATATATATATATATATAGTGATGATATATATATATATATATATATATATATATATATATATATATATATATATATATATATATATATAGTGATGATATATATATATATATATATATATATATATATATATATATATATATATATATATATATATATATATATATATATATATATATAGTGATGATGATTTTTTTTTTTTTTTCGTACTCGATAAAAACCAAGCACAGTGGCATGGTGTATTCGTTGTGCCTTTATATGGTCTGCTGTACAACCTGGATGTGATCCATTATACTGAATCCACTTCTGAATCCTGCTTGTTCTATTGGTTGTGCGTCATTCAGTTTTTAAATATTCTTTTAGAAATTATCTTAGTGAAAAGTTTGTACATTACTGACAGGAGACTTATTGGACGGTAGTTCTTTAAATCTTCCTGTACTACCTTTTTATGTAAAATGATCACTTCTGCATTTTTCCATAAGTCAGGTACTTTTTCTTCTTTGAGGCATTTTGAGTATAATTTTGCCAGTATTTTATGTAACGTCCGACCACCAGCTTTTAGCATTTCGACAGTTACACTGTCCTTTCCTGGAGCCTTGCCGTATATATATATATATATATATATATATATATATATATATATATATATATATATATATATATATAGGGTGCTCCATAACGTATCCGGCATAGAGCAGCTGGTGACAGTAGAAATCATCTAAATTTTCGAAAAATTGAGATAATTTAAAAACGGTTGAAGATATCAGGTTCAAAATCGTGGTAGTTGGGTTTTCAAAGGCGACAAATCCGAATTTGGTACTAGCTTGAGCCTAGTTCGTAAAGGGCGCTTGCTACCTACTTTGTGAGGAATTAACTCTCTCATATTTTATTTACCCTATAAAGCTGGGAATATTTTGACTTCAAAATATAGAAGAGTCATAATTTCCAGGAAAAAAAAGGTTTCCTTGGTCAACATCGATGTCTTACGCCGTTTGCGAGATATTCGTGTTCGAATATTCCGTTGCACATCTTGTCGGTGGTTGAAAAATATGCAATTCACAAAGTATGCCTTGAATGTTTGCACATATTATTACGTCTCATAATAACTGTCATTGTTTTCTATCTCTCCTATAAAATGAATGTGGAAGCAAGTTTCTCCAATCTTGAATTGATAGTAAATAATTTGTAAAAAATGCTCAGACTTAATCGGTGATTACAGTTGTGGTCAAAATAATAAGAGTGTGAAGTATCACCCAAATTTAATGTATCATTACTGTACGAATGCAAATATTTTATATTTTTATTAGACAATATCTTGTCATTTACCAGTTGAATATTATATTGGAGGCTTATTTGTTTATTTTATTTTATCAGATTAATATTTCGTGACGATATTAAAAACTTTAGGTGACAAAAAAATAAGAGTGGCTTTTAAATTTTTTGCTGTTCGTTGATTGTTATCGAAAATATTTTAATATCTTTGGTAGACATTGTCCATGCATCTATACAGTTTTAAATGTTACTATGGGTCACGCAAAACATTGTACTCCTGAAAAGAGTCAAAACAAAACTTATTTCTCATCTATTGAAGCGATCTGAATGCGTTATTGTTAAAGTTTTAAAGCAGCAAAAATGAATAAAGACATCAACAGAAACCAGAGGTCGCCCAAGAAAAACAAGCAAAACATTGGAAAAATGTATTGTACAAGAGGCGCGGAAACACCCATTTTCCACTTCGTTTGGCATTAAACGGAAAATGTGTCTACAAATACACGGACAATTCGTAGACGATTGGTAGAGATGGATCTTCATGGAAGAGTTGCAAGAAAGATACCACATTTATGTAAAAAAATATTCAGTATAGATTAAGTTGGGCCAGATTTAACTGAAACAAAAACTACAGCCGTAATTGGAAAAATATTATTTTTAGTGATGAAACAAAAATAAATCTCTTTGGATAAGGTGGGAGACGGTACATTAGGCGATATAAGAATGAAGAATCCTCAAAATACATTAGGAACAGTAAAGCATAGAGGAGGAAATATTAAACGGTGGGGTTGCTTTTCCTATAATGATGTAGGTCCACTATATTGGATCAAAGATACCATGACCAAAGAAATCTACATGGAAATATTAGAAAAATTATGCTTCCTTATGCCGAAATGAATATGCCGCTAAAGTGGATCTACCAGCAGGATAACTATCTGAAACATACCACAAAAGTAGTGAAACGATGGTTTCTCGCAAATAAGATTGAATTGTTGCCTTGGCCATCGCAATCTCCGGATTTAAATCCAATAGAAACTCTTTGGCAATATGTAAAAAAAGGCATTGCTAATAAAATAACATCAAACAAAAATATGTTGTGGGAAGAAGTCAAGAAAATTCGGTATTCTATACCGGAAGTTAATAGACAGAAGTTAATAGACTCTATTCCAAGGAGATGCTCAGCTGTGTGTTTATACAAATAGGCTATTCTACTAAATACTAATATTTTATTAGTAAAAATATATTTTTTGAGGAAAATTCTTGGCCCACAACTGACAGAGGAAGGATACCGTAGGACAGAGGAACCGTAGGACAGAGGAAAGATACTACATTCTTGAAAGACCACGGAAGGAATGTCCAACGTAGCGGCGGACATAAGAAAAAGAAGGTTGAAATTTTATAGACATATCAGTAGACTCCCACCGACATTACTCACCAACAGAATTCTTACATACATACAAGGAATCAAGTCAACAGTACCATGGATCGCACAAATCAGACCTGATCTGGGAAAGGCACATATAGGTCCGACAGAGATTGAGGATACATATGTGGAACGTTGCATCAGAGAGCGAAGTTTCGAGTAGATCGGGAACAAAATGGACGGAAGAGAGAAAGTGAATCCACAAAGAAATGAGTCAAAATGCTTTGTCCGTGATCCAATCGGGTCTATATGCACCTAATTATATATATATCATCATTCAGCCATTGACTGCAGGATGAAGGCCTCTCCTGCATGCCTCCAATTCGCACGGTCCTGAGCTTTCCTCTACCATTCGGGTCTAATTGTTTTGCTGATAACACAAGTTTATCGATTTTTGCCCATTCAATTCATACTGGTATTTACACATTATTTCAGTTTTTTTTCAATTTTCGATCAGTTCTTTTAAAAAGGCTTAGAAACATGATATATTATTTTAACAGATCAAGAGTAATTGCTTTGTTACAGCAGGGTTTTAATCAAAGTATCGAAAATGTATTAAAAAAATCCAAGGGACAAATGACATAAAAGATCGCCATAGAAGTGGTAGAAAATTATGTACAACAGCTGCATAAGATCGGCGGATATCAATGATAGCTCAAAGAAATCGTCTGGAATCTACAAGTGGTATATCGAGCGAGCTTGTTAGGGTTGAAGGGGTAAATGTTTCACGACAAACGATAACACCCAGAGTGAAAGCGGTAAATTTGCATCGCAGAAGACCTTTACGTGTTCTCAAACTAAACCTTCAACAAAAAAATGTAAGATCACAATGAACTCGAGAAATGGTGGATAATAATCCTAACTGGTATAACGTGATGTTCTCCGATGAGACGAGAATTGGCTTGGTTTCTGATGCACGAAGAACATTAGTTTGGAGAGCTCCAGGTCGACAAGCTCAACTAGAAACAGCTCAACCACGTATCCCATTTGAAGGTGGAAGCGTGATGTTTTTGGGGTGGTATTATGAGGGGTACACGGACACTTCTACTGATCCTGAAGAGAAAAGTCACTGGTGCTGTGTACATTGAGGAAGTTTTAAATGGTTTTGTGCGTCTGTTTCGATGCGCAGTGAGCGGTGGATTTGTTTTCATGGATGAAAACTCACCTTCTCGTCGAACAGCAGCAGTACACATTTTTTTGGAAGAGGAAGGAATAACGAAATTAAGGTGGTCAGTAAATTCCCCTGGCATGAATGTCATTAAACATGCTTGGGATATTCTGAAAACACGCATCAAGAAACGAAACAGTTCTATTCTTACCCTGCGAGAACTAAAGATACTGCTCGTGAAGTATGGGAAGGAATTCCTCAAGCTCAAATTAATCATTTAATCGACAGCATGCCAAATCGCCTACAGGCATGCATACAAACCCATGGAGGAACTACTGCTTATTAGTTTTATTGAAAGTTGTTTTTTTTATTTTTAAATTACTCTTGAAAGCAATTACCTCACACACATGGTCATTTGGTGTCGAGTTTTATTTGGTATTAGTAAGAGTTGTTATAAAATTATGATTACATAAACAAGTAAAAGAAAAACGTAATATCAATAAGAAAAGTGAAATTTTTGAATAATCCAAACTGTTGGACAGATGTGTATGTAATCAGGTTTCTGAGATCACCACTTTTGGGTAATTAAAAATAGATTCCACTGATGTAAATTGAAAATATCTAAAAAAAACCGTACTTGCCGTTACCGGACTTACCGTTCTTGTTGCTCTTTACAGACTCTTTTTCAGTTAACTCTGAGTATGACGATATAAAATTCTTTATACCCTAAAAAAGAAAAACTTACCACACGCTCCCCTTTTTCGCTTCAGCCTTCTGATTAATTGTAGCAACGAGTTAAGTTTATCACTTAAAATCCACTAAATTTTTTGCGGAATCTTAAACGACTAATATATGAACCATTTTAAATTTAAATTTAACATTTATATTTTCTTTCTTTATCTTTCTGTTTTTTTCCCTCTCTCTTTCTCTCTTTTAACTTTTTTATTTCAACGCCCATTTCGCCATTTTTTTTTATTATTATTACCTTGAAATGGTCAGAGCCGCGTACTTAAAAAAAAAGACAGTTTCAGATAATTTAAGTCCATAAATTATGCTTAATTTAATGGTCGAGTCTCCGGGGTCACATTTGCATGTCGTTCGGGACTGATCAAATTAAAATGCGATATTTAAGGCGTGAAACACTCGGTATAATCTCTCCGGCTTATGTCGTTAAATCTTTGGCTTCACTAACCAACCGAGTGCTCAATCTGATTCCAATTCGGTATCGATAATTATTGACGTTGCTTTAAAGGATTTGGAGTGTTGATTTGGCAACGTCGTCTTGTTCTGTGCCTCCGTTTAACATCTGGTTGATAACGCGTCGAAGACACACCAGTCGTCATATGTAGGATTTGTATAATCCTTACATTGATATTGATAAATGAATAATCTTAGCCATAATTAAAGATCCAGTATGTAGTTATGAAAGTATAGAAACTGTTCTTACAAAAAATGTATTCACTGATTTGCTTCATCCTCTTAATAATTTTAATAATTTTTTAGTATTTGTGAATTTCGAACATTTGATGTTTAATAAAAATGTCATAATAAGATTCTTACTCACACCAAATATTTTCGACTTTGATCAAAACCGAGTTTTAATGATCTCCTGATGATGCTAATTTGGTTAGTGAAACGCATTAAGCGAATTATTATCGTTAAAAACCTTTAAATCCAAAAAAACTATAAATAGCGAAAAACCATAAAAATGGAATAAATATAAATACATTCATAATAAATATAAACATTAAAAATATTCAAAAACCTAATAAATTTTTCCCGTGATCCCCGTAAAAATTGTCCACTTCTTCAGTCGCTATCTAACGTCAACAAGCATCTTTCGATACCGGTTTCTGGCCTTAAAACGTCATAATAATAATAAAAATAATAATAAATAAGAAAAGCAAGGAGCAAAATGCACATTTTTATAAAAATCAAAAACAGTTTTTTCGAGATCTTGAAACGAATGAACCTAGTAAACATAATGCCCAACAATATGTTACGAATTTTGGAAAACAACTTGAAAAGTATCAGAGGGGTACAACACATCAGCGGCTTGAATCTCAGATATCGAAAACCTGCAAGAAGGTTTACGGGAAATGAATGTGGCTGAATTTACAACAGAAGAGGTCCGTAACGCTATAAGAAAAACCCTAAACTAGAAAGCACCAGGGCCAAATAGAATCCAGAATTTCTGGATTAAATATTTAGATGCCATACTTGACAATTTATCACGTTGCTTGAGTAAAGTACTAACTAACCCCGAATCTATTCCGCAATTTTTATCTGAGGGTAATACATATTTACTATATAAGAAAAATAACAAGATGCAGCCAAATAACTATCGACGTATAACTTGTCTTTCAGCACTCTATAAGTTACTTACATCAATAGTAAACGAAAAAATATATCATCACTGTTTAGATAATAACATCCTAGAAGAACAACAAAAAGGATGTATAAGACAATCTGCGGGATGTATGCACCAACTTACTATAGATGCAATTGCCCTGAAGCACGTTCAGAGAAAAAAGAGCAACCTTAATTTATGTTACATTGACTACAGTAAAGCCTTCGACTCTGTCCCTCATGATTGGCTAGTTAATGTTTTGGAAATTTATAAAATCTGTCCTACAATCAGAGCAATGCTTATTCACTTAATGAAGTCTTGGAAGACGAATATATGGATATAGGGAGAAAATGCTGGAAGAGTCAACGTTGAGAAGGGAATTTTCCAGGGAGACTCTTTGTCGCCAATGTGGATTTGTCTGGCTCTAAATCCTATGTATACGATTCTCACTCAGTCTGCAAGCGGGTTTAGGTTCCAGTTAACAAACAGCAGAAGGTTATACACATCTGTTATATATGGATGATCTAAAACTATACGCAGAGTCCCAGAGCAAACTCCAATCGCTTATTAAAACTGTAAAAATATTCTGCGATATTTTTTATTTTTTTTATTTTATTTTTTTATTTAAGTCACGTCAACGCTCAAAGGTGTTATTTGGTGATTTACCAACAACACCGACCAACACATACAAATACGCACATAAACATCCATGCCCGCACCAGGATTTGAACCCGGGACCATTGGATTGCCAGGCGGGCGACTAACCCACCAGACCACCGCGGTCGGCCTGCGATGATATTAAGATGACCTTTGGGCTAGATAAATATTCTATCGTCAATATACAAAAAGGACAAGTTAAACAAAACCAGGAATCATTCTGTCAGATTCACTCATTGAAACCGGATGATACCTATCGGTATCTGGGAATAGCACAAAATCAAATACTAAACCATACAGCACTCAAACATGAGTTCCAAGATGAATACAAGAAAAGAATAACAAAGCGTCTGAATACAAAGCTCTCAGGGGGGGAATATATCTAAGGCAATCAACACATGGTCAGTACCGGTGTTAACATATTTATTTGGAGTGGTCAAATGGTCAACCACAGATCTGGAAGAGCTAGACCGCATGACTAGACGACTTTTAACAAAATTCCGTTGTTTGCATACCAATTCTTCTGTGTTGAGATTATACATTCCTCGAAATTTTGGAGGTAGACGGCTTATTAATATCAAAGAATTGTGTCTTAGTCAGGAAAAGAAGCTTCAACATTTTCTAACTTCGAAAGATCAACTTATGAGGTTCGCAACTCAGTTTGATCACAATTAGACACCACTAAAACTGAGCCATGCAAACTATACTATCGAAACAGGGACAATACAAAACAACATACATCTCTGGGAACATAAATTAATTCATTGTAGATATGCAGAATTATTAAATGGCAATAATATTGATAGGAAAGCTTCTCTGCTCTAGTTAAACGAGAATCAACTATATCAGGAAACTGAGAGTTTTCTTATTGTATTTATTATTACTTATTATTATTATTTATTATACTTATTATTGATATTCAGAGTAAAGTCATACAAAACCAACAATTACAAGAAATATATCCTTAAAGAAGAGACTGTTGAGCACATAATTGGTGGATGCGTTACTTTAACAGATAACGCATATTTAGGAAGGCATAATCAGCTTGCTAAGATAATCCACCAAAAACTGGCACTTAATCATGGTCTTTTACCAAAATCTACTCCACCGTGTTACAGATACAGTCCTCAAGCAGTTCTGGAGTCTGACGATGTGCTGCTCTACTGGGATAGACCGATAATAACTGATAGGGCTGTCGACTACAATAGACCAGACATAGTCTTAATAAATTAATAAATAACAAAGAAAAGCGGGGAACAACTATTGACATTGTCAACCACTGTCTCGCAATATACATAAAACGGAGGTGGAAAAAGTTTCTAAGAATGAAAATATTTCTTAGGAATTGAAGAACATCTGGCAACTTGAAAAAGTCAACATCGAACCTTTTGTAATTTCCACAGAGGGATTGGTGAGTCACAGATTCTCCAAAAGTTTAACAAATTGCGGACTAAATAAAAATATCATAAAAGTCGGACAACGAGCTACATTGTTGCAAACCTGCCACATAATTCGAAAATGTTTGTCTTAACGCCAACGGAATACTGGGTTATTAATGAAATTTATTCCCAGGCTCCTAGCCGAAGTCCAACGTCGCGAAGGAGGAATCGGTTTATGGTTTCCAGCTTTTTGAGCTGAGAGAGTGACATTAAGTCGATGGGAATAATAATAAGTTTATTAAATCCAAAAGACATTATAAGAAATGTATAGATTAGGCCAAGTAAACAATACATAGTAGTGAACGGTAATACAGATATCCTAAAATAACAACAATAAAACAACAATAAAAAATAATTCTTCAAAGCCTAAATTATTATCAACACTTGGTATAAGTCAGTGTCAGTATCAGTTCGCATACTATTGATGGGCGCCCTTCTTTAAATTCGTCCGTGAGCGAACGATGGCCACAATTGAAATTGAACCAGTGATACACAGTGGTTTTAGATGGTGATTCATCACCAAAAGTCGAAGTAAGTTGATCGATGCACTATTGTTGAGATAATTCACGTCGAAAGTCGTTGGAAAACATCGGACGAAAATTCGTACGGGTTAATTCAATTTTTTTACAGATATGAAATGTTCAAGACACTAAACAAGACAAATAGCGTCCATATGACAAAACGTTCTGAAAAGTTATATAGTCAACAATGTTAAACTTTACGATGTATATGTCGGAGAGCGCCTAGCAATTCCAATATTGCCAATTCCGGATACATAAATAGCAACCTTCGTAAAAGAAGACTTTAACCATATATATCAGCCAACTCTTATGAAAAGCGGCATTGAAATGTAGCTCACGTCACCTAGTGGTTCGTAACAGTACTACTGCCTGGAACCGTTTGTGACCCATCCCAGGCCCCGATATACATCGTTGCTAAATATCATACAGTATCAAAATAACTCCGATCTTATAAACGAATTAGAATAATTTGAAGATCTATATATGGAAAACAACAAAAATAACACTACAGAAAAAAGCGTTTTTTTGGAACATTTCCACTTTAAAATATCGCTAGAGAAAACCATTACGCACCGATATGACCCGCTAAGCGAGCTCTTGCGTCGACCGAGGCGAGAGGTCCTTTTCCGAGGTCCTTCATAAATTTCGAAAATAAAAGGTCCTATGAACGTCATAGATTTCGTTTTTTACGAGGCCAGCAAACCGGAATGGGCGTCCTAGACGGCCGTTTGAAAGTTCTGGATCGTTGATTGTTTCCTACCAGGACTGTGAAATTTTGCACGTCCAGAAAGTATGGAACAAGTTTTAAAAAGCTAAGTCCTGTATATGAGGATGAAGCCGTAATAGAACGTATTATATTATGGCATCATAGCATGTTACTAAACTTGAAGATATTTACCAGTAAACACCAAATCACTTTTTTTGAACTGCTCGACGCACGTTTCGCTAACCATGTTAGCATCATCAGGAGATGATTTAATCTCATTTTAGATTAAATTATCTCCTGATGGTGCTAACATGGTTAGCAAAACGTGCGTCGAGCAGTTTAAAAAAAGTGATTTGGTGTTTAGTGGTAAATCACTTCAAGTTTAGTGTTTCACACCAAAAGTTCCAATAGAAAAATTGATAGCATGTTTGGTAACATAAGATGTTTCATGTGTTCTATATCTACTGTTGGCAATCTATCTAATCTATTTTTGTAAAAGTCTAATTACATCATCTCCTCATAGAGTATAATCTATTTATAACTAATTAGAATGAATTTTAAGTTTGTCAAGCATTCGTTCTGTTATAATCTTGAATTGATGTAATAAATACGTTTTTTTACTTTTATCTATTTTACCCATTGGATTTTCCAGGGCTTTTTTGTTTAGCCCTTTTGTTAATTGATTATCAAACGGTATTACCGTGAATTTCTTTTTGCTCTATTCCGTTTGAAAAGTAAAAGATTCTTTTAATAATTTCATAAACTTATATTTTCTAATTAACTTATCTCATTAACTATATTCTTATTATAACCATTTATGTCATTAAAGACTTTCATTTCTTTTTTATAATTGTTTTTTTTATAACCTTATTGTGGAAACTATGATTGGAATCTCTAGATTTTTTTAAATATTAGAATCTAACCTATTTATATTTTTCATACTCTCTTAAATATCTGTAAATGGCAATCTATCGTTTTCGAGTTCATACGTAAATACCTCTGATTCGGTATGTTTAAGTTTGTAACAAATATTTCTAAATTTTCATTTATTGTATGGAAAATTGATTCCTTGAAATGAATCTGATATCATCCTTGACCTCGATTTAAAATTTACTCATGAATAAGTTACATAAAAATAATGAAAAAGCATTGCCCCTTTCTTCTTGTTGTGCTTGAAACTTATTAATATACTGGAAACGATTTCGCTTCAAAAATAATTTTGTTAAAGACATGGACTCTGAAGTAATCTGGTTGTTGAAATCATTGAACTCAATATATGTAGAACCCGTACATTCAAGAAGGATTAATGACCTCATTATCCTGTAGTGTATTTTCGACTTGTTTTATAAATTGTGTTAAATTATTAATCATAGAACATGAAGGTATTTGGTTTGGTAGAATTTCAGATTCTCTTAATAATCACTTAACCAAGTTGTATGTTAGACATTCAATTCCAAGGAAGATTCCTGGATTTTGGCAAGACATACGATATTAGCATTTCCGGATGAGACAAGTAATTTATTTACAGAGAAAGGCGTATTCGTATTATACGTATTCTTCTTTACAGAACAGTCGTAACCTATAGAAACTCATTCTTTTTACGTACTTTTCCAACTTCTTCTCATCAGCGTTCTTTATTTTTGGCTTCCTTGGTTACATATTTGAGATATGTACCAATTAGATATTTAATTCAATCTGTCCATCTTTTCGGAGGTCTACCGCGCGATCTATAATCCTTCCCTGTGTCGCCAATCTTTCTAGGTTATTGCCATCCCTACAGTCAATGTGGCCGAAGAATCTTAGTATTCGTTCATGAATAATTTGGGATGTGGATTCATTAATTTCTTGAATAACGGATGCGTTTGTTCATCTGACGGTGCATGGAGAACTCATCATCGGCACCAAAATTCAAAAGAATATCAATGCGCCTGAGGTCTTGTTTTTTTATGGTTTATATTTCAGCGGGATATAGCAATATTGGAAAATTTTTTTACTATCTGTTTCTCTATGTGATCTTTTGTAAATTACGTATTGTATTTCTTTCCATTTGGCACTTTCTTTTGATCTTCTAAGTGTTACCGCCTTTTGATATTAAAGCCCCGAAATAGTCGAATTGGCTTATTGTGATGTGTATAAAGTGCCATATTCAACTGATGTTGGACATGTTGTTGTTTTGACGATCGTTAATAATTATTTTCGTTTTCTCCACGTATAGTCTTGGTCCGTAAAGACGTCTTTCATACTTTATTTTTTGATAATTAAGGTCAGTTCCTCGGCCCATCTTGCAAATAATGTAATGTCATCGGTATATTTTAAGTTACTTGTTTTACTTTGTTTTAATGTGCCAATACTGACACCACCTATCCAATCCTTGAGAACTCTACGCATCATATACGAGGGTTGCTCTATAAATAAAAACAAATATTTATCATTGAAAATGGTTTTATTGGTTTTCAAAATTTTCTCCACGATTCTTAGTACATTGTCTATTCCGATTGAGGTATCTTAATTTCTGAGGTAACATGCATTTTGAACGCATCAACCGCTACTTCGTCGAAAACCGTTAACCACGTAGTTTATTCTTCACGAACGAGAACAAAAAGAAATCATTGGGTGCCAAATCTGGACTGTACGGCGGATGACCTTTCAATTCGATGTTTTGATCGGTCAAATATTGAGTTGTTCTGTCGTATGTGTGAAAGCTCGCGTTGTCATGGTGAATAATCCTGAGCAGCTGGTTGTTTTTTCTTAGTTCTTCAAAGACTTCTGGCAAATAAATGGTTGTGAGCTATTCAGAATTGACCGTTCTACGAATCTCTAGAGGCACTCTAGTCACATGCCCATTTATTCCAAAAAAAAAACAGGCCACCATTTGCTTCTAACTGCTTCTTGCGGAAGAAGTTTTGTTATGTTTGGCTCATTTTGAAAGGTACATATAGTCGACTACTGTTTGCTTTCGGGCTCATACGCATAGATTCGTCACCTGTGTAGATGTTATACACGGATTTTGACATACCACGATTGTATTTTTTGAGCATGTCTTTCCATCAATCGACACGAGCCTTTTTTGAGCGATTGCCAAATTATACGTCCAACGCGCACAAATCTTTTTCACAGCTAAATGTTCATGTAAAATCGACAATCTTGCTTTGTCATACTAATACTTAGGGATGCCATAATCTGGCCGTATATCACATGACATGTTTCTTTATCAGTTTGCGCACAGTATCCATGTTTTCTGGCACAACAACCTATTTTGGACGATTTTCTTTAAATTCGGCCGTGAGCCAACGACGGCCACGATTGAATTCACTAAACCAGTGGTATAGAGTGCTTTTAGATGGCGTATTATCGCCAAAAGTCGAAGTGAGTTGATCGATGCCTTGTTATTGAGATAATCCACGTCGAAAAATGTAGTAACTCATCGCAGGAAAATTCTTAACGAGTTAATTTCATTTTTTGATTGAGATAAAATTTGTAAGTCACTAAACAACACAAATAGTGTCCGTATGACAAAACGTTGTGAGTAAGTATAAAGTCAACATTGTCAAACTTTACGATGCATACTAGACAAACATCGTGGTTGTTTGATCAAATTTGCGCCATCTCTGTGGCAGACTGAAACCTTCTCGAACCACCTTCGAATTTAGATCCCATAAATAGTGTGTATGAGTGAGAAAAATAAAAAGAAACAAACAATGATTCGTTTTTCTCGTTTCTATTATATTACCGTATACCTTTAGTATATTATATAATTGTGCCTTTCGAAATATCGAATAATGGACATTCATCGGTAAAATCCGTTTCTACTTTTGCGAAAACGCGCTCGTATCCGTCCACGCCCACTCGAACCTCCCAGTCTGGGCTTTGTTCCTTTTTTCTTTTTCGACTCATTGTACTTCTATTCATTGCAAAGTCTGAATTTATGGTTTTGTAACGCCTCAAGCCTTACGACATTTATTAGCTAAAAAGAACAGTTGAAGTTTGGAAATATTCGCCTGGAATTTCTATGTTTTTTTGACTACGTGACACTACACAGTGGATCGATAAACATATTTTCTTCACGGTTTCTAAAAATTATACTTTCTTTAACAAACTGTTAATCATTATTAACGTATTAACTTAAAATAATTTGCCATATAACATTAAATGAGTTGTTGTTAATTTTATTTCAATCTCCTGATTTAACAATCTTCAATTATCACTTGATGATACTAAAGTGGTTAGTGAAACGCGGATCAAGTAACTAAAATTTATGTTAAATTTCTTTGAATTTCACACCAGAGCTTTCAATATATGTTAACCTTTTGACCGGAACATTGGTGTGAGATATCGAAATAGTTCACGTCAACGGCAATGAGGGTCTTGCATGGTGCCCGATGGAGGGGATAAGCTGAGTCATTCTCTGTCGAAACCTGTACAGCAACCGGTCAACAGCTGATTGCAGGTGCTTTCATCGTTTACCAGTAAGTAGATTTTCTGTGAAACATAGTCGGTCTGGCAAGTGGATTCGAATGACTCCTACATTCCGGATGAGGACCTCACTATCCCTGATCTTCGCTTGAAATGTATGATAATGACTCTCCTGATGCTGATATTCGCGATGATGAAACTATTAGAGAAACATGTGAAGTAAAAAATACCTACCAAGAAATCGATCAGCAACAACAGCCTGACTCGAGAGGCAGACAAATCCTACCCCAGCTGCTACACTAATGTCTATAGTTCATCTATTTGTTCTGAGCATAACAGTCAAGATGAGAGTCCTCTTCCGAGTTCTTATTATGGACAGAAAAATTATTTCACATGACCGTCAGTCCATGTACGTTTTAGGGCCCGAGCAGCAGCATCCAACAACATAAAAGTACGGCTATCCAACATACAGAGTCCGGCCCTCACTATAGGAAAAAACCCAATGCCGGGAAAACTGTGGCGCCTTCTTTTTACTGATGAAATGATTGAGATGGTTGTAAAATACGAGGCTTGATCAATAAGTACCCGTGTTTGAAATAAAGATCTAATTTTTATCATAAACTTATTTTTATTTTTCAACGTAGTCTCCTGTTAGGTCTGTACACTTTTCTCAACGTTGGTGCCATTTGATTAACCCTCTCGAAAAAATACGATTTTTCAAAATACACTTCCGTCTCAGCGATAATCTCTTCATTTGAGTTGATTTTTTTCCTGCGAGCCACGTTTTCAAGTTAGGGAACAGAAAAAAGTCGCTGGGTGCCAGGTCAGGCGAGGTAAGGTGGAATTCGTAGCGCAGTTCGTGCATTTTGGCCGCGACAGTTAAAGACTAATATGCGGGTGCATTATCGTGGTGGAAGAGCATTTTTTCTTAGCCAAAGGGGACCGTTTCTCCTACAATTTCTTATCGAATCTGTCCAACAACTCACTGTAGTACTGTCCTGTGATTGTTTTTTTCTCTCTGCAGAAAGTCCATGAGGATTATTCCTTTGGAATCCCAAAAAATCGTGGCCAGAATCTTTCCGGCTGATGGAACCGTTTTTGCCTTCTTCGGAACAGATTCACCCGAAAAAATCCATTGTTTTGACTGTCTCTTGGTCTCTGGCGTGTAATAATGTATCCAGGTTTCATCAACGGTGACGATTCGAAGTAAAAAGTGCTGCGGATTTCGCTTAAAGCCATTCAAACACTACTTTGACATTGTTAGTCGTACCCGCTTGTTCACCGTGAGCAATCGCGGCACCCATCGGGCCGACACTTTCCTCACACTTAGCTTATCATTTAAAATTTTGATTACCGTTCCATACCAGACACCTACGGCCGCAATTACTTCGCACACTATCGGTCGGCGATCATCGAGAATCATGTCATGGACCTTTTCGACGATTTCCTCGGTAACCACGTCTAACGGGCGTCCTGGCCGTTCTTCATCGAAAACAGTTGTACGACCACGCTTAAATTCGTTAAACCAATATCTCTCGGTTGTCATAGATGGTGAAGGGTCCCCATAGACAAGATCCAACTTCACTTTTATTTATTTGCATGTCTCTTTTCCTATTTTATCGAGAAATACAAAACACGAGTGATACAACTGGCTGTCAAAAAAAAACTAACCTATGCCATCTGTTTTCAAACACGGGTTCTGTCAATGCAGTGATTAGACGAGTAGAATTAATGAGTAGTGATGTTTTTTTTTACAATTAACACGTGACTTTTGTAACTGCAGTTATTTCTCTCTGCAACTTGATGAATCCACAGATGTGATTGATACCGCCCAGGTGGCTGTTTTCGTCAGAATGATTTTTAGCGATTTTATGATTAAAGAAGAAGTTTTAAGAGTTTATTTCATTAAAATAACATATTACTGGATAGGACCTGTATTACCATTTGAAAATACTATTTCGTCTGAGAAAATTCCAATATTTAAAATGGTAGGTTTGACAACAGATGGAGCTCCAGATACTTTTCTCCAATTTCTCTCTTCTCACATTATACGGGAAGTTTTGAAACTAACTAGTTATGAAAATGGTAGTAAAAATTGTGAACAATGTTAGAGCTCACTCGCCTCAGAGAAGATTATTCAATGAACTGATGAAATGACCGATGAAATGGACTATCACTACGGGGATTTACTTCTTCACTCTTGAAGTCCGATGGTTGAGTAGAGGAAAAGTACTCAAACGTTTTAATGATCTCCTAGATTATTCAATGAACTGACCGATGAAATGGACTATCAATACGGGGATTTACTTCTTCACTCTTGAAGTCCGATGGTTGAGTAGAGGAAAAGTACTCAAACGTTTTAATGATCTCCTAGATTATTCAATGAACTGACCGATGAAATGGACTATCAATACGGGGATTTACTTCTTCACTCTTGAAGTCTGATGGTTGAGTAGAGGAAAAGTACTCAAACGTTTTAATGATCTCTTAGATTATTCAATGAACTGACCGATGAAATGGACTATCAATACGGGGATTTACTTCTTCACTCTTGAAGTCCGATGGTTGAGTAGAGGAAAAGTACTCAAACGTTTTAATGATCTCCTAGATTATTCAATGAACTGACCGATGAAATGGACTATCAATACGGGGATTTACTTCTTCACTCTTGAAGTCCGATGGTTGAGTAGAGGAAAAGTACTCAAACGTTTTAATGATCTCCTAGATTATTCAATGAACTGACCGATGAAATGGACTATCAATACGGGGATTTACTTCTTCACTCTTGAAGTCCGATGGTTGAGTAGAGGAAAAGTACTCAAACGTTTTAATGATCTCCTAGAGTATTCAATGAACTGACCGATGAAATGGACTATCAATACGGGGATTTATTTCTTCACTCTTGAAGTCCGATGGTTGAGTAGAGGAAAAGTACTCAAACGTTTTAATGATCTCCTAGATTATTCAATGAACTGACCGATGAAATGGACTATCAATACGGGGATTTACTTCTTCACTCTTGAAGTCCGATGGTTGAGTAGAGGAAAAGTACTCAAACGTTTTAATGATCTCCTAGATTATTCAATGAACTGACCGATGAAATGGACTATCAATACGGGGATTTACTTCTTCACTCTTGAAGTCCGATGGTTGAGTAGAGGAAAAGCACTCAAACGTTTTAATGATCTCCTAGATTATTCAATGAACTGACCGATGAAATGGACTATCAATACGGGGATTTACTTCTTCACTCTTGAAGTCCGATGGTTGAGTAGAGGAAAAGTACTCAAACGTTTTAATGATCTCCTAGATTATTCAATGAACTGACCGATGAAATGGACTATCAATACGGGGATTTACTTCTTCACTCTTGAAGTCCGATGGTTGAGTAGAGGAAAAGTACTCAAACGTTTTAATGATCTCCTAGATTATTCAATGAACTGACCGATGAAATGGACTATCAATACGGGGATTTACTTCTTCACTCTTGAAGTCCGATGGTTGAGTAGAGGAAAAGTACTCAAACGTTTTAATGATCTCCTAGATTATTCAATGAACTGACCGATGAAATGGACTATCAATACGGGGATTTACTTCTTCACTCTTGAAGTCCGATGGTTGAGTAGAGGAAAAGTACTCAAACGTTTTAATGATCTCCTAGATTATTCAATGAACTGACCGATGAAATGGACTATCAATACGGGGATTTACTTCTTCACTCTTGAAGTCCGATGGTTGAGTAGAGGAAAAGTACTCAAACGTTTTAATGATCTCCTAGATTATTCAATGAACTGACCGATGAAATGGACTATCAATACGGGGATTTACTGCTTCACTCTTGAAGTCCGATGGTTGAGTAGAGGAAAAGTACTCAAACGTTTTAATGATCTCCTAGATTATTCAATGAACTGACCGATGAAATGGACTATCAATACGGGGATTTACTTCTTCACTCTTGAAGTCCGATGGTTGAGTAGAGGAAAAGTACTCAAACGTTTTAATGATCTCCTAGATTATTCAATGAACTGACCGATGAAATGGACTATCAATACGGGGATTTACTTCTTCACTCTTGAAGTCCGATGGTTGAGTAGAGGAAAAGTACTCAAACGTTTTAATGATCTCCTAGAGTATTCAATGAACTGACCGATGAAATGGACTATCAATACGGGGATTTACTTCTTCACTCTTGAAGTCCGATGGTTGAGTAGAGGAAAAGCACTCAAACGTTTTAATGATCTCCTAGTTGCTCTAGTTCAATTTTTTGATACAACGCGATAAACCCAACCCTCTGAACTAGAAAACTCAACCTGGCTTGAAGATTTTGGATTTCTTTAAATGAACTTAATTTACTTATTGAACTTATTTGTGAATAAAAGCGTTCACCAAAAAGCTTGAGTTTTAGGAAGAAAACCTAATCAACCGCACACTTCGCTGTTCTTTCAGAAAAGATATCTCATAATCAGTAGCAACTTTAACAGTAAATATCATATGCAAATAATATCGCATTTGAAGGATGCTTTTAAACCCCGTTTTAAGGATCTCATCGTCATAGCATTAATGGTGCAATTTTTTGACTCAATGAAATTAATATTGAGCAATTTACCACTTGCGTTATGCAGCATTTTGGCGAGGATAGGGTTGGACCAGAAATGGAGGTTATTATGCTTCAAAATAATTTAACCTTAAAATCCTTTAAATACAAAATATATCTGGCCTTCAGTAAGTAAAAACAAATATCCAGTTTTAGTTAGCGTTGCCTTAAAAGTGAAAGCGTTATTCAGTTCGAACTATTTGTGTGAATCTTTCTCGAATGGCTGTGACGAACTATACCGCCAATATTAAAAAAACAAGTTGAAGTGTCCGTGTGTCAGCCTTCTCATTAAAATGTTATTTTGATCTACATTTGTTTTACTTTAACTTTTTTGTTAATTATATGGGTCGTGCGGCTTTAATTTTTAAAAATATATGAACTGCCGTTGACATATGTGATTTACATATTGTATGTATGATGATATGTAGGGGAAAAGTGGCATTAAAGAGCCAGTTTAAAAAAGGGGGAAAAACACAAAAGGGAATAAGTAGGGAATAAGGTTTATTCATCTATGCACGTAATCATGCACTTCATGAAACATTTTCCAAAATCAACAACATTCTTGGACTTTTAACTATTTATAAAAGAATGAAATTCGGCTCTTTCATAACTCAGAGAAATTGAAAGAGCCAACCAAAATTTTGAAAATGCCAAGTTCTATTTACAGGACTTCTACGGTAAATTAACAAAAAATATTTATTAGGTATATAAAATGATTTATAATATACAAACTCTGGATAAAGTATTTACTTAAATCTAAGAAACTCTCCCAAAATTATCTGTTTGAAATCAATCATTGCAAACTAACTAGGTATGGTATTTTTAGGAACTATTATAATGTTATTTAAAAACATTTATAAAAAAATCTAAATTAAAAACAAAAATAAATAATCCGAAAAACTTTTGGCAAAAATAATGCAATCTCCTTTTAACGCTGCAGGATTCATGTGCCCAACCGTTACAAATTTTGCACTGGTACCATTTTTGATCGCTGTTACTATAATTTTCATTGCATACTACACAATTATTTTCCTGTTTTCTTCCTCTTTGATTTTTATTTTTAATCGGAACCTTTTTTACTTTTGACTTTACTATATTAGCTTCCGAATCTGATGTATCTGAGTCTGTATCATTATTTGTTTTAGATTTCTTAGTAAGAAATTTTATTAATTTTTTTGTAGTCATTGTCTTTACATTCTTTCTTTGCTGGTTTGTGTCCTGTTCTGCTATCTTGTTTTTCTCAGGAGTATCCATTACGATAGCAGATGACATTTTCTGGTTCTTACGAACCGTGTTTTTTTTTCTGGGACCAGCCTGTGAAAATGGCCTAATCATTTGTAGTGATATAACTAGTTGCCTGGCAGAAACGATGATAAAACAACTCTTAAATTATCTGGCGATACAGTTTCTATTTCTGAAGTTCTTAAAATTGGCAATGAATGTGCACAAGCAGGTAAAGGAAGTAGAGGCAAATTCTCTTCTATTTCAGTTACGTTGCTATTATCATTTTCCTTATTGGAATCGACTTCAGCAGATGTATCTGATCTATCAGTCAGAGAAACTCTTCTTTTCCAAATACGTTCGAACTCGAGGGATAAATACCCGTTTTGAGAAAACCCTGTGTAATATTGTGAGAACTGAAAGCTGATAGATATGCATCACATTCACAAACTGTCCAACTTGGTCACTGTTTTACCGGGATTTGACAACATCCACTCATTTATAACAATTCTATACCTACTTTTGAAGGATCCATATACTGTGACATCAAGAGGCTGTAGCTTATGGCTACATTGACGTAGGAATATGCCTATTATAATAGAGTTTACTCTAGCAATTTGAATCACTCTGAGGTTAATATGTAAACTGTAATTGTCCATAATGATTAATGCCGAATTTTTTTTTGACGGCTTCACACGAATTTCAAAATGTTTGAGAGCTTTAATAAAACATTTTTCATTCGTCCATTCGGAAATATTTGCCAATCCAAGAGCTCCTGGTGGACCATTACCTAACATAATATCTTTATAATTTACCCGCGGGAAAATAAACATTGGAGCTAAAAAGCCAATAGCATTAATGGAAAATAAAGTTGTCACCAAAGATCCTAGTTCACCTGATGTCAGTTGTCCGATTTGTTTCGACACTCTTTCATCAATAACTTTAGGAGGATTAGTTACAGTGCCGCAGCCCGTTTCGTCTGTGTTAAATATCATGTGCGGTGGAAAATTAAATCTTGCATAAACATCGCTAAGTTTTTCAAAAAACGTGCTTACGTTCGTTTTGTTAAAACAAGTTGCTCTGGAAAATAAAGTACTTTCAGGTTTTCTAACTGCTAATTCTTTGTGTTGGCTCATAAAGCCTTTCGATCAATATTCGCTTGCACTTTTAATGTTCTTCCATTTATTTGTACGAAACGAAAAGTTTTTTGGTTTGTTGTCTAGTAAGCCCGTAGCATATTTTAGATGAAGTTTTTAAATAATCTGCTAGTAAACCCTCTTTCTCGATCACTTCACTAACAGTTTCTTCTATTATAGACGCTGCAGGTCTTTTACGCTTATTTGGTTTTGTCGTTTCAGATGCTATGTTATCTAAAGTAGAAAAACGGTCTATTTTAATGAAATATCAAATAGTAAAAGTTAAAAGTTCAATGACTAAACCCAAAGTTTCACTTGGGAGATGGTTTTCTTTTCATGAAATGGGGTTAATTATATGGGGTTACCCTTAAGCCCTAAGTTAATATCTTTCAAATGAAAAAAGCATTTTTTAAATCGATTTACATTTGGCGGGAATACAAAAAACATACACACAAAAAAAACAAAAGCAAAATTCAATCAAATTGAGAACCTCTTTCGTTTGAAGTCAGTTGAAAAAAATAATTGAATTATTAATGTACTTAATAAATATTAAGTATGAGTAATTATTAATGTACTTAATAAATATTAATAAATTTTTAAACATAATGAAAATTAAGCCTTGAAAAAGCCGGTCATGGAAGAGCCAGCTTTTTCATCACTCCGTAACACAGCTCTTCGAAACGTAGTACGAAATCTACTCTTTGAAGGTCTAATATATTCATAAAATTATAATAATTATATTATAAACATATTGCTGTTGGTTTGGAAGTGTAGATGTCAGAAAACAAATAAAACAAATTCAAAAACTTACCTAGTAACGACAAAATCTTCAATATGTTGCACCGGTGCCGTTTGTTTTTGGTGAACTGTCCAATGTTTGTGGGTGACAGCTGGCCAGCTTAAAATTATAATCCCGGCATCATTCGTTCGAAAACCACTGCGTAAATCATAGTGGCTGTTTCAAAATGTGTCTCTTTCATGCCACTCTTTCCCTAATGTATAATACAGTTATAGTAAAATAAATTCAGTATACAAAAATACACAAAAAGTCCAGTATACCTCGCCTAAGGTTCTGGACGGGTCCCGAGTTGTGGATAGTGAAAGTTCCATTAGATATTAATGGACAGCTGCGAATATCTCAAAATAAGCAGCCCCGAACCAAGGCAAAAAAAAAAACTAAATCCACTTAGCGTCTGACTTGTATCAAGCGGTTGAGTGGTCAGCGTTTGTTCACCAGTGGTGCGGCTGATATTTAAATTCTGGAACTAACCCCTCCAGTCTTAACCTCTGAACCGTCATAGTTCAAACCTTTAATTCAAAGTACAAGATGAAGCGTTCTAGTAATTACAAAATTACCCCAGAAGGTAGACAGTCCTCTGCTAGCTTTGCTGGTACAACCGGATTTTCGGATTCTGGGACTTCCGGGCTTAAACGCAAAAACTTTCAGATGGAGTCGGAGACCTCTGGCCATCGTCTGAAACCGAAAACAAAAACTTTTTTTGGAACGGTAAATATCAATTATCTCCTGCGCCCAGGAAAACTACACGGATTGAGGCGAACATTTGCACAGCAAAAAAACCAAGGCAGGGACATCCATTTTAGCAGAGACAGTTAGAACATAAAATTGGTGAATATCAAGCAGGTTTTCGACCGGGCAGATCCTGCCCTGAACAGATCCTGAATCTAAAGTTGATCCTAAGACATCAAAAACTGTACAATAAAAATCTCGTCTGTACATTTGTAGAATTCAAAAAGGCATATGATTCTATTGACCGCGAATCTTTATTCCAAATCTTGAAAGAACAAGGACTAGATCTGAAAACGCTGGCAATTATTAAGGCAACACTAACTAACACAAGGTCAAAAGTTAAATTCATTGGTGACCTCTCAGAGCCCTTCGAAATTAAAACTGGAGTGAGACAAAGGGATGGACTCTCGCCACTCTTATTTAACTGTGTTCTAGAAAAAGTAATACCGGAATGGCGTGAAAAAAATGGGCCCTGAATATTGACCAGCCTATTAAACTGGGGAGAACCAACATCAAAATTGATTGTCTGGCGTTTGCTGATGATCTAGCAATTTTGGCTCAAGATATATTAACGGCACAAAAACAGATTGAAATCATTGATTGAATCACATCAGACGAGTCTCTCAATTCAAATATCTGGGTGAAATAATCATGGAAAATGGGTTGGAAAAAGCGGCCAATAAGGGTGGATGTCAAAAAATGGATACGGCATTCAGACTTACACAAAATATTTACAACAAAAAATGCATGTCTAAAAACACAAAACTGAGACATTACAACACAGTTATTAAGCCAGAATATCTATATGGGGCAGAAAGGCTCATTTTGAATAGAAAGAGAGACACCGAGGATATTGAAAAGAAGGAAAGAAAAGTCATAAGAAAAATCCTAGGACCCAAACAAATAAATAGCACAACATACCGACTTCGAGAAAACCAAGAAATCAAACAATACACAGATATACATAGCGATACGAGAAAAAGAAGACTTACGTTTTACGGACACATAAAACGGATGAATTTGAGTAGGCTAACTAGACAAATAGTCGAATTTTATGAAAATAGGAGTAGAGCTAAAGTAGAAATAATTAAATGGATTGCGGCAATTAAAGAGGACCTGAGATCAGCAAATATTACATAAAGTGAAATTCAGGATAGAGGCTGTTTCAGACACAAGGTTAACTTTTGGAAGGTTGGCCAGAGAGAAAAATGTAAGAAGACTGGAGCAACTTGGTCTGACGAAAGGGAAAAAGCTCATGATATTTGTGATATGATATTAGTATGGGCGCAAAGGAAGGCTTACAATAACAAACGCCTCTGACTGTACTTCGCGTGGTCCACCAGGGCCTATACGTGAATAATAATAATAATAATAAAATAAATCTTGTACGTGGAAAACGTGTTTCCATTATTGCATTAAACAAGTTTAAATAGCTCTCTCTATTTTAATATCATTAAAGTAGCTCAACACATTGAAAAGGTTGACGACCCCTTCTTTGGATTCTTGACCGTTGCTATAAGGAACTTTTTCTTTCAAACGATGTGAAAAATCGTTGTTTAAATTTATGAAAATTATTTTTCCTTGCACTCTGTATATGTATTCGAAGTTTCCTTATTTTGGGACGCTCTATATAAGACACACAGCATCAGTCCATCTTCTTTTAGGGCTCCCTAAACGCGCACATACACATATTCATGTCGTTCACCTCAAATCATTCTTTACCTGAGATTGATGATGGCCGTGCTGGAAAAAAGGCGCGATTCCTCTATGAGATAACGAAATAAATGGGAATAAAAGGTTTCGTGGACGATTGGTGGTGGGCTCTTGAGGTAAACCAATAACCCGCACAAAAGATGACAATGCGTATATACGCGAAACCGGCCCAGGAGAAGAAATTTTATCTGTTTCCCCATCGATCGGAGGCAGATGTTTTCGGTTTTCTTACTTTTTGTTTTTTCTTTCTGTGTGTTTTTGATTTTAGAGATGCAATTGATATGTTTGAAGATAAGAAAGGAAACTATATTCTGCATGTTTGTAATATGTACATATTTCGCACTTTATCTGTGGCTTTTTCTACCTGGAATGTTTTGATATGGCTCTAATGATATTTGGTTAGTGTTTAGATTTTTTCGGATTTTTTGACTGTATTTGATATACCCAATAAATCTTTTTTTATTTAACATCGGGCACAATAAGTTTTTCTGATTAAAGTAAAGCAGCGACATGAAAAATATTACACCAGTTTACAATCTCAATTCTTAAACTAATAGTTTAATTGACAAATATGGTATTTATTATTGATATACATAAGGAATGTTGTTTTTTGATAGTGTTATTTATGAGTTAATGAAGTTTTAATCCACAATATGTCAATAGTTCAATTGTTCTAAACATTCAGAATTAGGTTTGTGGCTAATTCCTGAATGGTTTGTTTGGGATCAGCTTCAATTTCAGTCAACAACATATCCTTATCACACTCACCAGGTCTCCCAGATTTTAGACTATCGAAGATAATAAAATCACTGTTTTGAAACTCATAAAACATCAAATTTTTTATATGGAACTTATCCAAAATATGCTCCTCCATTTTTGTAGGACTCACTTATTTGTTTTTGGAAATATGACAATAAGCACTATATATATATATATATATATATATATATATATATATATATATATATATATATATATATATATATATATATATATCAAAAAAATTAAGTAGAATGTAGGTTGTGATATTGTCAGTAGATGCTATTAAAATGGCAAGCAATGTTTTTAAAATTTGAAAAAAAACGACATTACTTATGAATACCCCTAATGTATAACTTACAAATTTTCGATAGGGGTCGCTGTCAAACGAAATTGTAATTTTGAGTGCCTCTAGTGTCAAAATTTTCATGGAATGTTTAACATCAGAGCAACGCTTGTAAATTGTCGAAATGTATTATCAAAATCAGTGTTTGGGGACCAAACTTATAGAGCGTTTCGTGAATTTTATGGTGCACATAATCGCCTAATAGAACGATGTATTCGCCAAATCATTTAACATTAATTATAAACTAGAACTAGAAAAAAAAAATTATCCCAGGAAAATATCGCCGCTGTTACTGGTAGTGTTGATTGAGATTTATCACTTCATCACCGTTCGCAATAAATTGGGCTTTATTATTCAACTATGTAGAAAATATTGAGTAAAGATCTTGGTCTGGTACGTTACAAGATTCAGTTTGCTTTAAGATCATCGTTTGCGTCGTACGTTCAGTAAATTGATTCAAAATCAATTGCAACTTGATCCAGAACTTAGACGCAAAATGTTGTACAGCGATGAAACTCATTTTTGGCTAAATAGTTACGTTAATAGACAAAATTGCAGCATCTGGAGTGAAAATAATCCGCAAATGATCCAACAATTACCAATGTATCGAGAAAAATGCACCGTATGGTGTGGATTATACGCCTGTGGCATTATTGGACCATATTTCTTTAAAAATAAATTTGGGAAACACATTACCATTAATGGTGATCGTTACAAAGCGACGACCAACAAAAATTTAATTACGACTTTGAATAGTATTGATCTGGAGGAGATGTGTTAATACATACAATCAACGCAACAATCGAATTATTGAGGGAACAATTCGGAGAGAAAATTATTTCAAAAAACGGACCTGTTAATTGCCCACCAAGGTCAGGTAATTAAATGCCTTTAGATTTTTTTTTTGTTGGGGTTATGTTTCAGAATGCGCTTTATTTGAGGTAGCCGCTGGGGACATTTGTCCGAAATTGTTTTCAATAAACATAATATTTATATAAATACTGTTTATAATATGCCTGATATCAACTACATTTTCTAGCGATATCTGCGTGTATAACTCATTTTTACCCACGTACTTAACTTGTATTGTCTAGGAATTTGTTGGCAGGTATATTGGAATGATTAAAAAGTTTGGTGTTATTTTTAATACTATGTGACTTCTTCAATGAAAAACATTAAACTCGAAGCGATTTACCGCTGAACACCGAATCACTTTTTTAAATTTCTCTACGAACGTTTCGCTAACCTTGTAACCATCATCAGGAGATGATTTAATCTCCAGGATGATTCAATTGTCAGGAAATTAACACGTATAGTTTTTTTGTTACGGGGTGGGTGGAGAAAAAAAGAGGACATATTTTTACAATCTAATTAATCCATGTCACAATCTAATCTATTAAATCTTGTTTCACTTCGAAGGTTCTAATGAAAAAATTGAAGGCACTAACATAAAAATGATCCTGATGAATTTTATGTTGATATTTTGATACCTACAAGCTGTTGCTAGTGCTTTTTATCAACTTCTTTACGGCATATTACAAAAAAAGTGGTTCCCTCGTTTAGACGACTTTACAATAGTCTACAATAAATGATATAGCATTTAAATTGAATTTTTGTGAGATTGCACACCATCAACTTAGTATACTATTTGAATATCAAGATATTGCGTATAATCGATATAAAATATAGCCATTTAAACTCACAGATACGAGGGTTGTTATTTATATATCCGGAATTAGCAACAATGATATTGCGAGACGCCATCTGATATATACGTTGTAAAGTTTCACATTGTTGACTGTATACATACTCAGAACGTCTGATTATACCCACGCTATTTGTTTTATTTAGTGCCTTGAAAATTTCTTCTCAGTCCAAAAATGGAATTAACTCGTGAGAATTTTCGTGCTATGATTTACTACCATTTTCGACGATCGTATTATTTCAACAACAGTGCATCTGTATATCACTGGCTTGGTGAATTTAAATGTTGCCGGCGTTCGCTCACGAACGAATTTTAAGAAGGTCGTTCAAAATCGGTTGTTGTGCCAGAAAACATCAATACTGTGAGCGAATTCATAAAGCAAGATCGTCATGTGACATATCGTGAGATTGAGGCGTCCCTGGGAATTAATATGAAAAACATACACAAGATTTTACATGAACATTTAGTCGTGAAACAGATTTGTGCGCGTTGGATTCTGCATAATTTGACAATGGCTCAAAAAAAAGCTCGTGTCGATTGGTGCAAAGAAATGCTGAAAAAATTCATGGTGCATCAAAAGCCGTGTAAAACATCCCGAAAGTAAACAGTAATCGACTGTAAGGGTTTTTCAAAATGAGCCTCATCCAACAAAAGTTGTTTGCGCAATAAGCACTTCGGAGCAAAAGGTCGCCTGTTTTTTTGGGATAAATGGGTACGTGACCACAGCGTCTCCACATAATCGTAGAACAGTCAATTATGAATGGAACACAATTATTTGTTTGCCAGAAGTATTTGAAGAAATAGGAAAAAACAAACAGCGACACATGTTCAATCTTCTCCATGATAACGCGAGCTCTCACACATCGCACCGAACAACTCAATAATTGGCCGGCCAAAGCATCGAATTGATGGCTCATCCACCGTACAGTCCTGATTTGACACTCAATGATTTCTTTTTGTTTCCGTCCGTGAAGACTAAACTACGTGGTCAACGATTTTAGACACCGTTTGATGCATTCACAATGCATGTTTTGGACATACCTCAATTACACACACACACACACACACATATATATATATATATATATATATATATATATATATATATATATATATATTCTTCCGGACACATAAATAGCAACACTCGCAATTATCTAAAAAATGAACTTTGATTTTAATAATATTTCGGAAACACATGAAAATCCAGCTTGATAATATTTCAAGCGAAATAAACATAAAAAAAAGTCGCTCGACGTTTTGCTAACCACGTTAACGTCGTCACCAAATAGTGTAATTATCTCCTGATGATGCTGACATGGTTAGCGATACGTTCGTTCAGAGACTGCATAAAAATAATATTGCGTTTTGTTGAAAATATGTTTGAGTTCTGATGTACTAATTAAATGAACTAATGTTCGAAGATCCCAATACTTTTAAATTTGAGCGTTATTATCTCTTAATTTTTAAAAAGAAGCAATTATAATTTCGGCCGCAGAAAAATCCTTTAAATCTTAATTTGTCGTTAATATTTTTACCGCTCGTCGAGCCAAAGCAGCTGCTAATTTACCTTTTGCCACTTCTAACTCCTCACCTCACCCTTCTTCCTGCTCCTTCTACGCCACAGTCCCCCCTCTACTCCCTAGGCTAAGTTTGCCAACTTTGAAATAACCTGTTAATTAGCGAGAATACTTTCAACTTGCGCCTTGTTTGCCGGGCAAAAAATTATAATTATCCGCGAAATGGGAAGGTCTTTTTTTATTGCCGAGTTAGTTGGGCTTCATATAGTTGGAAAAAGTATAAATTTTCTAAATGTGTTATGACTTTATAATTTTGTGCTCGTAAAAACTTGGAGATGCAGTCGCTATTAAGAGGCACAACGCTAATGCCCTTATATAATATAGTAATAACAGGAGTTTCGGTTAATAATGTCGATTTTTTCGCAAAATTTGAGCATTTATTTTCATAATAAAAAGTTGTTATTGAGGCTTGATTGTTTTTCAACTTTTATTGTTCTGAAACTCCGTGCTACATCGATCGAAATAAACGATAACCCGAAGGGACTAAGTCTAGTAAATACGGTGGATGGGGTGGGACGTTAACATTTTCCAAATAGTTTATACATATTTTGCAACAGGGGGCCGAGCACTTTTATGTTTAAAAATGGCTTTGTCGTGTTTTTGGACATATTCTCGTCGTTTTTCCTACAATGCTCGGTTCAATTCTATTAATTGTTATCAGTATCGATCGTCAGTAATCGTTTCACCAGCTTTCAGCAGTTCATAATACACAGTTCCCCTACTATCCCACCAAATACACAGTAAAGCTTTCTCTTCATATATATTGCGTACTGGTTGTAATACTGAAGGCTGGCCTGGGTGTACCCATGATATTTTACGCTTTGGATTGTCAAAATTGATCCACTTTTCATGGCCCGTCACAACTCGAAGCAGAAAACCTTTTCTTTTTTGCCTAGCAAGCAAAATTTCACAAGTGGTTTTTCGCCTTTCAGTGTGTCTTTACTTCAGTTCATTTGGAAATCATGCATATCAGAATGCATGTAGACGATCGGAAATGGTGGATTGGACAACATTCAATGTTTCTCCCAGTTGTTTTAACGTATGAGTTGAGTCTTCATCCACTAATGCTGGCAAATCTGCATCTTCAAACTTTTTTGCCTGTCCTGGACGCTCCTTGTTTTTTATATCAAAATAACCTCTTTTAAAACATTTAAATCATGGTTCACAACTTTTTAGGGTTAGAGCATAAGCTTCAACCAACAATCGATAACTTTCAGTAGCCGTTTTCTTCAAATGAAAGAAGGTTATTAAACTTCCCCACAAAACGTCTTTTTCTTGTACATAATTCGACATATTCAAAGTTATGAAAAATTATGTTTTTTACACAGTGACAATTAATAACGATTTGGCTTTTAATGACGTGTTTACCCTCTAAAAAGCCATAGACGTTATTAGTCTATACCAACAAATGTATTAGTAACGCCGTCTCTTAGCAAAATAGACATTATTAACCGAAACAACTATTATATACGAGGGTAGATCAGGAACTATAATAGGGTTGATGTATAATTACACAGGTCAACAAATTTAAACTTTTTTGAGGTAACATTGATGAAAAAAGGTGTAAATAAAATACTTTATAGCCCTAAATCCGAAAATGATAAGCTAAATACTGTGGCACGTACAGTTTTTTTTGTTACAAGGGGTCGGTGGTGGGGAAAAAAAGACGACATAAAATACATAATATATAAAATAAATAATTTTAAAGTATCTAATTCGGTTGTTGTTTTATTTGATTTTAATGTTCAGGCGCACTAAAAAATTATCCTATATATGTTAATAAATGTGTTTATAATATGACTGCTATCAACTAAATCTTCTAGTAAGAGCTGCTTGTATAACTCATTTTTGTCTACATACTTTACTTGTATTGTCTAGGAATTTATTGGCAATTATATTGAAATCAATATGCAATTTGGTGTTATATTTAATACTATATGGCTTCTTCAATGAAAGCCACTAAACTCGAAGAGATTTACCACTGAACAGCGAATCCCATTTTTGAAATATTTAGACGAACGTGTCGTTAACAATGTAAGTATCATCAGGAGATGATTCAACCTCCAGGATTTGTCAGGAAATTAACACGCATAGTTTTTTTGTTACGGGGGGTCGGTGGTGGGGAAAAAAAGAAGACGACATATTTTTACAATCTAATTAATCTTTGTCACAATCTATCTAATCTATTAAATCTATGCAAAGACATTACTGAGGGTTATGTGAATAAAAAATATTTAACATGAAATGTCATGCATCGACAAAAACTTTTACTTTTTTCTCTTGTGTTCTGTGGCATCGTTTCTTTTTAAAAACCAGCCCCAACATAGATGGGTTCCAGCGTCCCTGGTATGTTGTTTCCATTATATTGATGTCCTGGTGAAACCTCTCTTCTTCTTCGTCGCTTACCGTACCCAATTTTTCCGAAAAAAATCCAAATGGGAGTGTAAAAAAATGCCTTCTTTTTGTTTTGCATGCACTGGTCAGTGGCCAACGTAGAACAACTCTCAGCAGGCATCCGGCCTTACCTAGCCTTTAACTGGCCTGACTGAGGGGTAATTTGTTGTCGGATTTTACATTTTTGCCTAGGAACAATTACAAACATTTAAGTGTGTCTGTGTGTGGTTGTCTGTATGTGAGGTAAGCAACAATACGAACAACCATCCGTGCGCTACAATCGAACCAACTATCGCGCGAACTGCTGTTTTGGCACAGCAGCGACAAATCAAAACCTTACTGTCGTAGCGAACCCCACCGCTATATATATATATATATATATATATATATATATATATATATATATATATATATATATATATAGATGGTATCACCGCGGAACTATTGAAAAACCTCGACCCAAATTAACTGCAGGAACTTACGCAAATTATCACGAACATTTGGCAAACAGAAAAATTACCAGATGAATAGAAATGTGCTCTAATCCACCCGCTGCACAAGAAGGGAGACATAACAGCTATACAGGAATCTCCTTATTACAAGTCACTTACCAAATCCTCTCAGCATGCCTTCTCCAGAGAACACAAGAACAATTAGAACACAAAATTGGCGAGTATCAGGCAGGCTTTCGCCCTGGTCGCTCATGCACTGAACAAATATTTAACTTCAAAAACAATACTGAAATACAAAGTTATCAGGAACGTCCTAATCATTTGCACGTTCCTGGAGTTCAAGAAAGCATACGACTGCATCGATCGAAAATCTTTGTTCAGCATCCTAGAAGAACAAGGACTCGACGCCAAAACACTACGATTGATCAAGCAGACACTGACTGACACAACCTCTAAAGTGAAATTTATAGGAGAAATTTCCAATTTCCGAACCCTTCCTGATTAAAACTGTACGCCAAGGAGATGGGTTATTCTCGCTCCTCTTCAGCCTGGTCCTGGACAAAGTCATAGGGGAATGGGAAAAAGAACTGAAAAATCAAGGACACTGGAAATCAATATGATTCGAACGATCCAAAAACAACATAGAAATATCATGCCTGCCCTTCAAAGCCGACCTAACCATACTCGCAAACAATGAAAAAAGGGCAACCAAACAGATCGAAGTCCTCAAGGAATGTTCAGAGAAAGTTGGCCTACAAATCTCCTTTAAAAAACCGAATTATTTTGCTCAAAATTAGATGTCCAAAATTTGAACACCAAATACGGCAAAATAAATAGGATCACTCACTTCAAATACCTGGGCGAGATCCTCGAACCCACAGGAGGAGAGAAGATAGCACAGAAGACTCGATTACAGAAGATGAAGGGGGCATATGGCAAGACACACAATATCTACAATAAGAAATGCCTATCCACATACGCAAAAATAAGATACTACAACACAGTAATCAAACTAGAAGTACTATATGCAAGCGAGACACTTACATTTCAAACAAAAAGCGGTATAGAAAACATACTAAAAGAAGAACGCAAAATTATGAGGAAAATTTTCGGCCCAAAATTGACAGAGGAAGTATACAGAATACATTCTCGAAAGATCACAGAGAGAATGTCCAACCTAGCGGCGGACAAAAAAAAGAAGGTTGAAATTCTATGGGCATATCAGTAGACTCCCACCGACAAGACTCACCAACAAAATTATTACATACATACAAGGAATCAACAGTACCATGGATCACAGAAGTCAGAGCTGAACTGGGAAAGGCATAAATGGGTCCGACAGAGATTGAGGATAGAAGAACGTATAGAAACAAAATACATATGTGGAACGTTGCATCAGAGAGCAAAGTTTCGAGGAGAGCGGGAACAAAGTAGACGGAGGAGAGAAAGAGAATCCACGGAGAAAGGATGAAAGAGGTGTGGACGATCAGAAAGAACACTCGAAAATGAGTCAGAATACTTTGCGTGATCCAACCGGGTCTATATGCACCTAATTAATTAATTATATATATATATATATATATATATATATATATATATATATATATATATATATATATATATACAGGGTGATTCAGGAGAAAATGTCAATATTTCAGCTACACATTCAGGAACCAAAAATGAACATAAAAGTGAATAAAGAGTGAGAAAATATAAAATCTTTACTTTTTTTACTGCTAAGCAACCATTGTTTATATCAATAAATTATTAGTTGGTCATTAGCAAAATTGTTTTAAAGTTATTTCATTGATTTCATTATGCCTTCGTCATTCTCTCATCGTGAATATGCTGTTATATTATTTGTTTATGGCTTTTGTAACTGAAGCTCAAATCGCGCAGTCTCCGAATATCAGCGTCATTCATTCTCCAAACATTCGAACTGATCAGGAGACAGGATGTATCTGTTTCTCGGCCTCAGTTCTTGATACTGATAAACTAGTTGTCTCCTCTGGAATCTGTTGGAGGCAGTCACGTCCCATTGATGAGTAGCATTAATGCTCCTTAACGTTGTAGGGCGAGCATCCTTGTTTTTTTAACCTCTTTATCTACATTTACCTGAAATCACTTACCATTTAATATACGCTTTTATAGACAATGGTCGTCCAACTTGGCCAAATGTCAACCCGCCTAACGCAGACCCCCAAGAGGGCCTCCGTCAACAAACAGTTCGCCTCATCAAGAACTTCCTTATTAATTTCTTATTTTGCAATTTGATTGGCATTCGAAACAGATTCCAGCGGTAAGTTAAATGTCAATGCCAAATGTCAACCCGCCTAACGCAGACCCCCAAGAGGGCCTCCATCAACAAACAGTTCGCCTCATCAAGAACTTCCTTATTAATTTCTTATTTTGCAATTTGATTGGCATTCGAAACAGATTCCAGCGGTAAGTTAAACAGTGTTAGTGAAGATTGTTTCAAAGGATTATGTTGTTGATTCTTGAAACTTCACTTTTACTCTTCTGTTTTATTCTCATTTCTAGTATTGTTCTTAGTTCTTTGGGCATTTCTAATACTACTAGCTTTTTCAACATTTCTAAATATACATAAATATTTTACTAGATAATTAGTCATCAGTTATTAAATTATAATTTAGATTTCCGTGATTTTTTATGTTTTTGTACTAATTATTTAGAAGATCCTAAATGTTTTACGACTTGTTTATTTTTTATACAGATATTATCATATACATCCGTCAGCATATTTGATAAAATTCGAATACATCCTGGATATATATTAACGTGATTATTTGTTACTGTGATGGTATATTTAATGGGAAACATTAATCATCTCGATGTAACATTCAATTAAAATATCCAAAAATGTTTTATGACTGAAAGAAAATCATATTTTCTAACAATCTTAAAACACATATAATTTATAATTATTAGCGTGACAAAACTACTTTTTAGTTGCTATATTAAAAAAATAATAATATCAGAGGTTTGTGTATGTTTTCTTGGTAAAAATGTAAACCCCAATGAGAAATCACTCCGCACTCACGACATTAACTAGGCTGAAGGCCTTCTGAGAGATTTTCTACGTTCATCACTCGTCCGTTCTTAGGCTTTTCGAGTGACGAAATAGTAAGCACAAACCAAGGTTTGATTATGATTTGAAGTTCACTTTAAACTGAGTTTTTTAATCAACCTCTGATGGGGCATAAACAAATATGAATCACAAAATAGTTTTATTACCAGGTGTCAAGTACAATAAAAGTTACTTGTCCACATAGTCACCGAGAATGTTGAGATATTTGTCATATCGGAGGACGAGTTTTCCAGTACCCTCTTCATAGAAGGTTGCCCAGACTATCGAGTTGCCCAGTTGCACCAGACTATTGAGATATACTTTCATTCATAGACTGAAATTCATCGTGACACGAAATGAAACGTTAATTATATTTTTATTATAATTTGAAAAACAAATTAAAATTAAATTTAACTTTTAAATTTAAAATTAAAAAAAATACTGTCCGTTTAAAATTAAAATTCGTAATCGACATAAAAGTTTTTTTGTTGAGTGAAACAAGTGATAAGTAAATTTGGTTGTTCGGAAAGTTCATAGGTATTTTTTTTTAAACATAAATAATGTGTGTATATATTTTGTTTAATCTATTATATAATTATTATTATTATTTACGACTTTTTTCTAACGTAATAATAGTTTCATATTTCGGTACCGGAATTTCGGAACCAATGTGTACTAAGTAAAAAAGTGTAATTATAGTATTTTTAATTACTTTTGGTGATTACTTTTCGAATTAAACTATTTATTTGAAGCTATTGTATATACTAATATAAAATGCCGGTCGCGTTGGTGCCGCGGTAAGAGCGCCTGCAATAGCTGGTTCGATTCCAGCGCTCAGATGGTTATTTTTCTTTCTTCTGTCCCTTTATCTTTCCTAAATGTTTGTGATTGTTTCTAGGCAAGAGTGTAAAATCGGACTACGAATTACCCCTCAGTCACGCCAGTTAAAGGCTGGGTAGAAGTGTTCTATGTTGGTCACTCGCCAGTCGGTAGGTTTCCTGATAGACTTATGGGTAGCCACATAACCAAGGGTTTATAGCCCGAGGGGAGTGCTGGCCTGGGTTTGTCGGAAGCTGATGACCGTGGTTCGGAACCCACGTTAAGCTGTAGGTCCAGTCGCTAAATAGCCTCGTTACTGATGCGCCTCTAACCCAAACACTTTACTTTTACTAATATAAAATGCTACTTGATATTTTTCTAAGTTTAATATTATTTTAATAATACTCGATTTATTCGGTTGTGCCGAACTTAGTATAGTTTGAGTAATGTCTGAATGATTGTGGCGTGTTCATATATTTTTTTCTTTATTTGGCTTTTTCGCCGCGATCTAAAACTCAAAAAATATCAAAAATATCTGTTCTTATGTAAATAAAAAAAACGTTAACGGTAAAAGTTTGTATAATTTTTTTAAACATTTTTAAAAGTTTGTTTGTTAGGCAAATTTATTTTTATTTTTATTAAATATTATATTTATATTTATTTTTAATATTATTTTTTATATTTATTTATATTTTATATATTATTTATAGTTTGGTTTTTTGTTTTTACCCAGTGATTCTTTATTTACATAAGAACAGATATATTTTGAGTTTTAGAACGTGGAGAAAAACCCAAATAAAGATAAAAATATAATAAATTTAGTATAATTTGGTATTGAAACACTATGCACTTGTTTTTTAAGTTAGAACTTAGTATCTTCGGATCCTTACTGTTCCAGTATATTTTGACTAAAAAATAAACCACGCTGTGAGGATTTAATAAAGGTATTCAAATAAAAGCCCCAAAGTAAAATAATTTTTGTTATAATTTTTAATAACTTTAATATAAATATCTTAAGAAACATTAAAACATTGTGAAAGGAAAAATTATATAGTGCAATATAATTCTTCAAAATGTACCAAACTTACTCATCTGACACAAATTCATTATCATCATCCATTCTTTTTTGTTTTCTTTATTCTTATGTTGTTCTACTTTCAATTTTTTATAAAAATTATGATATTATATAAATATTATATGATATTTTTATAAAAATTATAAAATTATAATTTATGATGTTGTGTTTTGTGTTTACTGATTAGTCTAAGTTTTTCACTGCCTGTTTTTCACTGCCTGTTTTTCACTGATGATTAGCCTAAGCGAACTACTGATGCCAGAAACCATACCAGGCAGCGGAACTAAACTCTGCCTTTTGTTCCTTTTCAGTGAAACGCCCTTGAATGTTTCTCCTGTGAAGAAAAAGTACAGTTAATAACTTCCCTTTTGCAGGTAAAGCCACACTATTTTAAAGATTGACAAGAATTGCCGCTTCCAATTCGAGTCTCTTTTTAATCGAGAAATTAGCAAAAATTAACTATAAAGAGACTTCCAGAATAGTAACATGGCATTTTTTATCAGTCATAACAAAGTAGTCCCAATAAGATACTTATTTCTAGAAAACGAATATTAAAAACAAACTACTGTTTTAAAATTTTAGTACTTACGGAATGTTGCAACAATAGTAGCTTTAGCGATTGTATCTAGTGTATCTTTTTTAAGCTAGACCAATGCCATATTAACCATTTTTATTTTTTAAAAAAATAAAAACCTAATTATTATTATACTTCTTAAAATTAAACTATTAAGAATTAAAATACATCTTAACATTTGCAATAAAAGAAAAACAACAGCACTGGTGGATACAATAAAGCTAGGTTATTAAGATCTGAGCACTTCGTTGGTTGAAATAGAATAAAAACTGTTTGGCCCTCACTAAATGGTGGACTTAGTACGTTTTGTATTTCGGTATCTCGAAACCAGTGGCGGTATCGATTATTTTGACTCTATGAGGGAGCTGTATATTTCAAACAGTGTCAATTTCGTTACAAAGTTCTGATACTCTTATTGGACAACTTTTTATATATGCGTTGTTGCATTTGTTGTATTCTTCATTATAACATTCCGATTCTTTAATATCTGTGTAAACGAAATGCACCGTCTACATCTGGTGAAACAGTTAAGAAATAAATCAGGTTGTACAATGCAACATATTTAAAATATGGATTTATTGCCTTAGGTGACAAGCCGCACTGTGTTGTTTGTTATCAAGTTCTCTCCGCGGAAAGCATAAAGCCTTCCAAATTAGTTCGGCATCTGGAAACAAGATACCCGTCTTTACAAAACAAACCATTAGAATCTTTGTAGCGAAAATCACTCGTCTTTAAAAAATAACACATTCCTGTCAACAAATTAAGCTGTAATAAGACAGTAGCACTTCAAGTATCCTATTTAGTGTCCTTAAGAGTGTTTAGAGAGTCTAAGCTCTACACGATTACGGAAAAGCTCATTTTACCCGCTGCCATTGATATGGTCAATGTGATGATAAGTTCCGAAGAATCAAAAAAGTTGAAAACTCTACCACTTTCAAATGACAAAATATCAAAAAAGGTTGAATTATGTGAATTTTTTGCTATTAATTTCGATGAGTCAACAGGTGTTGCATTTGTTTTATTCTTCATTATAACATTCCGATTCTTTAATATCTTTAATAAGAAAAGAAACAAATATTTAATAAGGAAAATTTTTACTTGAGTATATATGGAATAATTTTAAACAATTATGAGAGAAAAATCAAAGGAATTCTCTATTAAATGATTAAAAAGAGTAACAACTACTGCTGTAATTGACAGGTAATGTAAGAACTAATTCATCATCAACATCATGCTCAGTATAATTGTTTTTTCTAGATTGTAACGTGTTCTTTCCTTTTTGATCATGACTACGAGAGTTGCTCCTCGTATTAATCTAGAATTGGCAATAATGGTGTGGCTAGGCGCTATCTGACATGTACATCGTAAAGTTTGACATTGTTGGCTATATACATACTCAAAACGTTTTGTCATACGGGTGCTATTTGTGTTGTTTGACTTGAAATTTTTATCTCAGTTAAAAAATGGAATTAACTCGTGAGAATTTTCGTGCGATGAGTAACTCATTTACGATCAACTCATTTCGACTTTTGGCGATGATGCATCATCTAAAATTACTATATACTACTGGTTTAGTGATTTCCAAAATTGGATTAGTCCAAAATCGGCTGTTGTGCCATAAAATATCGATACTGTGCATGAACTAATAAAGCAAGATCGTCATCTGACATTCCGTGAGATTAAGGCATCCCTGAGCATTAGTAGAAACATTAGTAACAAGATTTTACATAACCATTTAGCTGTGAAAAAAATTTGTGCGCGATAGATTTCGCATAATTTGACAATCGCTCAAAAACGGTTCGTGTCGATTGGTGCAAAGAAATGGCCAAAAAATACAATCGTGGTACGTCAGACCAATTTTGAATCTATTCGGATGAACCCAAAAGTAAACAGTAGTCGACTGTATGGATCTTTCAAAATGAGCCAAACCGGACAAAAGTTGTTGGCGCAAGAAGCAAGAAATGCTCGCCTGTTTTTTTGGGATAAATGGGCATGTGGCTACAGCCCCACTAGAGAATCGTAGAACGATCAATTCTAAATGGTACACAACCATTTGTTTGCCAGAAGTCTTTGAAGAAATAAGAAAAAACAACCAATGACCCAGGATCATTCTTTACTATGACAACGCTAGCTCTCACACATCGGACCGAACAACCGGTCAAATGATTTCTTTTTGTTCCTGGCCGTGAAGAATAAACTACATGCTCAACGCTTTTCGATGCCAGAAGAAGCGATTGAAGCGTTTAAAATGCATGTTTTGGAGTTACCTCAATCCGAATGGAAAAAGTGCTCTTAAAATTGGATCAAACGTATGCAAAAGTGTATCGATCATTACGGAAAATATTTTGAAAAACCATAAAACTATTTTCAATGATAAATATTTGTTTTTATTTATTATTCCGGATACATAAATAGCAACCCTCGTATGACCATTTAAAAAAAAATACCCATTGTATTTTTAACGAACATTTTAATTTTCTAACATTCCATCAGATAGTTAGAAATCCTTTTTATACAGCCGGAAATGACACTGTATTTCAATATGTTCCTCTTACAGACCAAATACAATGCATGTGATATAATCCATTTGTCTTCAATCTAAGCAAATTTAAATTTTTAATAAATGACAACTAGAAAAATTTCTGTTAAATCATTCGACATTAAGCCTTAATAAAAACACCCAACAGATCGGTATCTCGGTGTAAATTCTTCGAAAACACTTTTATGCTGTTGTATTCGGATAAAAATCCATTAAAAATGTTTAAAAATTTTGTTTTTGGTCCGGTCTAATACCTACCGTACACCTGCCTGTCACTCGAACAGACCAGAAATAAAATTTACGAAAACAATGGTAGTTAATGGCACTGTGGTACTTTGGTACCGTTATCTTATCTCGGTATCGCTGGTTCTACAATGGTCTTTGATCCGAAAACAACCCCTGTTTCGGGAGAGTGCTTTGTTTCGGTGAATGTAGGAAGCGACGACAGCTGCGAAGGAGTTGGCGAAAAGATGCGCCTGGAATATGTATGAGATGTTGACAGTGGTTTATAGTTGCGATAGTAGTTTGGAATGGAGCTCTCGCCAGCCAAATGTCGAAGAATACCTAGGCGAAACAGGGGAATTTAGCAAATATATACGTTTATCTGTAAAGCCTAAATACTTTAACTGAAAAAATCTTTAGACAATAATAGAACTTTGGCTCTTATATTCGTTGATTTTCACAGAGTTTCTGAAACGATTGTAGGTTGTAGGTAGGAAACGAATCTAGGCTTTGTCTAGTAATGTCAGTGTTATTTTTCCTAAGTGTACCAGGTCTGTAACTATGAAATCGGAATTTAGCCATAGATAAATATTCTCTACACAAAGATTTTCAACTCACATGTCGAATTTTGTGCCCGGAATCTACGATTGGCGGACAGCATTGAGTTTCTGTTACCATATGAAGAAAACTGCTGCAGAATCGCATCAAATGTTTGTTGATGCTTACGGTGAGCATGCTCTTGATAAGTCACAGTGCTTTAAGTGGTTTAAAAAATTCAAAAGTAGCGATTTTGACGTGAGAGACGAAACGAAGAACGTGGAAGATCATCGAAAAAGATTGAGGACAGCGAATTGTGAGCATTGTTGGAGGATGGAGCATGGATTGGAGGAGCATTGTTGAGGATGACGCTCAAATGCAACAACAACTCGCGGATCAATTAAATGTGACACGAGAAGCCGTCTATACGTTTGAAAGGCGTGGAAAAGATTCTGAAGATGGGAGAATGGATTCCACATGAACCGAATGAGAGATAGCGGGAAAGTCGAAAAACCACTTGGGAAATGCTGCTCGCAAAAGAAAGATAACCAAAGAAAGTCATTTCTCAATCAAATTGAGTTTCTGTTACCATATGCAGAAAACTGTTGCAGAACCGTATCAAATGTTTGTCGATGATTACGATGAGCATGCTCTTCACAGTGCTTTAAGTGGTTTAAAAAGTCAAAAGTAGCGATTTTGACGTGAGAAACGAATAACGTGGAAGATCATCGAAACAGATTGAGGACAGCGAATTTTGAGCATTGTTGGAGGATGGAGCGTGGATTGGAGAAGCATTGTTGAGGATGACGCTCAAATGCAACAACAACTCGCGGATCAATTAAATGTGACACGAGAAGACGTCTATACGTTTGAAAGCCGTGGGAAAGATCCTGAAGATGGGAGAATGGGTTCCACATGAACTGGCGAGCGAAAGTGTATATATTTTGAGAATACTAGACGTAAAAGATCATGGGTAACTCCAGGCGAACCATCGACATCGACTGCAGGGCCAAATCGCGATGGGCGGAATACTATGATCTGTGTTTGGTGGAATCAGAAGGGTGTCATCTATTATGAGCTGATAAAAAAATCGATTTGAATCAAACTTTGCGTGAAAAACGACCAGAATATCAAAAAAAGCAAAACAAAGTGATTTTGCTTCATGATAATGCACCATCACACGCAACAAAACTGGTCAAGGAAACGATTGCGATGTTTAGTTGGGAAATACTTTCATATAGGGCTTACTCACCAGGCTTGGCTCCGTTGGATTACTACCTACTTGCATCGATACGACACGCAGTTGCTGAGCAGCGCTTCACTTCTTACGAAAATGTGCTAAAATAGCTCGATGACTGGTTTGCCTGAAAAGAGCAACAGTTTTTTTTTTCGAGTTACATCCATAAATTGTCAGACAGGTGGGAAAAATGTATAGGTAGCGATGGGCAATATTTCGAATAAAATATTTTTCATCATTTTCATACAATAAACGTGTATTTTCTATACAACAATTTCAGTTTTATATTTACCTTCCTGGTATATCATGTTCACTTCGATTTTCTTTGGGGATTGATTGCCACTTGCCACAGTTAAATAATGAAACTTTCCAGTAGATTTCTATTAATTCAATACAACTGATTTTCCGAAATTCTAAAAAGCTTCCGGTTGGATTTTTTCCTACTCTGAAATCAGGAGAGTATGTATCTGGGACATGTTCTCGTGGCAAGTTCTGTCAACTAGAATTTTAAGTTTTCAGTGCGGAAGTTATATCGGGAAAATGGTTCGTATGTTATAGGGTTTTAATATAATTTAGAACAAAAAATTGAAGAATCAGTTCTGCTATAGCATGTGTGCCATGCATAATTATCTACAGTCACTATAACTAGTAATGTTTTTTTAATTTAAATGATTTTTTACATTTTTTTTTCTTTTTTTTTCTATTTTTTCCCTTTTTTCAAAAACCACCTAATTTGTATATTTTTTTTATGACTATATATTTACAATTATGTACAAAACATCAGTGCATTAATGGTTAAATAAGAAAGGTCTTTCCGAGCGAAGTTTATCTTCAACTGCTTCTCTACATTCACTAAAGTTCTGGTGCCACTTGCAAACAGTTTTTGACATAACTTCGGCATTTTTATATCACAATAAATTTAATTTTTAGACAAAAATGAAAGGAAATTTTTTGCTCGATAAATGTATCGGTTTTAAAAAACTAATTTCATAATTTCTAATTTATTAAGCGAAATTTAACAAGCATTTAAATATAATCCATCCAAAAATAAAATTTATAGTTGAAAAAGAACAAAATCAAACCATACTTTTTTGGACCTTTCAATAACCAAACAAAATAATAAACTAGAATTTAATATCTATACAAAACCGACATACTCAGATATAACAATTACAAAACAATTAATTCACCCCATTACACATAAATATGCAGCATATAAGTCTATGGTCCGCCGAGCCTTCACAATTCCATTATCCGAAAATAATCCAAAAATAGAACTGCAAAAAATAAAACTAATAGACAATTATTAATTCATCAAGTATACCCAAAAATAAAACAAACATATGATAAAAATACTGTAAGAGTTTCAAAAAATTTAATTTGCAAATAGTGTTTAAAACCCCCCAGTCAGCCAGTAAATCAATTTTTAATGCCAAAGATAAAACATCACAAAATAAAAAATCTGGAGTTTATATGTTAAGTTGCAACGGGCTGCTATGTGGGACAAACGAGCCGAAATTTTCAGACCAGATTCAAAAAACACAATCGACGTTACCTATTACAGAAACAAAATTTTAATTTTGCGAACCATATCATAGATACCCGACATATATTTCCTCAGATTAGAAATTTAAAAATTTTACATACAGCGCCAAAAAGCAAAAAATTAAACATTTTATAAACGATCAATTGTTCTATTAGAACCTTTGGTGTGAAACACTAAACTTGAGATTTACCACTAAACACCAAATCACTTTTTTTGAACTGCTACGTTTCGCTAACTATGTTAGCATCATCAGGAGATGATTTAATCTAATTCTAAAACTAAACTGTGTACTATTTATATGAAAAATCCCTACCTAACGAGGCGTGTAAAAATCATGAACCGTGAAGTTTACTAAGCCTTTCATTAATAATTGAAAAGGTTGACTCAACGGGATAGGCCATTTATCTCGGTTCATGATTTTCTTAAATATTTCTATTTGAATGTTTTCATATGCATCCAAAGCCCTATTATTATTAACACTTTTAATTAGTCTTAAATTACTAATATCTATACTGTGGTAGTGTTCGATTGCATGTTGGGCAACACAAGATTTTTCATTTCTCCCATATCTAATGTGGGCAATATGTTCTTTATATCTTGTCAATATGGATCTTTTTGTTTGCCTAATATACGTTCGATCACAGTCTTGACAACTAATTTCATAAATCTCCGACTTTTCATGTTGGTCTACTTTATCCTTTGGATTACCCAGAACGTCTCTTAATTTATTATATGGTTTGTATACAACCTTAATGTCCCCTTTTTTCAAAATTTTGTCTAGTCCTCTTGTTAATTGGGCATCAAATGGTATTACCATGAATTTCTTTGTGTTCTGATCGTTTTGAAAAGTCGAAGATTCTTTCAATAATTTTCTGAACTTATGTTTTCTAATTAATTTATCTACAATGTTCTTATTATAACCATTCACTTCAGATACCTCCCTAATTAATCTTAATTCTATATTATAATTATCTTTATTTAAAGGAAAATTAATTATTCTATTTGCCATAAAATTTAAACTAGCCATCTTATTTTGGAAGTTATGATTTGAATCGTTAGGAATGTATCTCAAAGTGGTGGTGTATTTTCTGAATATATTAAAATCTAACTTGTTTTTATTGTTCCTACTGACTAAAACATCCAGAAATGGTAAACTATCGTTGTTTTCGAGTTCATGCGTGAATTAACATATTTTGGGATTTACTATTTAAGTTCTTAATAAAATCATCTAAATTTTAATATTTCGAATCGAAAATGGCAAAAACGTCACCCACATATCTTAACCATGCCTTCGGAAAGTAACTGAATTCATCTTTTGCCTCGGTTTGAAATTTGCTCATAAATACGTTGGCTAAGAACGGTGACAGAGGATTGCCCATTGCCGTTCCTTCTTGTTGTTCATAAAACCTGTTATTAAGCTGAAAACAATTTTGCTTCATACATAATCTTGTTAAGGAGATGTACTTAGAAACAATCTTGTTATTAAAACCGTTTAACTCGAGTAACTTCCTCAGGTATTTCAAGGAAACCAAAACCACACCTTCCTGTAGATGTGTGCTTCTGACTTTTACTATGAATTTGGTTGAGTTTATCACAGGCAGGGTTTTTCATATAAATAGTACATAGTTTAGTTTTAGAATTAGATTAAATCATCTCCTGATGATGCTAACATGGTTAGCGAAACGTACGTCGAGCAGTTCAAAAAAAGTGATATGGTGTTTAATGGTAAATCTCTTCAAGTTTATTTTATAAACGACTGAAATTTATAAATTAGCGATTGAAATTCCCGACTATTTAAAATATAAAAAATTAACTCCAATAAAAGTGTAAAAGTCCCGACTATTTAAAATATCATAAAATATTAACTCCAATAAAAGTGCAAAGTTTTTTTGATCATAGAAGTATAACTTTATTATGTTTAAATTAACTTAAGTGCTGAATAATATTACATCAATACATAACATCGAGTCTATAAAAAAACATAGCATGGCATTCAAAATAAACATCCATAAACAAACACGATCGGAATTATTCTTTTTCATTCGCACGTCAAAAATTTAACAACAAAAATTTCCTCCCATTCTGCTGGTTCCTCGTTTTGAACCATCCGTTCATTGGTCATCGTCCATCCAGACCGAACGTCTGCGTCCAATCGTACAATCGCATTAACCCAAAACACCTGCCCCGAAAACCGCAATAGTAACCAGGATTACGTAATGTTGATACTGGTGGTACCGGTGTCAGCTGAAGCGAGTCGTACGTAGCGGTTCGACGGTTATTTTTCTGAGGTTTTTTATATTTTGTTTATTTCTTCGGGTTCTCGCGTTTGTCGATGCGTATAAAAGCCAACTGGCGATATGGGAGATGATTGGAAATTATAGGGATCTGATTGCGAAAACCAATAAAGTATTGGTGGATAATATTGTGGTGGACAGGCTAATAGGCCCAGCGTTTGTACCGTTGGTAATGTGATTTATATTATTTGGATGTACACAGATGGAATTGTGGTGGTCTTTATAAATTTACTAGCAGTACAGTATTAAAGCAACTTGGAGACAACAAGGAATATTGAAAATAAAATAAAATATCAAACTTTTTATGTATAGCACTTATTAATTCTCTAAAAATAATTATATTGATTGATAAATATTGTCTTCCATAAAAAATGCATTATTATTAAATCTCTTAACACAAGACATATGCAGATTGCAGATTTTTAGAATATTTTGATAATCATGGTGAACCTATACCAGGTCTGGAGGTTAATAATTCATAATTTTTTCTTAAAAACAACACGTTTAATTTGGGAGAAATGTAAAAAAAGGTTTATGGACAGTATGTGGCATCGCTAACTGCACATTTTTTCCATCTCTCTGGCAATTTATGGATGCCCTTCCAGAAAAAACGTAGATCTTTTGAGGTCGTCCAGTCATCAAGATATTTTTCGACATCTCCTTATTGTTGAAGTGTTTCATGGAAAGTGCGTGAGACATCGATGAAAATATGCGGTAGTCGGTAGGGGCCAAGTCTGGTGAGTACGATGGGTGGGACAAGGCTTACCAGCCAAATGCAGAAATAGTTTTTCTGACCGGTTTCGCTTTATTTGATCGGCCATTATCGTGCTGCTAAATAACTTTTCCGTATCTTGTAGCCCAATCTGGTTGCTTTTCGATCAATGCATGGTTGAAATTGAAGATTTGTTGATGGTGGCGAACGGTATTAACTGTTTCACCTGGTTTGAGAAGCTCATAGTACACAATATCCTTCTTATCCCACCAAATGCACAGCACTGTCTTGTTTTCGAAGCGATTCGGTCTTGCGGTCGATGTTGATGGTTGTCCTGGATCAACCCATGACTTTCTGATTTTCGCTTTTCGCTTTTCTATCTGCCTGTCGTTCAGTTGGTGTGGTACCTATTTTCCTGCCTTCTGGATCTCTCCCGTGGCATGCCGACGATCACAAATGGTTCGGTGACCAATATTTAACCTCCCTGCCATTTATTGTTGAATTCGCATATCGTCTTCTTCCAACAATGCTTCTAATTCGACATCTTCAATTTTTTTTCGGTTGACCTGGGCGTTTTTTTTTCTTTCAACTCGAAAACCCTCTTTTGAATCGTCTAAACCAGCGCTGAAAGACGTCTTGCGTTGCTTTCGCTCGCGTTTCAGAAAAAAGCAGGGAGAAAAAACAGTAAATCCCGCAAATGCTTATTATTTGGCTTGAAACTCGACATGTTTGCCAGACGAAAAAAATATGACACTAACGCGAAGTAGTTTAAACAACAGTGGTGTTATGAAAGGTACTGTCGGATCAAGAAAATGACACGACCGATGTTACCCGACCCTTGTTCCTACCGCCATCTCTTAAAATATTAAGAATTATTACGCGCCAAACCTGGTATTATTTTTTTCTTTGAAATGTATTCATTTTTTTTTAAAGACATATGTAAAAATAATAATCAACGTAAAAATAATCATTATAATATGCCTTTTTCAATGGTTAAGTCAGGAAAATAAAATCATTCAAGTGATGGCCATTTTCAGGAACGTTCATTTGGAGCCCTTCTCGAAAGTTTGCCTCCATTAGTCTCGATTACCTCCACGTTTCTTCATTGATTTCTTCAATTCACCTGAGAACGTGTCTTCAATTCTTCCAGTATGCGAAGCTTATGTTCGTCCATGCATGATTTCAAGTACTCCCGAAAATAGAAATCACACATGAAAAGGTCCGATAACCGAGGAGGCCACGGGACATCGCCATAGTGAAAATTTGCTTAATTAGGAAACATTATGTAGCATCTTGAGCAGTATTCATGGAAGCATTGGCGTTATGAGCAGCAGTTCTGTTTTGTTGAAACCACACATCTCCTTATTGATTCCTCGTCTTCAAAATTCTGTTTTGAAAAAGTTTTCAAACGTGGTTTCATAACGAGCTGGCTACGGAGTCTCTATCTTCTTCTTAAATTTAAGGCCCGAATGTTGTTTTTAGACTATATAGTGGTCTTTGATATAATAGACGGCGATTTTATGGGGCCTAAAGTCAGCAATTTTGTTTTTTGACTGAACACAGCTCATGGAACCACACTTGCATTTTTATAGTTTACCTTCACCAACTTCTAATGATATTTTTGACTGTTGTTCTAGTTTTGGCGTTTCTTCATCCGAAATACAAAGCGACGCATACAAATGATTTAATCGTTGTAAAAATGTCCCAAGCACTGTCGACATATTTGTATTTGAAAGCCCACCGGAGCCTTGTCGAGACTAAAACATCGGGGAAGAATCCTTTAAATAGAACCAAATCTTTTGTAAGCCCATTAAACTAACGTGCCGACCGTTAAATCAACTTGCTTTATAATAGCTAGAACTTCAATTTTACCCATTTTTGAGAAAATGTAAAAACATGAACGCAGAAAACAAACAATTAAAAGCTCGCGTTTGAATTGTCACAACATACCATCTAACGAAGGATATTTGAATCATGAATGATCATAATTGTTCCATCTCTGGACAATGAAAGAATTTTTCAAATAACCCTCGTGTTTATATATTCTTTAGTCGGAGCTCATTCGAAATTAACAAATCCATTTATAAAAATATTTCTTTCCTGTAATTTGTTCTTCTAGAGTTCCACGATTTCCGGGTTCTCTATAGACAGACAACTTTTCTAAGCAGAATGACCCTTATAATCCTGCTACGAAACTTTTGACACTGCTATCCAGAATCTGACTAATATCCCCTCGCATTTTCTCCTCGCTTGATCTCAGAAATACCCACAAAGAAAGAAGAACAAGAAAAAATAGACAATCGAGACAAACGAGCAAGCAGATAAACAAGGAATTAGGCCGGCGACCAACAACAATAAATATATCACGGGTTCGGGCGGGCGTCATTAGCCAATCCGATTAAGATGTTTATTTTTTACAAGGCGTAAGCCCCGCTAAGCTCCCTTCCGGAGCCTCCTCTGTCCCCTCAGGGCCCCCTCGTTCGGTTAATGTTATCCGACAGACAACAAACAGCGGGATAAAGGAGCGGCGGACAACCGTCTCTTTATCGGACCTACCGGATTCCGGGGCCGATGGCTCCGGTACGGGACGCCGGATTAGACCCCGGAGATGGTCCAGTGGTCGTGGCCGCTTCTGATATCGTCTATTAATTACCAGTTAATGTTATACTATATATGGTTTTGCTGGGCCATTATGGTAGTGTCAAGATTTGTCTATATTAGATACATTCCAAGCTGTTTCTCTTTAACCTTTTCGGTCCCATAAGAAAAAAAAATATAATGTCAATAATGTCTCTTCAAATATCAAAAATGTTTCTGCCAATTTTTGCATTATGTTGGATGTTTGGAATAGAACTTTTTTTAATTTGAAAAATACTACCATTTGCTGGAATTGTAATGCTTTATTAATATATTATTTAAAAAAATCTAAAAATTAATGCACAGAAAAATATTACATTGAACACATTTAAAACGCGTTTTTCTTTACACCCGATGTTTCTACACCTCATAAATTTATTTTTGTCAGTGATTGCACATATAAGAAGATGCTTGTTACCACTTTTTCTAACCTCGTCTGGAGGAATGGTTCCGGAAGGTCCCGGAGCTTTTTTGGATTTTGATTTTCTTCATCCTCTGAATGTGAAACAGAAGCAGCTCCTGCAAAACATTCTCCTATGTATATTTTAAACGTCAATAAGTCTATTTTTATTTCATAAATAATGTTGGTCCAAACGATATTCCACCCACGAATTTGCAATTCCAAGATCTATGAAATGTAAGAAGAATCTAAGGGGCCACTTTCGTGTTTTTTGCAGCAATTCTGTAATATGCAATAAATCTGTCACCCAGATCGACTCCTTTCATCGATTTGTTGTAACATGCAATTGTGTAAGGACAGGGTACGCTATATAGGAAAAAGATGTTCTATCCCATCTTCTAAGTTCTACAATTGGATCAAGGCAGATCTGTTTGCAAACCATTTAGTCACATATAATTTTCCATCTTCTCTTATTAACTCTTGAAAGCTTCCTCGTTCTTTTTTGTACAGCTCTTTGTCAGTCTGAAGTTTGCTTTTCAGATTTGAAGGAAATTCTTAAACTAAGAATAGTTCCGGTGCAATATATTTTTTTTTTCCTATGAGAAATCTAAAAGTTTCAGACTAGTAAAGTAACGATCAATGTACACAATATGCCCTGTTGCTAACTCCGTTAAATTTTTAACAACCGTGCGTCCAATACCCAACTGTGGTTCAGGAGATCCTCCAGGCCATGTTTTTGCTCCTTGATACAATAAAATCTAGAACTAACCTTTGAGGTGTCGCTAGAAGAAAATATTTTATTACAACATGGTTGGGTTTATGTTTCACATACTGTAAAAGAATAGTAGAACCTGTAAACGGAATCATCTATTCGTCTATACTCAAATCTGATGTTCGAGGTAAGGAGGTGCATTTTTTCCTTACGTAGTCAAACAAGTAACTATTGGAATTTTCAATGAACGTTTGTAATACATTCTAACTCTTGGAGCCTCATACAGCCCATAATGATATTACTTCCTACTAATTTTTTGTATTCATCAGGAGTGGAATTTAAAATTATCCCATTCTCTTGCACAGCTCTGATGTTACTCTGTTCAGATAACATATCAAAAAAATTATCATTGAAATATTGACCAAAGTAGTCAAAAGTTGAAAATGTTTTCCTATTATCTACTTACCAGTTTTCTTCTACGATTTTACCAATATTTGGTTTGAATGTTCCTTGGTTTCATTGTAGTAACGAGGATTTAGTTTTTTCTTTCTGGTTGAGGTCTTTTCAGTTGCCGTCGGAAATAGTAAGTAGTATTTCATCTTCTGACGAAAAATCTTCATCTTTAGTGCTGTTATCTAAGTTGTGATGTCTAAAGTGTGTTGTCTAACAAGTGATCAAATCATGATGATCACAACATTATCTCATTATCGATTACTGGAAAAAAGGCAGGAATTGGATCTTCCTCATCGCTGGATGCCATATTATCACTATCTTGTAAAATCTGCTCTAATTCGGCATCGCTTAGGGATCCTTTTCTTATCTGATTTTTTTTATATATTATAGTAACTTATTCCCAATATTCTGCCGGCTGTATCCAAGATTTATGATGATTTATCAAGTATTGGCCATTGGATTCTATACATTTTGCCCATCTCTCAGGCCCATTTATGGATGCCATTCCAAACGAACAATTTCTCCTCTGAGCTTTGATGAATGGTTTCATCGAGCCATTTTTTAACTTCCTCGAAATCGGCGAAGTGCTACTCTGCAAGCGAAGTGCTACTATGCAAGCCCCATCGATGCGAAAAGGTGATAGTCGGATGGAGCCAGGACTGGAGAGTACGGCGGGTGCGATAAAACTTCCCATCCAAGTGATTTCAACACTTCTTTGGCTGATTTTGCTATATGAGACGGCGCGTTGTCATGCTGCAAAATCACCTTATCATGTCTTTGAGCGTATTAACTAACCTGGTCCCACCAGACACAGAGCATGGTCTTGCGACCAAAGCTATTTGGCTTTGCAGTCGATGGGCCGGCTTCGCCAGGTGATAACCATGATTTTTTTGGCTTGGGATTTTCGAAATAAATCCATTTTTCATCACCCGTTACTATTCGATGCAGAAATTGCTTCCTTTCATACCTTTGAAACAGCATTTCACTTCGATTTTCTAATTGCCTGTTATTCAATTCATGCGGCATCCATCTTCCCATTTTTTGGATCTTTCCCATCGCTTGTAGTCATTTACAAATTGCAACTCTGCTCACATTCAACTATTCTGTCAATTATTTTTGAGTTTAGGTTGGGTTTTCATCCAATAACTCTTCTTTGTCTTGAACGTTAAAATCACCACATTTAAACTGTCTAAACCACGTTTCACATGTTCTTATGGTTGGACCTTGCTCACCGTAAGTCTCTACCAGCAAAGTAAGTAGACTACTCACCGTAAGTCTCTTTCAGCGGGTTTTTTCATTTGATGAAACAAGAAAAGTAATACGTCCCGCAAGTGCACGTTTTCAGGCACAAAACTCGACATTTTCAAAAAATTATAAATCTAGAACGCTGTTATTTTGGCGGAACGTAACTTATGTAGTTTGGAGGTTAATGTCAGTAGAATAAAATCACGTATGTATCAAATCATAACATTGTATACTTATGGCTATTGAAATTTGTTACAAAAACCGGAAAGTAATTACCGACACACCTGGTATATATATATATATATATATATATATATATATATATATATATATATATATATATATATATATATATATGTATATATATATATATGTATATATATATATATATATATATATATATATATATATATATATATATATATATATATATAGAACAATTGTATTAAAATACGATCAAATTACAGGTTTTACCTTTTTTCCTGCTGTCACACGACAGCTTTATAACATAACCTTAAACACTGTTCAACTGCCTAAACGGTTGAAAAATCTGCAAAATCGCTCGGCCGCTTATAAAACGTGTCCCGTAGGCAGCACATTTAGACGCACGCGGTTTTCTCTCAACTCTATAAATATTTAAGTACTGTATGCGGAAAATACTCCGCGTATTCTGGCCAAACAATATTTAAAACGAAGACTTGTTTCATCTCACAAACCTAAAGAAAATTGAACACGAGATAACACTTCGTAAGTGGAAGTGGAAAGATAACACTTCGGGTTGGATTGACACACTCAGAAAACATAACTGCATATCAATTCTTCTATTGGAACCTTTGGTGTGAAACACTAAACTTGAAGAGATTTACCACTAAACACCAAATCACTTTTTTTGAACTGCTCGACGCACGTTTCGCTAACCATGTTAGCATCATCAGGAGATGATTTAATCTAGATTAAACGTGGAGCAGTTCAAAAAAAGTGATTTGGTGTTTAGTGGTAAATCTCTTCAAGTTTAGCACAATTGTATAGTCAAAAATAGCATTGGACTCGAAGATGCAGGATAAAAGAGGTATTGAAAGGACTGCCCGCCCAGACTTGGAGAAGAACTGCTCATGATGAATTCAAAAGAGTAAGCATGCCCTGATAAGAAGTCAAAGCTCTTGCGCAAGATAGAAGCAGATGAGATGCTTTTATAGAAGCCCTAGAGTTGAAGGAGCATATATTTATATTTAGACTATTATATTAGACCATATATTTATATATATATATAGATATATATATATATATATATATATATATATATATATATATATATATATATATATATATATATATATATATATATATATATATATATATATATATGTATGTATGTATTAGGAATTGGCAACAATGATGTTGCTAGGCGCCATCTGATATATACATCGTAAAGTTTTAGATTGTTAACTGTATACGTACTCAGACTTGAAAATTCCGTCAAAAAATGGATTTAACTTATGAGAATTTTCGTGTGATGATTTACTACGACTTTCCACTTGGATTATGTCAACAACATACGCCAGATTTAACATGAGCATTTAGCCGTAAAAAAGATTTGTGCACTTTGGATTTTGCATATTTTGACAATCGCTCAAAAAAAGGCTCGTATCGATTGGTGCAAAGAAATGCTCAAAAATAGAATCGTGGTGCGTCAAAAACCTTGTATAACCGCTGTATAACACAGGCGTAGATGCGTATGAGCCCGAAAGTAAACAGTAATCGACTGTATGGGTCTTTCAAAATGAGCCAAACCCAAGAAAAGTTGTTCGCGCAAGAAGCACTTCAAAGTAAATGGTAGCTTGTTTTTTTTTTGAATAATTGGTATATAATGGGTATGTGGCTACAGTGCCACTAGAGAATTGTAGATCGGTCAATTCTGAATGGTACAAAATTAGTTGTTTGCCAGAAGTCTTTGAAGAAATAATAAAAAATCAACCAGCGACGCAGGATCAATCTTCGCCATGACAACTCTCGCAATCCTCATATACAACAAAAAAATTAATACAAATCGTTCAGCCTATTCATCCGATTTTGCTGGCTGCACCTATTTTCTGTTTCTTAAACTTGGCATCCAAAATAGCTGGTCAATGCATTTGATAGCATTTGAAAATATGAAAAGAAAAAGTCATCGGAAACAAAAAATGAATGTAGTAAAATAAAAGTAAATAAAGTGATATTAATAGGAATCTTTCATTTTCCATGACTGACATTTTTTTTAAAACAATCTACAGCAATTTCCCCGTTCGTACGTTGTTTCTATAAGGCAAAACCTATTCAGTCAATTTTCGATTACCACCCTAATAACAGCCTTTCGAAAATCATTTTGTAACTTATTCAACACGGTGGTCCACGACGTGATTTAATTTTTTTCCGCTATTACCCGAAAAAAAGTATATTTTAACAATTTCCTCAAGAATTCCGGTAATTTTAATGCAAACACCGTGCATGATATCAATCTACCGTAACTCAGACGATGTCTCTTATAACGATTTCATTTAATGGACATGAGTGGACATTTGGCCCGTATCCTTATCAAGATTATGCATTTCCAAAAAAAAAGCGGAGAGAGAACGAAATTAAATAAAAACTCGAGCGAGCACAATGAAGTGGTTAAGGTCGTAGGCTCGGCTTCTTCACCCACAAATCCGTTTGAGGGCTCCCACAGAAAAAGCAGCGATTAAATCTGCGTTCAGAAAATGGTCAAACACCCTATAGAACAGAGCAATAGAGTCTGAAAGCAAAAGTAGTTGCAGTGGCGTACGCAACAGATTCTATCAGTCAATAAATCAAGTCATCAATACTGTATCTTGTAATACAGTACATCTTCTGTGTAACAGTCTGTAAAAATTAATTGCTCCTATATGATTCATGTAATATTGTGATTGATAACTAAATTCTTCAATTTTTCTTCCAGACACATTTGCGAGAAACATAAACTTAAAGAAATATTACCTCTAGGTGATAAGAAATGCCAGATATAAGCAAAGATGAAATATCCGTACCAGTAGGACAAATGAAGAGAAACAAAGCCCCTGGAAAGGATAACATAATACCTGAACCGATTAAAAAAGGGAGGGCAAGAAATTATAAAATTTCTTAAAATTCTTCTTAATAAATGCCGACCTGAAGGAGATATACCAAGTGACTGGAATGAATCTCTAATAATACTAATTTTGAAGAAAGGCCACGCTTATAACTCATGGGAAACTATAGACTCATTTCTCTATTGTCGCAACTCTACAAACTTCTCACCAAAATAATAACAAACAAGTTTACAATAACAATCAATAAGTTTGACGATTAAAAAACCAGCCAGTTAAGTAAGCCGGATTCCGACGAGAGTATAACACAATGAACCATCTACTAATCCATAAAATATTGATAGAGAAAACCAATGAATAATAATCTTCCCCTTTATTGTGCATTTGTGAACTACGAAAAAGCTTTTGACAGTTTTAGACAATAGAAGAGAAAACTTGTCAAATTCAAAATCGGTCACCGCTATAGAACCCTGATAACGCGCCTCGAGTAGTTTAAAAAAGTGATTTGGTGTTTAGTGGTAAATCTCTTCGAGTTTAGTGTTTCACAGTGAAGGTTCCTGTAGAAGAATTGATCAAATCATTTGTTTAAAAATATTTCGACGCGTGTTTTGCTAACCATGTAAGCATCATCAGGATGATTCAATCTCCTGATGCACTGAGAGTCTAAGATTCCTTTGATGTCAACTGATTTTGAGTCTACGTAACGTATCGAAAGTACAGAGTATGGTTTCTAAAGCTGGGTCCACACCAATAAAATTTTGCTTGTGTGTTGAGTTTACTGGGACAATTTGTTTGAATTATCTGTTGGAAAACCGATGGTTCGTATGTGTGCTGTACGGCGACAATATTTATATGTGATTTTGTGTGTCAGAACGTCTACATTGCCGCGTAGGCATACCACATACAACACATACAGCCCGCACAACGCAAATTTATATTGATGGGGACCCAGCTTAATAGTAGGTTTCGTTATGTTTACCTTGTTTTCAAAATCTTTAGTGCTAAGCTTATTTTCTGTACTTATTTTGTTTATAAAAATTCCCATTACTTGTTCCCAAATTTTCTGGCAGATATTGATATTATTCTAAAAAAAGTAAAATTTGTTCGCCCACTTCCGAAGTTCCTCGTCAAATATCTGTTGAAAATTATGTGTCGAAGGTCTAGCATATCAATCGAGATGAGCGTTAATCCGATGGCGACAAGTCTGGACAAAAGCAAGAAAACTTCTCAGCCACATAAAGAAATGGCAAGATTATTGACATTTTTTCAACCTATAATTCAATACAAATACATTTTTAATAGTCAGTGTTCCTTAGTGTAATGCAATTTGTCCAACGCTATAAAATAAGCGGTTGTCTCAGCTTTGACTTCATCATTTCAATGAAATTTTTATCTATCAAGTCATTTTTTAAGCTTTGGACAGCGGAAAATGAGTTATATTTTTTTATTGTAGAGAAAGAGTACTTTCTCAGCCTTTTTTTAAGGTTTAGCCCGAATTATACCTTGCAATGGGATGGGATCAGTGAAGTACTTGTCTTTTACCAGGTGAACAACACACAAGAATCCCAAAGAACGGTAGACATGACTTTTCCTACAGACGAAACCTTCTTCGCTTTCTTTCTGACGCATTTTCACATGCTCACCCACTATTTGGGCTATTGTTTCGTCTGTGCCATAAATCGGTGTTTAATCTACAGTGATGAAACGTCAAAGAAACTCAGCAGAATCGTGTTTATATAAATCTAAATATTCTTGAGAAATTAACAAACGCGTCACTGATCTAGTCGGGAAACTTACCCAAAATATCATATAAAATGCAGAGCTCATAATTTTTACTCTATGTCAATGGTTTACTCGATCGCCACAAACGGACAAAACAGGCTGCCTCTGAAACTTCCCAGCAGGAACTATCGAATGATAAATAGCAAATAGCGTAGTTTCTTGGTCATAATTGCACTATCTCTGTGTCAGGCCGAGAAGTTTTCAAATTACTCCTATAATAGCTCATATTAAAGCAAGCTAATGCCACCAAATACAAAACAACTCCTTTTTGTTGAGGATTATTGAAATATCTTTTCTCCACTGTCAGTGTATGCTTCAATTAGTTATTTGTCTGCTTAGCAAGCAAAGAACAAATTTTGAAAAACTCACATAGCAGTTACATTTCCTCTTTGTTTAACTCCTCACTGGTATGAGTAAACATTATTAGATAAAGTGATCCAACACGCTTTCTTAAAGAAAGTAAAAATAGTCCTGCCAGCCGGCAAGATACATTGGAGCAGAGTGAACAACATTTTATTAATGAAATTCTTTAACATTAATATTATATTATTGATTGATTTGTCCGTTACTTTGTGCTAGATTATTTTTTGACTCTACTAAAACAATTTTTAACTTTGTTATCTATCAGTTTTATTTTTAAATTTGTGTAACTATAAAAACGTTTTAAAAAAGTGTTGTAAGTGAATGTAACATCGTTTTACGAAGCTATATATATCACACAAATTTAAAAATAAAGTGATAGATAACAAAGCAAAAAATTGTTTTATTCGATTTAATATTATAGACCCAATCATCTGTTGCTTTCAAGATCTTTCTAAAAAAAAGCCAATTACTGTATATTCGGATTAGAGTCCGCCGCTGGTCCATTCCCTCTCGAGCCAGTTTCTTCCGATCTTCGAGGCTCTTCCACAAAAGGTGGGTACTGGCAGTCGCCGCATAAGTCCCGATGACGACGAAGACGGCGATGGCTTATCTAATCACCGGATCAGATCACGCAGGCGCACGACTTGTCCCATAGGGCCCTTATCTTTCGTATCTCGTCTTTTGATAAGACATCTCGAACCAGTGCAAAGAAGTAGCCCCCGTACATCTGCCCCATTTACTTGTTCGCTTCACGATGATCAAAGCAGAAATTCGGCCGCCATGAATTGGGGCGGTATTCGTGCTTGAATGGACTTGGCTACTGGACGATTATTTTCGAAAATTAAATTTTGACGGAGAATCTAAAACAGCAATATTTTGGTAAATAGGGTTCTTCTAAGATAAAGTTATAATAATATCGGGTTGAAGATTTTTTAAATTGTTAAAAAATGTATTTAAATGTATTCAATATACTGAACCATAGAAAAAATGTAACAGCCAGTACGTTACGTGAATCCCCTCATAAAAAACTGCTGATACCAAGGATGTGACTCCCCGATTGTTCCTCTAAGACAACAAATCAGATTTCACTTATTGAGCAAATTAAATGTATAAATATTACCAAATTGTTTTTTAAATTCAATCTTGTATTAAGCATCATTGTGTAAGGTTGTAAAAATAAAGTTTTTAAAAACGCTCCCTCGTTTGAGAAGACTTTAACTAGTATACATAAAGGGAGTTACAAATATCACGCTACAATTTTTTCTTCGTGATATTTCTGACAGTTTGGATTTGGTTATTGTGTAGAGGAAAGTCAATTGAACCAAAAATACTTTAATAATTTGTTTTTTTTTAATTAAAAATAAACTTTTTTTAGATAAAATAGTAGTTTGTTTGTTAGTCGCTTTATCATTTCCAATAGGTAAATTAGTCAACTAATGATTATAATTTTAAAAACATATATAATTATACAACCGCGTCGAGTGGTTCAACCGACTCCAGCGTAAGGGCAATTGAACCACTAGTTGGGGTCAATTGAACCAAAAGTGCCGGCTGCGGTGGTCTGGTGGGTTAGTCGCCTGCCTGGCAATCCAAAGGTAGCTGGTCCTTTTCCACTGCTCGAATGGGTGTTTTTCTTTAATTCTTCTATCCGTCTTACTTCCTACCATACACTCACACACTTATATACACTCACATATACACACACACGCCCACACGTGATTGTTTCTAGGCAAGATTGTAAAATCCGACAACGAATTACCTCTCAATCATGCCAGTTAAAGGCTGGGTAAGACCGGATGCCTTCTGAGAAGTGTTCTACGTTGGTCACTCGCCAGTCGGTAGGCTTCCTTAGACTTATGGATAGGCACATAACCAAGGGTGGATAGCCTGAGGAGGGTGCTGGCCTGGGTTTGTCGGTAGCTGATGACCGTGGTTCCGTGGCTAAATAGCCTTAGATGCCAATGTGCCTCTAACCGTAAATCCTTTCCTTTCGTTTGAACCAAAAGTATTAGAAACAAAAACAAACACTTAATAAATAATTTATTATTTATTATATCTTAATACTATTATTAAACATTTGTAACGAACATATATTATTATATTTTTTATTTTCTTTATCATAAATTGATCATAAAATTTATTATCAGTCGTTTATTATCATATCATTATTAACTTTTATCATAAAATTTATTTCTTTTGTTCACTACTCTTTTTGATTACTCCATTTTTTTGATTTTTCAGTTAAATTTAATTTATTTGGTTGTTTTCATCACTGCTTTTTGCTTCTATCTCTAACTTTTCAGGAGTATCAATATATATTGCGGTTTTGCCGACTGGTACACGACCCTTTCAATTTTTTTTAGCTGGTGTAACTTTCGGTAACGAACGAATTTGTGTTGGAGTACGGATATTTACTTGTGTAGAATTTGTTTTGCCAAATAATATACGGTTGTTATTATCATTTTGAGGAGTTAATGGTAACCGAAGACGGTTATTCGTATCGTTGATTAGATTTTTACTTAATAACTTAATACTGGATAATGAGTTATTTCATTTAAAGGAGTTGGTTATAGCATGTCAGTAACAGTAGCAGGTGAGAATTCTTCATCAGGAAAAATATTTGGATTAAACGAATAAATACCAGTATATTTAAAACCAGCACTGATATTTGCTAGTGTTATTGATGACATCGCTGACGCAGTTGCTGCTGGAATGTCTTAAATAGTCATACGGACCCCGGGATGATTTCTACTCCAACGATCGGATTCAATATTGGAACAGTGCTTAAATGGAACAAATACACTTCTATTAAGTGGTTGTAGCTTATAAGATGCGTGTGGAGGAAGCAATATAAGTGTAATAAAGTTTTCTCGGCTGTAACTGATAGCAGAAATAGAAATTTGGGAGCTATAATTATCAAGAACTAACAAAATTCGATTTTTTTAGAAGGCTTAACGAGCTGAACAAAATGCTTTAAATACAATAAAAAATCTTCTTCTTGCATCCAGCCCGATTGGTTTGCTGAACCAACACAGCCAATAGGTCCACCTCTCAAAAAATGGTTTTTAAAATTTTTTTAGGAAAGACAAAAAAAAGGAGGCATTCAATTGCCAATAGCATTTACATCCTTAAAACATTGTTACCAATTCCTCGTTCGAAGGACGACGTACCTCTTTAGTGTGCTTAGTGCTTAACCCCCCTTGTCGCAATAATAGCAACTGGTTTTTGAGAAGTAGTTAGTAGTTAGAGAAGAAGTTTCAGTAGAAATGGCAACGGAAGTTTTCCACCACATCCTTGTTTGCATCTGAAATACAAGGTAAGACTGCTGTTGCATCTATACTGTCTAGGGACAGTCGAAAGAAATAGTTGCAGACTGTCGTGTGGAGTTGCAGACTGTGGTATATAGATACAAGGATGATCTAAACCGAACTAGGACGTTCAATCTTAACCAGTTACTAGAGGCTAGGGATTGGCCTGTAACAATTTTATTTTGCCAAATTTAGACTTTCGTCTAAATTCCATATATTTTCTGATGTAAAGTGATTAACACTTTTTAAATTTCCAGAACACTTAGATTTATTGAAATTCATTGCACGTGCAAGATTTGTAGCTTCTGGAACTCTAATAAATATCTCCGGATGTCTTTTCGTGATCTCTTTACATTAGTCAGTACTAGCCTGTTTATTATTATTCCTTGATGAGAGAGAAAGCAAATTGATATGCCAATTTTCTTAAATCAATTGTTGTTAATCCATAATATAATTTAGCAGGTGTTAAGCAGTAGTCGACTAATAAACGTTCTTGTTCAGCCGTGAAGATTTTGTTGTGAGGATGATACCCAGCATGCAAATTTTCACCTTTTTTAAATTATATAAGATATCGCGGCAATTTCGTGTGAGAAAGATGAAATAATTTAGCAATACTTCTTATTGTCTCTTTAGATTCCAAATACTGCACCACGGCTAGTTTTCATCACACGTTTACGGGGCATTTTAATATCTATAAAAAAAAAATAAGTCAATAAGTATATTTATAGGATACTGAAATAAACAGACGTCAAAAAAATTGTAAAATCATCTATTATACATTGACCCTCATTAATTTGTTAGGTTGTTGTTTTATGTGATAAAAATTAACTATTAACTATTGTTTTTGAATGATAATAATAATACGATCTTTCTTCACTTACGAAAATTATTGAATTATGTTGACAATCTTTAATGAATAAACTATTCACTACAAAAAATCACAATAACAAATGTTATATTGTTTAGCTTTATAAGTAAGTGCGGATCGAGATGCGCTCGCATCTGATGTTTTTGTTGGTTCAACCGTCCCTACGATTGATGATTCAATTGACCCCATCTAATTTTATTGCGATAATTAGTAAATAAAAAATTGTTTTGCTATAAATCAAGTTAGAAATTATAAAATATAGGTACTTCTTCTTGCTTGAGGTCTCCTGAAGCGGACCTTTTGGCTTTGCTGCGGAAAATATAGGTATACGGAGCCATTACAACTGAAATTTTATGGTTATATTTAAAAATCGTAATATTAAACATTTTGTAGGTAAAAAAAGTTAACATGCCCATAAACATAAAAATTTTAATTTTTCAAAATTTGGCTAAAACAGGGTGTTAACATATTAGGACATAATTCTAAGAGGACGTTCATTTTTTTATTTTTGTTAAATTTTTAAGTCGACTGGTTCAATTGCCCCGTCGTTCAATTGACCCCCCTCCCCCTAGACGTGTAAGTTTTATTATGGATAAATACACACAAAAATAATATCGTGAATATCGTCTTTTTTTCTCGCAAAATTCTCGAAAAATTTCGTTTTAATCAGCTTCCAATTCATCCCGTCTGCATGTAACCAAAAAATTAATCGTATTTCTTCTTTAGCAAAACACTTTTTTCCCATAATGAATCGCAATCCTATTTTTTTCTATACAAATTTATAAGGTTAAACTGATTAGTAACTAAACTAAAAAATTGTGATAAAACTTTTATTGGATTAAGAAATCTTAAATATAAACCACACATCAAGCAGTAATCACCAAGTAAACAACATAATAGTACAAGTCAACAAAGCCTCAGCAATATCAATTTGCTTCAGAGATGTTATCTGTAGAAATAGTCATATGCGCATTGAATGCGCATATGACTATGACTATGACTATGAAATGCGCAATGACTATTATGAACATTAGAGATGAATAATATCTCCTCTATGATCAATAGCGGGAAAGACGCTTAGGGATAGAGTGAGAAACAGCGACATAAGAGCAACGTGCGTAGTAGAAGATATGGTGATACGGAGTAGTTGGCGAGACCATGTGGAGAGATTGGATCAGCAGAGACAGGAAGACAGGACAACTAGCGGGACACAACCTAAGAGAGGGAAATATATTTTGTCATCTACATCTTAGGAAAGCTATCAAGCCTTCGGAAAATTAAACAGACCATTAGGTCTCTTTAAAATTTTTTTATAATTCCTAGAGAGATCTGCAATCTACCCATTACCCATTTACCCATTAAGCGTTTGGCATAGTTAGAGGGTGATGACATGTAAAGTATCGCCTCATTAAGTGATGTCTCCTTTAAAAATGAATCAAAATCGTAAATCTAGAGTTTATTTGTCTGTGCGGTCTTAAGTCTGAACTTATCTGATTTCTGTAGTTAGGCCTAATGCCAATAGACGTTTTAGGCTAGGCTTAAGAATGTACAATAATATCTTGTTATCCAATGATAATTCTGATTTACCGCCAATAAGACAAAATACGAGGGTCGTTAAATAAGTCCTTAGAAACTATATATAAAAACAAATGATTTTAAGCAGATTTTTTTATTTTTTAACATAATCTTCGTTTAGCTCTATACACTTTTCCAAGTGTTTCTCCAACTTTTTAAGCCGTTTAAAAGTAAGATTTCGGAAGGTCCACAAAATAGGCATCTGTTTGGGCGATGATCTTTACGTTCGATGTGAACCGTTGTCCGCTGAGTTATTTTTTAACGTTAGGAAATAAAAAAAGTCATTGGGGTCCAAATCCGGTGAATCCGGTGGATGTTGTAATAATTCGAACTACAATTCCAACATTGTCTTGATGGAAGAGGATCTTTTTCTTTTTCAAATGAGGGTTTTTCTCGATTTTTTTTTGCTCAACCTGAGCAATAATGATGCATCATACTCTCCAGTTATTGTCTTTCCATTTTCCAAGTAATCGGTATAGATGATTCCGCGTGCTTCCCAAAAAACTTCCCAAAAATCGTTACCGGTCGATTTTACCATCTTCGCCTTCTTCGGAGACTGATTGCCTTCAAAAACCCACTGTTTTAATTGTACCTTTATCTCTGGAGTATGGTAGTGTACCCATGTTTCGTCCACAGTTATGTATCGACGTAAAACTCTTCAGGATCGCGACGAGAAAGCGTCAAAACAGCCTCAGAGATGCATGATTATATTTATTCTCCGCTGAGAGCAAACGCGACATCCATCTTGCCTAAATTTTTGCACACCTAATTTGTACCTTTCGATAAGCCTGTGGTTTCAACTATTTCGAGCACTTCGTCGATCACTTAAAACCATGTCGTGGATTTTGTCAATCATTTCGGGAGTAGCCATATTCATCGTTTGTGGATGCATGGCCACGTTTAAACTTATTTACCCAATTAAAAACAAACCCAACAAAAACAGAAGCCAACGTGCCATGAACTGCATCCAACTCAGTTTTGATCTCTTTCGGTGTTAAGCCTTTTTAAATATAAGTATTTGATCACCACTCGAAACTCACTTTTTTCCAGTTTTCTAAATAAACAAAAGTTTCATGCTTCATTCGACAATAAAAATGTAACTATGTGATCAATATAACTGAGACTTTGACAGTTATCTGGTGAATAGTGATGCTTCCTGAAAACAAACCATTTCCGATGCTACGAACGCCAGCTCTTGGATTTTCTAAGGACTTATCGAACAACTTTCGTATTTGACTGAATTTAAGACAAACTTGCTTGCCTTTGGTGATCCAAATGTGTTGATCCAAATGTGTTGATACAAATGCTTGCCAGGATATTTAGCATTCGCTGCTTGCGGAGGTTGGCAGCTGTTGATCTTCACTGAAGGGCAAGTTTCTCTACGTAGTGTGAACCTTGCGTGAGTTGATTTTGTTTCGTTGACGCAAATGCGCCATGTTTTTAGCTATTGCTCAATATTATTTAAATGTGTTTGAAGATTTCTTGAAGCCGATATTGAATAAATGTGGGATGCTAAGGCCCCCGTTTTGTCAGCGTATGTTGCTCAGTGGTGGTTCTTGTTATCGGAAGGCCTGTATATAAGATATAACTTAAGTATAATTTTGGGCTTTGGATGCCACCTTGAGGAACGCCTGAGTATATTGGATGTAATGCAGTGTATTCACTATCTTCTTTAACCATAAAGTGTTTATCTGTCAGATATGATATTTCAATAGTGGAAAAGCTCAAGCTAAAGAAACTTCTTTAGCTTGACTTGTAATCCAGTAAACTGTCAACTGTCTGTGTGACAGTAACTTGTCAAAAGCTAGGAATGTATCAAGAAAAGCAACTGGACAATACCTTTTAACATTTAAGTCTTTGTTTATTTGGTTAACCAGCCTATGCACTTGCTCTATTGTTCCGTGCTTGTCACGAAATCCAAACTGATATAATATTCTGGGATAATTTTTTATTATTCTGCTACAATTTTGAATCTTTTAAAGTACATATTCTTAAAAACTTTGGAAAGCATAACTCGCAGGCTTATGGGCCGGTAGGAGAAGACATCTAGCTTTTTTCAGGGATTGATAATCATAATGATTTAAGCAACTTTCCATGTACTAAGGAAGTTGTGTATACACAATATTACATTAAATGTTAGCGTTATTAATTGTTTGCACTTTTCTGAGAGTTCTTGCAAAATTTTGCCAGAGATTAGATCAAATCCGGGTGTTTTTTTAATATAGATTAGTTTCACTATCGTTTGTCTTACTTATTTAACCGTAAATTTGTTATGAGGGAAATCCATTTGGTAAGGTATATTTAAATATGGTCCTTAAAGAATATGAAGAAGTAATATCAATGCGTGTCTACAGTTTCGACGCCTAAAAAAAGTTAGTATTGTAACTAACTAACTAATTGTTTATATAAACTAATTGATTTATATTCTGATCAAAGTCAATTAAACTTTTTCCCTTTTTCATTATTTTAACCTGAATTTGAAACAAATAAAAAAACATTAAAAAAAAATTACATAAATATATTTAATTTTTTTCAGATTTCTGTAGTGTATCTAACACTTTGATACTGAGTGTACACCAAAATAATGTTGTATGCATTTTACGCGAACTATTTAAATCAACAATATTCAATATTATAAAATAATAAATCTATCATTCCTTAGTTACTAGCTAGAAACTTTTCAAATCATCGTCTTATTTACATGGTTGACTATACAAACGTGATGACAAACAATGTTGCAAAACTTTAACTTCGCCTATAACGGGAAAATATCGTCTAGAACAAACAAAACCGATATAAAGCCAAGTTTCCCAAACTGTAACTAAAAAGAAAACACGGCAAAATTAAATGTATATCACTTTGAAATAAGAGCGCTATTGATATAAAGTTGGAGATAAGAATTTTATTAGGCAACCGCACGTAAAACCGTATTAAACCTAAAAATTCAATTTCTCCTTTTTCTCCGCAATAAACCCAATAAGATTTCAACTTCGGAAAACTCTTAAACAATAAAATTATCGGAAAAACTTTTGCGTGCAGAAGAAGAGCAGGAACAGCTGTAGGAAGGGAGAGAAACGAAACGGGAGGAATTGGTCTTGGATGGAGATGGTGGGCGTTGGGAGAACGAGAAGTTTCAAAATCAGAAAATAATATTTTACGCATTACTTAAATTTTTGTATCGGAGAAAAAAAAAGTTGAAAATTTTTTCTTTTTCAGCTCGGGGATTATCAGGGAGTGACGGGTTCTCCCTAGAGATGGAAAAAGGCGGATTTTCCTTTTCGCAGAAAAGTTTGGCCCAGTTTTCTAAAATGTTTTTTTTGTCATTCTAAGTTGCTATTATTTCGGGACGAGTAAGACGGTTCAATGAATATTGCTATGCTTTCCTTCTGTGTCAATCTCAGGTACTTTTATTATTAAAAGGCAACTGAGACCATTTTAATTCATTTAAGACAGAGGTACAGAACACGAATGTCTTAGCCCAACAGACACACACACACGAAAAGTATAAGGATATTTCTATGCAATAAGAATAAAAAATTATATAGTATTTATATTATACATTGAAGCTGTACTGAGCCCTTAAACAAATTACCAACACTAAACCCTATACAAACAAACCCAGATTCATTACCACCGAATGAAGATGAAATAATTGCTGAAATCACTGCTGAACTTTTGAAATCCGCTGGTCCAGGTGCAATCAAGGAAATAACCAAAATTCTACAAGAAGTTTGGCAAACCGAACAGATTCCGGAAGATTCGAAAGATGCTCTAACCCATCCACTACATAAGAAAGGAAATAGAACTGATGTAAACAAGTACAGAGGGATTTTTCTACCAATTTGTTACAAGATTCTATCTCAATGTCTACTAGATAGAGTACAGGGACAGTTAGAACCTAAAATTGGTGAATATCAAGCAGGTTTTCTAGCGGACAGATCCTGCCCTGAACAGATCCTGAATCTAAAATTGATCCTAAGACCTCAAAAACTGTACAATAAAAATCTCGTATGTACATTTGTGGATTTCAAAAAAGCATATAATTCTTTGACCGCGAATCTGTGTTCTAGAAAAAGTAATACAGAAGTGGCGTGAAAAAAAGTCGGCCCTGAATATTGACCCCATATTGCTTTGAAAAGATACAATTCATGACCTGCAACAGACTAAGAACACCATTTCTAAAAACAAATATATATATATATATATATATATATATATATATATATATATATTTTTTTTTTTTCCAGCTGAGTTGGACTCTTCAATCGAAGCGGAGTACACTTGAAAATGCCAAATGCGATTTTGGCGAAACGTCGTGATTCTTCACAGAATCAACGAATCGACACCCGGAATGATTTAGAAACATTATCTACCATCCGTGAAAATATTAGATGTAACATTTCCGTTTGTTTGTTGTTAGCCTTCTTTTGCGCCCATACTAATTTCATTCTTGAGCTTTTTTCCTTTCGTCAGACGAAGTCGTTCCAGTCTTCTTCCTACATTTTTCTCTCTGGCCAACCTTCCGAACGTTAACCCTGTGTCTGAAACAGCCTCTGAATCTTACTTTGTGTAATATTTGCTGATGTTAGGTCCTCTTTAACTGCAGCAATCCATTTAATTATTTTTACTTTAGCTCTACTCCTATTTTCATAAAATTCGACTATTTGTCTAGTTAGCCTACTCGGATTAATCCGTTTTATGTGTCCGTAAAACTTAAGTCTTCCTTTTCTCATATCGCTATGTATATCTGTGTATTGTTTGATTTGATTTCTTGTTTAACTCGAAGTCGATATGTTGTGCTATTTATTTGTTTAGGGCCTAAAATTTGTCTTATGATTTTTCTTTCCTTCTTTTCAATGGCCTTGATGTCTCTCTTTCTATTCAAAATGAATGTTTCTGCCCCATATAGACATTCTGGCTTAATAACTATGTTGTAATGTCTCAGTTTTGTGTTTTTAGATAGGCATTTTTTGTTGTAAATATTTTGTGTAAGTCTCAATGCCGTTTCAATTTTTTAACATTTTCCTTTATTGGCCGCTTTTTCCAACCCATTTTCCATAATTATTTCACCCAAATATTTGAATTGAGAGATTCGTCTGATGTTACCATATTTTGTTTTTAGAAATGGTGTTCTTAGTCTGTTCATGTATTGTGTCTCTTCAAAGAAAATTTGGAATCCTACCTTTCCTGCTGTTTCTTTTAGGATTCAGTCTGTTTTTGTGCCGTTAATATATCTTGAGCCAATATTGCTAGATCATCAGCAAACGCCAATCAATTTTGATGTTGGTTCTCCCCAGTTTAATGAGCTGGTCGATATTTAGGACCAGTTAACAGTTAAATAAGAGTGACGAGAGTCCATCCCCTTGTTTCACTCCAGTTTTAATTTCGAAAGGCTGTGAGTTGTCACCCATGAATTTAACTTTTGACCTTGTGTTAGTTAATGTTGCTGTAATAATTGCCAGCGTTTTCAGATCTAGTCCTTGTTCTTTCAAGATTTGGAATAAAGATTCGCGGTCAATAGAATCATATTCTTTTTTAAAATCCACAAATGTACAAACCAGATTTATGTATATATAGAAATTTTAAATTTTGAAACTTTATTGACTTTATTATTCCTATACAGTCTTGACTATCCGCAAACTAATTACTGTACAATTCTTCCTTGAAATTTCACCTTCTTGTGTTGAAACAAGCGAAAAAAAATGCATTTTGAGTTGATCTGTTTCTTTTTTCGAAAAAATCAGAAATACCATAATGGAGAACAAATTGAAAAGATTCGCCGCCTTTAATTATTTTCGTATCAACGTTAGAAGAAGTGACGTGGAGACGAGCATCTCTAATACGAGCCCGTCAAGTTCGGGGGAAAAATTTACATTTTTATACAACTCAGTCACGTCTGTTAAGCGAAGGATTTGTACTTATTCAGAGTTTATTTTGATTGAAAGGTCGAGCATTTCGACGCGTGACAGGTGCTTTGAAAATATTACATTAGACGCTTGGATAAGTCGAAATTTACGCGAAGTACGTCGAGATGTAAGAGAGGTTTTTCCATTTTGTTATTTGCTTCATTACTGCATTTGCTTGTAATTACATTAGATCACAATAGCAGATTTTCTAGATAGTCTTACAAATAAACTGACAAAATCCAAATTTTGGATTTCTATAATACGACCCGGAAACAAAACAACCAAGCCAGGAATGACGCGGTTCAACTTCACTATGGCCATCAAAAAATGCCAAAATGAGAAATCGAAGGTTAAACACATGCTGATTTGTTTTTTTTTGATTGCCAGTGGATCACGCTTAAGTGTTTGTGCTTCAAGGCCAAACGGCAAACCAGCATTTTATTTTTGTTGAGTTTGAACATTGAGTTTCTTGACAGACTAAGAAAAATGGTTATTGTGAGATCGAACATAAAGAACCCTTGGATTGCTGTATCACAACAGTGCGCCGAGTTTTGCGGCACTGAAATAACTAACGTGGACACTAAGACAACTAACGATTTTGAAACACTGCGGTTCTACAGCCCCTTTATTTACCAAACTTGAGTGCTTGTTAATTTATCTTTTTCCCAACATGATTAAGACATGAATAGGTCGTAACCGACCAGCTGAAGGCCATTTCAATATCTGAGTTCCAGCACTGCTATGAAGAGTGAACAAATGGTTTCTAGTGCTATATGGTTTCTCGCATAATGATTACAAAATAAAAAAAAATAATCTCATTATTTTTTTACACACCTCGTATATGTCACACAATGAATTTCGTTTCTTCGATTTAAAGCACCTGCCATGTATATTTTTGTGGCTGATTAGTAAATATTTCCGACGGGTTTTTGCGTGTCTATAAAAGGAAGAGGTTTCCAATCTCATTATCCTTCATCCAGAAGATCACTGTTTGGTGCGGTGTTTATACTGAAGGAGGGTTAATTTCTTATTTTTTGAATACCATGATCGAAATCGCGTTACTGTTAATAGTGAACGGTGAAGGAATATGCTAAGAAAATATTTTTGGCTTGATTTGATAAATGTAGATATAAAAAAATGTTGTTTTTTTTAACAGGACACTATAAATTGTCACACATCGCGCCAGAGAATCGATTTATTGCAAATAAGTTTCCTGGGCGCATTATTTGCAGAAATGATAATGTAAACTGTCCAAAAATCATGCGATCTCACGTCTTTGGGGGGAGGGGGTGATTGTATTTGGTATCTCTATTCTTGGGGGGGGGCTAAACTCAACTCTGCTAAACTCAGATAATAAGGTGATCAGACTATTAGATGACCATCTAAAAAAATAGTAGAAGGAAATATACGGGATTGCCAATAAGGGATCAGAAGAGGACTGTTTACTATTGGCGCGATACATATCTTAACCCAAATAATAGAAAAGTGCCATGAATATAATAACAACATTCACATTTTTTTTATAGACTGTAAATAAGCATTGGACAGCCTAAGAAGAGACAGGATACTGAAAGACGCAGAAAACTTGAAAATTCAAACAAAAATTATAAAGCTAACAAAGGTGACGATTGAAGGGAAATCGGAAAACATCGAAATCAACAGAGGAGTGTCAATCAACACTTTCCAATATAGCATTAGAGGGAATAACCAAAAAAGAAGGCATATAGGAAACCATACAGAACGAATCCGTACAGGAAATAGGCTGCGAGGACGACCCCACTATTATAGCCAGAGATGAGAAAAATCTACAAGAAACGCTTACAGAAATAGAGAGAGAGAAGACCAAATTAGAGGTTTACATATTAACAAAGAAAATACTAAATATATGAAATGTTACATATCGATATCGAACACGAATAAACAGGAAACAATAGGAGAGCTCCAAGTTTGAGAGCGTGGGTAATTTTAAATATCTGGGTATAATAGCGAAAAACAACAACGACAGGAGTATGAAAAATGATTGAAACGATAAATAGAATCTATAAAACAATCATAACATCCATTGTAACGTACTCCCCACAAGGGAGGAAAAAAAATTAAGAGTCTTCGAGAGGAGGATAATAGGGAAAATGTATGACTTCAAAAATAATGGAGAAGTGTAGCGAAGACTAATGAATCACAAGAACAGAGAGTTACTCAATGAAGAAGACATAATACCTTACATAAAGACACAGGTAATTGGATGATATTGTCACATCCACAGAAACAACAATAAAATACTATGCTGGCAATCATCAACCAGATACCGGTGATAAACAGGATGAGGGAAAGACCACGAGCAAGATCGAGTGACCAAACTCAGAAAGACAGAGGGCGAATTGAATCGCCAGGGGGATATCGAAAATGAAGGACAGGAAGGAATAGAGGAGGTCAGCATACACAACACACTATAGAGGCAACGAGAAGTAGATGGGGGGTGATCTAGCTCAATAAATAGATTAGAAGAACCTCCAGTGGTGGCTCCAATTCCGCAGGAATACATAGCCAATGATGTTTCTGATGTTAAATCTGCATAAAGGTTTTCAGAAATAAACCCAGAACAATTCTTAACACTCAGGCCACTAAAATCCACTAACAAAAGATGAATACCTACCAAAAATGAAGACATTCAACACAGAAAGCTGTAGAGAACTCAAGATGGATCCAACTAAAAAATATCATACTACTGCAAAAAAAATTACAAAAACGTACAATGATGAAATCTTTTTAAAATATATCACAATCTAAACTAGATAGTATGAACCCAAAATCTCCTGTTTTATACGCAATTCCTAAACTCCGTAAAGATTTCTTGGCTTTGCAATGAGACCAGTGATTTCTTATGTAAATACGCCTGCATATAAACTATGCAAACTGAACAGTAATCTACCATCATTTATCCATTTCAACTCGCCCAAAACAATAGAGAATACAATAAAACTAACAACAAATCGTTTATTGTCAATTAGTTTCGTTCGATATAAAAACCTTTTTTTCCTCCATTCCGGTACAACTTTTGTAAAATATCCCTAATAAAAGAATTCATGAATGCAATAGTAAAATCGTACACAAAAATGCTCTCATAGAAACTATCAATGTATGCATCGAACAAAATTATTTTCTGTTCAATTCAAGATTGTACAAACAAACGAAAGGATTAAAAACAATGGGAAGCCTCCTTTTATAATTTACATGGTTAATTTTGAAAACAATTTATATAACAATTTTAATTTTGGGCCGGGTATGTCGATGATATTATTTGCATATGGAGGGGTACCTAAAGACTACTGGATCAATTTCTTGAGTATTTTTGCAAATTTTGTAAACTCAAAAATCCCGTTCACAATAGAAGCAGACACGGATAATATATTAAATTTCTTAGATTTCAAAGTAATAAGAACACCGAATAAATTCGAAATATTTAGAAAACCCACGTATAACGATATAACTATTCACGAAAGTATAAATGAGTCATGGAATGTAAAAATGTCCACCAGCCAGCATTATAAGTAAAACTATAAAAACTAGATTAAGAAAAACAACAAATCAAACAGTTTTATGCCGCATCACCTGAAAAAGATTCTAAAAATTGGCATGCCATAAACTATATTCATAAATTAAGTTCCAGAGTTCCATCCCAAATCATTTAAAGAAAGAAAATATTAATATTATCTCTGTTATTAAGACTAATCTTGCATCGATACTAAATAATAACAAAGAAAGAGCAACATTTTAGGACATAAATCTAGAGTATACGAAAATATTATATGTGTGAAGCTATATATATATATATATATATATATATATATATATATATATATATATATATATATATATAATATGTTAGATAATACTGTTAGATTTGCTTGGACTGCGTCCAATGAGACAGCAGTATCTGAGTGTCATCACACACCCAACCGTTGGGTTCCACAATCCCATGTGGAACACACAACAACCTGCGTCTCCGCCTAAATGAACACTTTTTTTGGTTGCATGCATACCAAACGCGCAGATCTCTCACTGATAGGCTATAAGAACATACACATTCAATTTTACATAATAAAGACACCGAATATTGTATAGGCCAGAAGCATTTTTTTAACATCAATATTGCCAAATTAATACATAGCTGCAATATAAGCAGGCTGTTAAATTGTTTGAACATTTCTGAAATTAAAAAAACCATATACGACTGTAAAAACTTACTCGAAATACCCCAATTATTGAAAGTGTCATAAATTTAACGAGACAAAAAAACGATCTCCATTAGACAGAACTTTGAAACTTCAGTTTAAGCATAACTCTCTTTGAGAATGGTCGCGAGACCGAAACATGTCAGAAAATATCTTGAATATATTGTGAAACAAACACCAAGTGTTTTAATTATTATCATTGTTATTATGTTTCACCAAAAGCCAACCTCCCATTCATTGAAACTAGTTATTTTTTGCTGAAACTGTTAGTGTTGTAGTTGTTTGTTTTCCAATCTCCTCAATTCCTTCTTTGCACTTTGGTTTATATTCGCTCCACTGTAAACTGGAGCTCACAAGTTATATCAGACTTTTAATGTACATAAGAATATTTATTTACCAAAATAATAAATAAATATATTTCTAAACATATTCTTTAATCTCAATTTTCCTTACTTCAAAAATATTCGTTTTTTGATACCGAAAATATAATTACCAAAAAAATTATAGAATCAAGACTCATATTTATAGAACAGTGTAATTATCTAGACGTATAGCTAGCTGGCACAACTAATATTTTTCTAATACTAAAAAGTTATTTTAAACGACTGGATTTTTTCACGATTACGTGACGTAATGTGGTAATAATGTTCCTTTTCTTGTTTCTTTAGGCTTGTTCATCTAATGGCAAGCAAACCCGTTCGTTTTTTCAAATGGATTTAAATCAGTATTGTGAGTATTAAAATTTAAGGCCGCCTAAGAATATTTTTTTAGAAAAAAAAAATGGTTAGAGGAAAACCGTTTTATTTTTAACTAAAAACACTGATTACATTACACGTAAACCGATATTTAAGCTTTGATTTGTGTCAATTAAATTTTATATAAATCAGATTTAATTTGAAATATCAGCATATAATACGACAAGATTTACCTTGAGATATTTAGATGCTAAGAACTATTAATATTTAATGATTCTTTAAAATGTTTGAGAATACTAGGACTTAGTAAAAAGTCCTTGAATTTCAAGCCGATATGAAATTTAGTTTATTTGATTTATTTGTCTTGGAAAGTAAATGAGTTTGCTGTATATGTGCTATCATGGAAAAATAAAAATACCCTATGTTTATTATGGTAAACACTACTTTAGAGTCAATCAGTAGAACAATGATAACGCAAACGGGAGAAAAATTGAAAATGTATTATCCTCCTTCTGATTTCATGGCTTGAAGTGGTTTACTGAGTTTTAATGTGGTCGAACCAGCACAAGTGGTGCTCTTTGTTTAATATGCCCCGTTGAGGCTACTACTGAGGAAATAGTCAACAAAATCCATGATATCCGAGTGAACGCGTACGGAATATCCTTACCCAATGATCAATAAGTCCCCATTCTGACAAATAAAACATACTTTTTTACAAATTTCGGCTTTATTCATTAATATATTCTCCTTGGAAAGCAATAAAATCATTCCAACGCTTTTCTAATATTTCTAGACCTTTTTTATCGAACGATCTCTATTTACCTTAAAATTATCCGTCAGTCTCGGCAATTATCTCTTCATTAGAGCGAAATTTCTTTCCGGCGAGCATTTTTTTGAGATCTCAGAACAGGAAATAGTCACTGGGGGGCCAGACTTGGAGAATACGGTGGATGCGGAAGTAATTCGAAGTATAATTCATGTAATTTAGCCATCCTTGCTAACGATTTATGACATGATGTATTGTCTTGGTGAAACAGCACTTTTTTGTTCATCTGGAGCTATTATTATTCACTATTGATGGTTTTGCCATTCTCGAGATAATTATTGAACAATATTCCATGAAAATACAGAAGTCATAACCTTGCCTGTCGATGGTTGGGTTTTTTGTCACTATGGATCGCCTCACCACCTGCTGTGCAGAGTTTGAAATTGCCTCGAATCTTTGGTCACTTCTCTAATTATCGGTGTCTAAACATCATTTTCGACGATATTTAGATCTGGGGATTTTGCTGGTCATGGAAGTCATGGAAGTTGTAAGATTTAGCCGTCCGGCCCGTCCAGATCAAATTTTTATTCGTCAGAAAATATTATTTCCTTCATTTCTTTGCCCCAAAAAGCATGGTTACAAGTGAACTGCTTTCGATGTTCTTTATGAGCATCTCTGAGACGCTTAATCTGACGAGATGTCAATGTGCTATTCGAAGCGACGTGTAAAATTGCACGTTTTTATATGTTTATCAGTGCAGCGGGTATTCCAATAATATTTTTCTTTCTGTACCCTTTAGGATCTTATATTACCGAATACGTGTTGATTTCTACCTGTATATTCACAAATTTCCGAAATCGACATTATTTGTGTGTGCATTTGCAATATTGTGTTTTTCTCACTAAGTGTTTGAACGTCCTATAGTTGTAGACTGAAGTCCTAACATTTTGAACGTCCTATAGTTGTAGACTGAAGAAAGTTAAACAGATACTACAAAATAAACAAGTGTCTTATCTTTTTTTGTCCTACCGCACAATTCAAAAGTAAAAATTTCAAAAGTAGTACCAGGTGGTAATAAGTATTACCAGCAAAACAAGTGGTAGTCGGAAGGTGCCAAGTCTGGTAAGTACGGCAGGTGACGGAAGAGTCTTGGCTAGGACAAGTGCAGAAATAGTGTCTGTAATCGCTTTTGCTGTGTGTGGTGGAGCGTTGTCGAGCTGCAAAATCACTTTTTCGTATCTTCTAGCCCATTCTAGTTTATTTTCGATCAATTGTACGGTTTCAAATTTATTCATAAATAAGTTGGCTAAGAACGGTGACAGGATTGTCCATTGGCTAGACAAAATATTGAAAAAAGTGGACATTAAAGTTCTGTACAAACCTGTACTCTTCTGTAATAATAAATTAGAATTAGACCTGGGTAATCCAAAGGATAAAGTAGAGCAACATGAAAAGTGGGGGATTTACGAAATTAGCTATCAAGGTTGTGATCAAAGGTATATTGGCCAAACAAAAAGATCCATATTAACGAGGTATAAAAAACACATTGTCCACATTAGATATTGGAAAAATTAAAAATCTTGTTACCCAGCATGTAATGGAACATGACCACAACATAGACATTAGTAATTTAAGACTGGTTTAAAAGTGTAAATAACAATAGGGCTTTGGATGCATACGAAAGCATTCAAATAGAAAAATGTAAGAAAATCATGAACCAGGATAAAGAACCTATTCCGTTCAGTCAACTGTTTTAATTAGTAATGTAAGGGTCAGTAAACTATCCTTTGTTTACACGCTTAATTAGATAGGTAGTACCCTTCATAGGTAGTAGGTTAGCAATTAAGGTTCTCATATAAATAGAACATAGTTTAGTTTTAAAATTAAATCAAATCTTCTCCTGTTGATGCTAACATGGTTAGCGAAACGTGCGTCGAGAAATTTAAAAAAGTGATTCGGTGTTTAGTGGTAAATCTCTTTGAGTTTAGTTAAATTCAGTCACTTATAATATACAAGAAGACATCAGTAATATTGAAGAATAACATAGGGTGTCTTATCTTTTACTCTTAGACCTTAAGTATACTGGGTACATTAAAAAGCTGAAAGGTCCTTGACTTGAATGGCATTGAAAATTTCGGACGACCCTTGTATTTCTCTAATTACGAGAGAGTTCGGAACCAATCAAAATCAACTTTTGCCAAAAATAGTAATAAAAAAATGACCGATTTTCTTAGAAATGGTAACATTCATTACTCATTTAATAAGGAACAGAAAAAATATCGACAGGCATCAATTCAAAGTGCGATCAGTTTATGTCAAGAGCGATCACGATATATTTACACGGCTGAACGTCAACGGTCCGACCGTGGTCTTGACCTTCGCGATTCTCGCCAGGAAGATTAATGACCTTGACGTATCATTCTGAAATAATCAAGTACTTATTGAGATTAATGGTACTGTATTTGATTGGGCATTTATAATTATTGGGCCGTTTGCGAAAAAAAAAGTATTAAACGACCGTCAGTGAACGCGATATGGGGTCCTCGTATACCGGGTTCAGCCTGAAAGTTGTTTAGTATTTTTGGATATATGTAAATAAACGTCTTGGGAATTGCATTAATACCGTGTAGTAACATATCAGTGGGTTTTTTACTCTTATGTCGATTACATTGATAACTGCTAATATATAACAACCCGCATGCACACACACCAGGCGTGGCGGTAAATAGTTCTTAATTTTTTCTTAAAAAAGCATCTAATTTTGGAGAAAAGTAAAAAATAGTTTATACAATGTATGCGCCATCTTTGTCATGCGCCGCCTTGTTAACTTACAAATTATAGTATCTTTTGTAATTGTTAAACATTTTTGCCGGCGATTTTTTAAAATGGACAAATCTATCGATCAAAGAATTTGCAATGAATTTCTCTCTAAAAACGAACTGTCTTGTGATCTTGCATTATAAATTTTAAGAAACTGTTATGACGATGAGGCTCTGCCAAAAAAAAATACAAGATGAACTTCGTTCAGGAAGACCTACCACGGCAACCAATGAAGAAAATATTACCAAACTATTGTTTGAGCGTTATGCAACATTAACGCGAGTCCATTCGAAACAAAGTCCAGATTTGTGGCAATACAATTCAAGGTTTCCGCATCGCGATAATACACATAGCACATCGCAATAATTATTCGTTAATATTTCGATAAAAATTATACAAATGGCATTCTACACGCACCATATTTATCAGATATGGTATCGTGTGCTTATTTTCTCTTCCTCGATTGGAAAAATCACTTTGTGAACGCCCTTTTTGGTTCATAGAAATCGTTCAAAAATTCGCTAAACAAAGGGAGGAAATAATCCTAATTCCTAAAGACAGACAACTGAACTGAAAGAAAACCGCTATTATAAAATATTCAATATTAAAATCATGCGTTCAAAATTAACAGGAATTTCAAAAACCGCATAAAATATGACGAGCAGAGAGCGTGAAAGCGAGTAAATATAATGAGTAGTATACAATAAAATATAATCAGTGACAAATCACGTATGGGCAGCGAAAGTATAGGCCAATCAGGAAAAAAATGAAGCGATAACATTACGTAAAGAAAACTTTCTTTTTCGCCAAATGCAGCCGTTTTTTTTCTTGATTTCATCACTCAAATGCTGCAGTAAGTTCGCATAATACTCCCCGTTGATTGATTTCCCTTTCTGAAGATAATCTATAAAAATTATCCCACGCGTATTCCAAAAAACTGAAGCGATGACCTTGCCAGCAGACGGAACTGTCTTTGCCTTCTTTGGAGCTAATTCTCCCCTTTCAGTCCATTGTTTTGACTGTTTCTTCGTCCCAGGTGAAGTAATGAACCCATGTTTCATCGATGGTTATGAATCGACGCAAAAACTCAGCTTTACTCCTGTGAAACTTCGCCAAACACTGGATTGAAATATCCTCACGATGCTGTTCTTGTTCCATTGTGAGTAATCGTGGTACTTATCTTGCGTATAGCTTTTCTCTCCAATTTTTTAGTCAATATGCGATGTTCAGCACTTTTTGAAATACCTACCATGTCTGATAGTTCGAGCACTTTCAGTCGACGGTCATCCAATATCATTTTGTGGATTTTCTTCACCATTTCTGGCGTGGTTGATTACTGCTAACCAATCAAATATCAGGCAAAACTGCCTAATAGAAATGAAAAAGAATTTTCTGGGTTTATTCTCCCCATATATGCCTTCCTTTTATTTATTGTCGAATCCCAAATCGAAAAGTATTTTATGCTCGGATGAAATATAATTATTGAGGCTTTTTATACTTCTTTGAGAGATCTAATGCGTCTATCACAGGTGATGATGCGCAGATTGAATGAAATGAAAATCCGAAGGGACTAAGTTTGAGTATATACTGGCTGCTAAAAAATCTTCTCGCTCAATTTGGTGATAATATCCAGAGTCCTTTTGCCGAATCCAACCGTGCGTGTTTCTGAAGCAAAACGACCCTTTCCAGTGTAAGGTCTTTTTTCCTCCAGAGTGTCACTAACTTGAATCCGTTGATGTCCAGCTGATCTTACCATATGCACAGCACCAATTTTTTGACATGGATATTTTGATTATTCCTGATGATGATGTTAGGAAATCCACTTTTCTTCATTGGTCACAATTTTATGCAGGGACGTAATTTTCTTGAATCTGGAGAACAATGACACAACATCAAAGCAACTACTCTCATTCTAAGTTGTGAATTTACAGGGGACCCAACGATTTTCTTTTTAAATTTTCCCTAGCCTGTATGAACGTTTTGAAATAACATCCGGTATTACTCCCAGTTTCTGTCCGAGCTCTAGCGGCGCTTAATAAGGATTTTCTTCAAGCAGAGTATTTCCAAATCTTTATCCTCCACATATTTGGCTCTAACTGGTGTTCTGCATTATTTAAGTCAATATTTCTTGTCCGGAATTACTTGAACTACTTCCCACGAGTGGCGTACAAAATAGCACTATCTCTCAAAACCTCATATATAATATCCTAAGTTTTGGCAACGCTGTGTTTTAGTTGAAAGGCAAACAGATGGTACTGCCTGTTGCTTTTCGAACGACATCGCGTCTATAACTATTGTTTCAGGTTTTGTTCACAGTAGACATTTGTACGTGAGTAGTTGCCGACCTGACCTGACGTATAAATAGCGGTTGTTGTTTGAAGAGAATGACTATTGTAGAAAGTACCAACCTTATAAAGCTTAAGTTTGAAGTTTGACGACGCTACGTTATTTAGCATTTGTTTGGCAGCCATTAATAGTCAACGCTCTCAGCGAATTTGTAAACATGAAAAAAGTTGGTCATCATTATGGGATACAATACTTTTATTTGAAAGTTCTCAGTTCAACCGATATCAAAGCGGAGCTAAATTTTACTCTGGGGAAGTCTGCTCTTTCGTTTACAATAGTAAAACATTGGGCGGCACAGTTTAAACGAGGCCGTACGGGTTGTCAAGACGAATATCGCAGTAGTTGACTAAATGAGGTAACCACGTCAGAAATGGTGAAGAAAATCCACAAAATGGTATCGGATGACCATCGATGGAAAGTGCGCGAGATAGCAAACATGGTGAGTATTTCAAAAAGTGCTGTACATCGCATACTGACTGAAAATTTAGACATGAAAAAGCTGTGCGCAATATAGGTGCAATAAAAGTGAGTTTTTGCGTCGATTACTAATGAATGAATCCATTACCTTACACCCGAGATGAAGGAACAGCCAAGAAAATGTACTGAAAGGGAGACAATCAACTCCAAAATAGACCAAGACGGTTTCGTCTGTAGGCAAAGTCATGCCATCAGTTTTTTGGGGTGCGCGCAGGATAATTTTCATTGATTATCTTCAGAAACGAAAAACAATCAACGGTGTGTATTATGCGAGCATATTGAAGCATTCGAGTGATGAAATCAAGAAAAAACGGTTGCGTTTGGCCAAAAAGAATATTTTGTTTTATCAAGATAATGCACCAACCCACGCATCCGTATCGCGATAGACAAAATCAATGAGTTAAAGTTCGAATTGCTTCCTCACGCACCCTATTGGCCAGATATAGCCCCCTCGGATTATTTTCCGTTTTCAAATTTGAAAAAATGGCTCCGTGGTAATAGATTTGCCAACAGTGAAGAGGTGTAGGTTGCGGTTGATAGCTATTTTGAGGAGCTCAACTATTTCAACAGGGAATAGAAGCTATTGAATATCGCCAGGAAACGTGCATCGAGTTAAAAGAACACTATGCAGAGAAATAAAGATATTTTTCACAAATTTATCGTGTTTTCTTTGTCAGTCGAGTGCTTCTAGAATTATCCTCGTGCAACATATCTCGTTCTAAAACTAAAAGATGGCGCTTTAAGATAACTGTATGGCGAGAAAGAACTTTGTTTGGATTAGGTTTTGCAGTCGATGAAACATGAGGGTCGGCAATTAAATTGAATATCTAATTGAAACTTCTTATTATTAACTTCCTCATTATTTTTTAATAAATACAAGAAAAACAAAAAATATCAGGATGTAGTTTTTAGATAACCCCGGTAAGACTGCTCTAAATTTATATAAATGGTCGGTGATGTATTCTGGATGCTTTGTAATAACTCATTCAAATGTTTACTTTACTTCTGTATAGAATTTTTCTAGATTGTATCTTAATGATCTAATAAGATTAATATTCTCCGAGCATGTAACAATGAGGAAGAAATTAAACTAGACCCAGAGCGAGATCTCGATTAAATCGTTCAGAAAAAAATACAAACTCGGTTCGCGATAGCGTTTAGTGATTTCAAAAGGGTTCTACAGTTAGGATTTGTTCTTTTCCGACCGATATCCATAGAAATTTTAAGATATAGAGATAAATCTCGGAGGTTTCTTCCGATAATAGGTATAGTTTCTTTACATTTTAATAAATGAAGAAATTATTTTATAATGATGGAAGCATTTCATAATCTGATGGTGCCATGTCAGTCAGATAAAGCTGGTTTTTAAATTGCTCTCTATTTCTAACATTTAACGTTTGTTTTGAATTCGCAATACTAGGGTCTAATGAGGTTGAAGCTGTATGCCGGATGATGCAGAAGTCCAAAGACCAATTCGTTAATGTTTGCTTTTACTTTGCTTGATGGTCTGAAAATTCATTACTTGTACTCTCTGAGGATGACTGGACATATTATGAATCAGTATCAATGAACGTTTCATTTCCATATCGGAAATATTATCTGCCAACTCCTTAAGTTTCTGCTCAGGCAATGGTTTATTTCTGAAACGAAAAATCACATTTTACTTGTGACAGCGGGTACAAATTTATACTGCAGCAGAATCCCACTGGGACATATAGGGTAGATGTACCGTTTGTGGCCACTGTACCGTTTATGACCACTTTGAGATTTGTAATGAAATATTAAGTGTTTAGTTCTTACTGTAGAATTATATACTATATTTATGGGGTTTTTTGATATGTAGGCAACGCTGTGAACTCTTTCCTATACTCGTTAAAAATATAGTTTCAAAAATTATTGAAAACAGATGTGGATGCGTGGTGTATCTCGTATCTCTAATTTAAATTACTTCTAGTAAGAATCTTAAGAACGACTCTGGTAAGTAAATAATTGATATTTATCAAAAAACATAATATTCTTTAAATGTGTATGTTATATACTACTTAAATAACTTGATAATTAGTAAAAAGAATTAAATTTAATTAAATTAAATTTTGAAAAGAAAAAGAGATCGTCTTGTGCTGTTTCCCGCCCCACTCTATGCATATTTTACAACAACTGGACGTGTTTTTCCTCTGAAACAAATGTGGAAGAATTTAATTCGTAATTGGCGCATACAAAATAACAGCGGTGACGTCCAAAAGCATAACGTTCCAGCTTTTTTGTCAAAGCTTATTAATAAAGAAAATTTCGCAGTTGTTATCAAGAATGGATTTAAGGCTTGCGATTTACGTATGTTTGATTCTGATGCAGTTGATTATAGTAAGTGCATAGAGATAAAAGATTCTCCAAACCATCAAAGTATATCGAACGAACCTGATTCACATAAATCGGCGCAAGTTTTATCTCATTGAGAATAAGTTGAAAACAAAATAGATGCTGATCTTTTAGAGCTACTGATATTGGTTGGGAAACTGATGATAAATACGAGATTTTGTAGGATTTTTGGGTGTAGGCTGTAAAAGATGACGCAGACGTGGATCTTCCAATCTTCAACTTGTCTTTCTCTAACATCTGAAGATCCTTCTCCTTTGATTTCCAACGATAATAATGTTATTAAATTTTTGTTTCTTCAGTTTCTTACGCCTAACCTTAATGAATGAGAGTACGATTGAAGAAAACATAGTTCAAATAAAATTCCACTACGTTGAAATATCTTAATATTGATCTATACTTCGATTGTTTAATCAATTTTTGAATTATGTTTTAATTTAATTACATTTTTAGCCCTTTTTTAATTGAAGAACAGTTGGAACCTTCTAAGTCTTTAAATTCTTATTGTAATACCTTCCTTGAATGAATCTCCAATTCTCGTAGATAATAGTAAATATCAAAACGCTGTTAGAACAGTTATTCCTTCCAATGATACAGCAACTAATCGCCTGTGATTTTTGTAGTAATAGAACCTGTAGTTACTGACATTAATACAGAAAATGTTTCCAATTTCAACACTATTGCGATGCATGGAAAATCACTAGATGAAGTAATGAATGAAATTGTTAAGTGGCCTAAAAATGAGATACAAAGTGAAAACGTCAGGTTGGACATTTCAACTTCAGTAATAACAGCTAATAAATGGATAGACATTATGGAAGCGAAAGAAAAAGAGAAATGTGATAAAGAAGAAGAAAAAAGACTTAAAACAAAAAGAACAAAAAACAAAATAACTTAAACTTTCATATGTTTAACAATTCTATTATATTTTGTTCAAGTATACTAATAATAAATTGATATTTCTGTTATTAATTGAGTAACTTTTAATGATATTCCCTTGAGCAAAAAATATTAATTACTATGAAGAAAAGTGATACAGTCAATGGCCAAAAATTCTTCTATGGCTTCTATGGCCACCACTCGCGAAACAGCTGGTATAATAAAATATAATTAATTTTTATTATGAAAGTAAGTTTTAAAATTTTTCGCTTTTAATAATTTGATTACCCGTGCACTAAAGATTCGATTAATTCATAACTTCTTATTAGATAATTTATTTACATGGATTTAATTATTGATGAAAGATACGAAATTGCTTAAAGTGATCACAAACGGTACATTTACCCTATGCTCCGATAACAAATTTGAGAAAAAATGTTCAACAGGTACACGCAAAAAATACTTTGTATAAGTAGTTAAAGTTAGAAATCACGTGGAAGCGTTTTTATATGATTAAAAATCCGCTCGTCCTTCTATCGGGGTGAACCTCTAGCTCTGCAATAGTCGTTGGTTTCTTTGTGCTGGGTTGATCAGTAGACGGCTTCAATCCAAATCAGACTCGATGCTGTGGCGTTGGGGATGAAGGTGTGGTCGATACACTGATCCTACCGACTGCGCCAGTTAAAGTTAGAAATCACGTGGAAGCGTTTTTAAAAACTTTATTTTTGTTTTTGGGTAGTACAAAGAGTAACGGTTCTATTGACAGTTAACTAAAGATTAATTTCTGTTTACAGTACAATATTTATATTAAAATTAATGTTAACTAAGGGCTGTGTCAGCAATGACATCATCTGCTGGGGCTGACTCATTTGGTTGAGGTGCAAGCTGGCGATGTTAGTCATATAACTAAGTAATATACAAACATAAACACACTTACCTAGGTTTTTTTTCATAAATTAGTCAAATAAACGGAAGGCATGGAGAAGGATAGCGAGTCCAGCTTTATGTTACACAGCCTGTAGTGGCTTGTTCGGTCTTGTTTAAAATACTACAACATATTTGCATTTGCTTACTGTACCTTTTTTGTAGATGTAAGTGGGGTGAGGGAAAGAATAATGAACAAGAGAAACAACGAATATTTAAAGAACGGGAATGGGAATCGTTTTGGGATTAAGAATGAATTAGTGTTTAAATCCCTTCGCATCGGGTTTCGCACGAAATCACCATAAATTGCGGTATCAATTAGCAATCCGACTATGCGAAATCCGTATTAAAAACGTGCGGTAACGTATAAATTGACACTTGGAAGATGTTTATACGAGTATTTAAATATGTAGCGTAGGAGGTACAATGCGACGTATACCGACCGGGAAAAGGGTCAATAATCCGCGGTTTTGGTGTGGAAAGAAAAATGATTTTCGGTACAGTGGGTTTCCAAATTGTTAGAGACACTTTAAAATAGTTAATTATCATTGTTTTATGCTAACAGTGGAATGATATTTAGACGGTACTACGGTATACTAAATATTTTTAATTTATTAAAGTGTTTAAAGCAGTAAAATAACATGTTCCTATTATATAACATAGTATTTTTTTACAGTGATAAATTACAAAATGGAGTCAAATTCTTACTATTTCATAGTGTAATACATTGAGTACAACTCCTGTTTTCTTTTTTTATCTAATTAATTTGTGTAAATATTCTACCTAGGTTGTAAATGGGGCTACTGAAAAGAGACCTCCGTATTGAAGGACGTACATATTAGAAAAAGGCAGCGCATTGTATTAGAGAATCGTATGGCCCAGGAGGCTGAAGCGGCTTAAAATTAAATTTAAAAACGAAACCAACTTTCAGTGCACCTTAAAGCATTGTCTTTCAGTTATGGACAATGATGCTAAATGAGTATCAATGTTTTTGGTAAATAATCTCGTGGTAAATAATCTCTTGGTCGGTTCCTACATGTTTCGTTTTAGGTTTATGTTTGGTGAATTACTTCGCCAAGATAGAACTTTGATTTTTTTTCAGCCAGGAATGTCAAATTTATGCTTTATGAGACCAGCTCAAATTATGATCAAAATATTCTTCACTATCAGGGAACTATTCTACGAGCTAAAGCTCGAAACCATTTTCTAAGACTCGTTTGTATTAGTCTTAACCCATTGTGTCTTTATGTATGTACAGACAAGCAATGCTTTTTACGGATACTACACAGTATACCATTAATCTTAATGAGTATTTCACTATTTCTGCAAGACCGTCAAAGTATTTTTTTTCTCAAGGCGTCTCGGCACAAATGAGCATAATCTGAAACATTTGGAACAAAATAAATTAGGAAAAATTACATAATAAAATATATATATATATATATATATATATATATATATATATATATATATATATATATATATATATATATATATATATATATATAATTTGATTTCCCCAGGAAAAAAAACTATATATATATATATATATATATATATATATATATATATATATATATATATATATATATATATATATATATATATATCATTATCATCATCACCAGCCTGTCTGAATCCAGTGCAGGATGAAGGCTTCTTCAGCATGCTTCCAAGTCTCGCGGTCCTGACCTTTTATCTGCCACGCGGATCCAATACACTTAATAATGTCATCAGTCCATCGCCTTTTCGGTCTTCTCCTTGGACATTTGCGATCAAGCGGTATCCAGTCCAGGACCGTCTTGGTCCATCTTTCGTCCCATCTCCTCGCTACATGGTCTTCCAACTCCCATTTCAATTCCTTTATTATTTCAATGATGTCACTTATTTTCGTTTTTTCTCTGAGCCATGTGCAGGTCCTTCTATGCCGTCTATACATCTTTCAAGCATACATCTTTCCATTCCCCTCTGTGCTGTCCGAACTTTTTGAAATGACCGGGATATGGATGTCCAGATTTCACCGCCGTAAGTCATAACGGTCAGGACACACTGATCAAATCAAAGAATTTTTGTTTCAGGCAAAGTGGTAGTTTGTTTTTAAACACTATGTTGAGCCTGCCAGCCACATTTGACGTGCTGTTCTACTTCCCGAACGGTATCCCCTTCCATTGAAATCCCCTATATATATATATATATATATATATATATATATATATATATATATATATATATATATATATATATATATATTTATCGTGATCCATAACTTTAAAATCCGCTCCTAAAATAGAAATTCTTTTGTCCCCAGCAAATTTATTTAATAACTAATTTTCAAGCCAAATGGTCCTCCAGCCCCTTGCAGCCCTTGTACGTATATTTGCAGCTCATCTGGGTTTTGTAAAAGATGAACTATATCAGTTGCGAATCTAAGATGGTTTAACTATGCAGCATTGGTTCTTATTCCAATCTGCGCCCAATCCAGATTACGGAATACTTCTTCCAGGCAGGACTCAAACAGGCTCTGGATTCAAAAGAGCATCCACCAAGCGCTTTCTTGAATCAAGGGAACAGGAAAAAGTCACCCGGTGTTACACTTGGTGAATGTGGTACTTGAATGTGGTAATTGTTTTGATTTTTTGCGAAAATTTGACGAATTGTGATGGTGAGTTGCCACAAATATCTATAATGTCGCGAATACTTGATATATTGATAATTACCCAATAGAATCTTCGTTAGTTGGCGTGAAAGATCTACCTGAACAAGCTTTATCTTCAGCTAATTCTCTACCATCACTCAAATTTTTGTACCAGTTGTAAACATAAATAAATTATCCAAATCGTAGACAAAATAATTAACAATTAGAAAACATACTGTAATTATGAACTTAAGAAACGAAATAGTATATAAGTTCAGTCAGATGTCAAGAATGATCATACCAACTTAAAAAACAATAACGGTTATATCGATATATATATATATATATATATATATATATATATATATATATATATATATATATATATATATATATATATATATGTATATATATATATATATATATATATATATATATATATATATATATATATATATATATATATATATATACCAGGTGTCCCATTAAGGATGGATCGCGGCCGTATCTTGAAAACTATTTATCTCACAGCGTTGGGGAAAAAATAATTGTACTAAAAATGATCATGAGAAATTCACCAAAAATATTTTTAAGCTTCTAAAACGACCGCAAGAGGGCGTGACGAGCTAAACATTTTTAAAAATCTTTTTTTTGTGTGTATTTTCAAGTGTTAACCGAGTAAGAAAAATTCTCAGTTATAATTAGCAAACTGTCTCCTACAACATTGTTTTATGACATTTTGTCGTAATTTCACGAATAGTGGGGGGGTTACCTATTGAGGTAAAAAGTCGTCCAATGTCCGTTTGCCTTGACCGATTTTCCTCAATTTGGATTCATTTAAAAGGCAATTGCTGGGACAATCAGATAATCTGGGAGATAAATTATTTAGTTTATAAATGAAACCGCGAGGTGACGTTACATTCAACAATAGTTTTTTTGAAGTTTTGTTCAGTTTTTTCAATTGGAATGGTAAAGCTTTTATTACATGGCTAGAAAGGTAATTTAAAGAGGAATCATCCGGTGAAAACCCGAAATCGATTCGATAATTTCCTTAGAAATGCAAAGATTTATTTTTCGACGAGTACTAAAAACGGCAGCTTCAATTTCCGCTCTTGAAATGCTGGTTATTGAATTTTGAATTCTTTCAATCATGTTTTCTCGTGTGGTAGGACGAGTTTGAAAAACAAGGTCTTTTAGTCTTCCCCACAAGTAAAAATCGAGGACTGTCAAATCCGGTGAGCGCGCCGGCCACGAAAATAAACTACCCCGTCCTATCCAACGATTTGGAAACGAAGCATCCAAGAAGTTTCGAACCACCTGCGAGAAGTGGGCAGGGCATCCATCATGCTGGTACCACATTTGTCTTCTTGTTTCCAACGAAACATCTTCTATTAGCTCTGGCAGTCCATTTTGTAAAAAATTTAAATATGTTTAACTATTCAAATGTCCATTAAAAATAAAGGGACCAATAATTTTGTCTCCCAAAACACCACACCATACGTTCACACTCCATCTATTTTGGTGGCTGATTTCTAACATCCAGTGTGGATTAGCAACTACCCAGTAATGCATATTATGTAAGTTAACGCCTCGATCACTGCTAAAAGTAACTTCATCAGTCCATAGTATGCGTTTTAAGAATTGTTTATTTCCACTACACATATTTTTTAACCAGTGACAATAGTCTAACCGTCTGTCGAAATCGTTATCCAAAAGGGCTTGGTGTAAGACAACATGATAGGGGTGCAGCTTGTTATCTCTTAAGATTCGATGAACGGATGTCTTGCTAACACCTAATTCTTCAGATATTTGTCTGATAGTTAAATGGGGGTTGGTTTCAACATAAGCCAGAACATTTACGACATTATCTCCATTACGAATCGAACGTAACCTGGTGCGGACTGGATCTGGATGCACAATTCCTGTTTCTCGTAAGCGTCTTGCTAGACGTGTAAACATCTTCTTCGAATAATGCCTTCTTTCGGGATATTGACTTGCATATTGCCGCTCTGCATTACATGCATTTTCAAAACATTGGAAATACACCGCCAACATGTCATAGGCCTCGTTATTCGTAAAAAGCATTGTTAGATATTATTATAATAATTATTAATAATCAATAAATGCAATGTTGAAAATGTAATGCATTTCAAAACTGACAAGTTAATTTGACTGTTTTTGTTTGTTTCTATGGTTCCCTTCTTACACTCTTTGTGTAATGTACCTAAGGATTGCATGCGTTTATTTGGAAACCTGAAAACGCATAATTTCATTCATCCATTCATTTAGTTTAAAAGAAAGAGTAGGTATATTTATTAATGACTAATTTCAATATTCTGTCAAGTAGTATTTAAGCATCACAAAAGAGAAAATG